>OY987215.1:25455891-26055891 GCA_963920805.1 Primula vulgaris
CCCCCAATAGGCCAACCTTCCTCTACAGTGACCAAATATGGTTCATGTTACATAGTTACATCGAAACGGTTTACAGTGTTACACTGTAGACCGTAGATTTAATCTACGGTCTGTGTAAATTTACACAGATTTTTTGAAATTAGAAATTAAAATTAAAATTGTAATAATTAAAATTAAAATACTGAATATTTTTTTTGAAATTAAACATGATTTTTTTTTACATATTTTTAAAATTTGATATTTTTTTCAAGTGTATAATTTGATATTTTTTTGAAGTGTATACGTTGATATTTTTGTCAAGTGTATAAGTTGATATTTTTTTCAGATAAGGCATTTTTTTTTTGGTGTCAATATGAAACATTAACTAAGTCGTCAATTTGGTGTCAATCGTCAATTTTCTTGAATGAAACAATCATAAATTATATAAATTTCATAAAAGAAATTAACTCAATATGCAAACATGAATATCAACTTATAAATTTGATAAAACAAATTTATTAAACAAAATTTACAACAAAATTAAACAAAATTTACAACAAAATTTCATAGAACTAAATTTCATAAAACAAATTTATTAAACATTTGTTTACATCATATAAATTTACAAGAACTTGGAAAAACTAGTAATTTACATCAAATTAAAAATAAAGAAATGATTATGGACTTAGGTCTATAGCTTCGTCTTCATTTGCTTTTTTCTTTCCCGATTGCTTTTCCAGCGCCATATATAACTTGAAATTTGGTCGAAAAAGTTCCTTCCATGGCGCAGCTGTCTCAGTGCGCGTTTGTTCCCACCGTGCTATAATTCCTGGCATTGGGAAGATCCCTTCTTCTTTAGGAATAACCTGAGCATAGTGACAACTGTTGACGAACACCATTACAGTCGGGATGTAATTTGTCGTTCCCCGAGGCGGACCAGTATAAAGAGGTAAAAAAGTACTATTCCACACGTTTACCCCTCCATCATTATTGTGCCATAAGGACAACAATACAATTGGAATATTGTAATGAGAAGCAATTAAAAACCCATAAGACGGAAATCTCATCCATTTGTCAAGAGGTGCGGGATTTGTAGCATGATAAAAATTTAAACTTGATAAAATATAATCATACCGGTAATCAAAGCCAAGATTCTCAAACAGCTCATAATAAACACCTTTCATTTGTTGCAGCTCTTGAAACAACTCACATCTTACCGCATACCAATCATCTTCCCCATGCTGTTTACCCGTCACATTTGCAAGTACCCGGAACCCACAGTTACCATCCCCACGCACATCATAAACCGTTTCGATGTAACTATGTAACATGAACCATATTTGGTCACTGTAGAGGAAGGTTGGCCTATTG
This sequence comes from Primula vulgaris, assembly GCA_963920805.1. NCBI lineage: Eukaryota > Viridiplantae > Streptophyta > Magnoliopsida > Ericales > Primulaceae > Primula > Primula vulgaris. The sequence continues at coordinate 25,457,242 of OY987215.1, forward strand.
GGGGTGGGTTTAGGGTTCTGGTTTCGCGGCCTCCTAGTTGGGTTTGCCCTTACCTCCGGTGTTTCATCCGCCTTGCCTTTGCCCTTGTCCCTACTAGCACCAGCACCCTCTTCCTCCACATACTCCCATCCCGACTTATCCCTCTTACTAGATTTGTCGCCTTTTCTAGGTCTCCCCCTATTTACTCTCACTTCGGGGTCACTGATGGATGTTCTGGCTGGTACGGTTATCTCTCGGAGTTGTGTTTTCATACGCCGTTTTTCAACATTACTTTTCCTAGCATAAACACTTTTAAACTCTTCTAGATCACCCTCTACCCCATAATCATCGGTGTTCCCATTATCATCAATTACGTCTAATTTTTTCCAGAATGGATGAATATATTCTAGAGGAAGAGGCTTCCCGAATAAAATATGTTCACTCATAATATGATGACAAGGTAAACCGTGAGACAATTTGAAACCGCAAGAACAATTCTCATCAGCCTGGCCACTACATTTTTTATGTTCTTGAAATAATAAATCAAAGGCATAGTGTGTGATATACGACCTAAGATTTATAAATAGAGGTGTTCGTTCAGAATGTGGAAAATAAGACTTGCATTTATCCAACTTCATCTTAATATCCTCAAACTGTTTTTCTAGAATTCTATTCACCTCTACCCAAACAGTTTCAAGCATGCCAGTATTTGTGGAAAGGGATCTTTTCAGCTTAGCATGTTGTTGTTCGGCTCGATTGCTATTTCTGTTACCTAGATGTGTTGTATGGTTGGTATAGCATGCAACAAACTTTTCAGCATAATCATTTAAAAGCTTGTCTACATACTTAATCACAGCAGGGTACGATTTGTAAGAGGAATTGAAATAAGTTCGGTTATGATTGTACTCCTCTATCGACTCAGAATCAACCAATAAACCCCAATCATCTAGAAACGTTTGCCACTCCTCATCAGGGATCTTTTTACGGCAGTTTTTCAAAACATTTTTTGCAATATGAAAAGTGCACAAAATATGATGAGAATCGGGAAAAACAACGGACAAAGCATTTGATAAGGCCATTTCCCTGTCGGTTACAAAAACCCTAGGTAGTATACACCCCTCCAATGTAACTTTAAATTTTTCCAATGCCCATATATAACTTTCCTTTGTCTCGTCACTCATGAAAACAAAACCTAAACAATATGTTTGGTTCGTTGATGTCATTCCTACGACTTCTAGAAATGACATATTAAAACGGTTTGTTCTATATGTACAATCCATTAACAAGACATCAGGAAAAGCTTTGAACATCCTTATAGAATCGGGGTGTGCAAAAAACAAGTTCTCAAGGGAATGGGTTGATGGGTTCATATTATAGTAGAACGTGTAGCGATGGCTATCCAACAAATTAAACAGTTCCTGTATCGGGTTTCTACCATCTCGTTCTTTAAATTTCAGTCCGGCCAAAAAATTATGTATCGTTTTAGCGTTTGATACATTGTCAGGATTTCTATTTTTTATGGCCTCTAATATTGCACCAACTTTAAAACTGCTTTGCCTTAAAGTTTTAACAATTTCTTTTTCATCTTGGGTTAAACGAGCACGTCGTGCTTGCCCTTGGAGGTAAGTTGGAGGTGGGTGGTTATGTTGTCCATTTTCTACGTGACACATCCATTCACCATTAACTACGTAACCTTTAATGAAAAATGGACAATCTTTTTTCTTTGTACCTGATTTTACGGAAGATGGTTTCTTTTTTTTGTAAACCCCCGATTTATCACATACAATATCAACATACGGTGTTCTGCTCCCATCACCCCCTCCAGACCTACGAATCGTAAGAATGAAACCCCAATTTCCAGCCACATCAGCAAGATCAGCAAGCATTTCATCCCTTGTTTCCCAAGTCAATTCATCGACTTCAAAGTGCTCTGAATAATCAGTTAGCTCATCGTTTGAGCCACTGGATGAATTCGCATTGTTGTTGTTATTCCATTGGTTGTTGTCATAACCATAGTTGTAATTCATTTTCGAAAAGTGTTTGTTTGTATATTTTATTGGGGAGAAATGAGGATTTTTTTAGAGATTTCCGAAATGTTTTTGTGTTTGATTTTATGGTTTGTTAGAATTGGCAAAATTGAGTCATATTTATAGTGTAAGTTTACACTACAAACCGTAGATTACTTTTACGGTTTGTAGTGAATTTTTGGTGTAGTCATTTCCAAACTTTAATAATGCATTGAGTAGTCATTTTCGGATAGGGTTGTCAAATCATAATAATTCAAAAGTGATAAGGTGTTGTCGGAATTATTTTGATAGAAATGGTATCCAATGTAATTTACACTACAAACCGTAGATTACTTTTACGGGTTGTAGTGTTTTTTTTGGTGTAGTCATTTTCAAACTTTAATAATGCATTGAGTAGTCATTTTCGGATAGGGTTGTCAACTCATAATAATTCAAAAGTAATAAAGTGTTGTCGGATGCATTTGATGGATATGGTATCCAATGTAATTTACACTACAAACCGTAGATTACTTTTACGGTTTGTAGTTTTTTTTTTTTTTACGTTGTTTATGGTGATTCAGTGCAAAAAGTACATTCGTAAAATGGCGCTGCTCAAATCAGGGGTACAAACCGTACATTACTTTTACGGTTTGCACAAAATACATGCAAACCGTACATTTAATGTACGGTTTGTATGAAATCTGTACAAACCGTACATTAAATGTACGGTTTGTATGTAAATTTCAGAATATTTAGGGTTTTTTAGGGTTTAGGGTTTAGGGTTTAGGGTTTGTAATTTAGGGTTTAGGGTTTAGGGTTTTTAATTTAGGGTTTAGGGTTTAGGGTTTGTAATTTAGGGTTTAGGGTTTACGGTTTGTAATTTAGGGTTTAGGGTTTAGGGTTTTTAATATAGGGTTTAGGGTTTACGGTTTGTAATTTAGGGTTTAGGGTTTAGGGTTTGTAATTTAGGGTTTAGGGTTTAGGGTTTGTAATTTAGGGTTTAGGGTTTACGGTTTGTAATTTAGGGTTTAGGGTTTAGGGTTTAGGGTTTGTAATTTAGGGTTTAGGGTTTACGGTTTGTAATTTAGGGTTTAGGGTTTACGGTTTGTAATTTAGGGTTTAGGGTTTAGGGTTTTTAATTTAGGGTTTAGGGTTTAGGGTTTTTAATTCAGGGTTTAGGGTTTACGGTTTGTAAAAAATCAATATTGGTCCTATCAATTAAAATACAGAATATTTTTTACAAACATACAAATCAAACATACGAATCAAATTAAACTTACGAAATTATAACGTACAAATCAAACATAGAAATCAAATACAAAAACAGTGCATTTATTTTTTTTTGTAACGACTAAATGTTTTAAAGTTGGACATAGGGAGCATCTTTCCCGCCGATGTTAATCTATCCGATGACAGCTCAGCAGACTCTTCGATTTCGTTTAGCTCCGTACGCCGTCTTTGTCGCTGCTGCGATTCTGGATGCGGCGCACGCTCGTGGGATGTAATTGTCAACCCCCGACTCCAACTGTCGGTGGACTGATGACTAGGATGATGCTCGTACGAACCAAATGATTGTCTATGATGATCGAACGGAACATCGGTCTGAACGTAGTCCGACCCAGCAAAAGAAGAACGACGACGATGACTGCTTGAACTCGGACCCGGACCCTGATCTGTAGTCGGGTGTCGACCTCCAGTCGATCTTCTACCCCCGCTACTAGATTCGCCTCTTTCGTCGGGACGCCGACAACTTGAAGCCCTAGTGTAAGTTCGTGGGTCGTAACGTAGGTCGTCATCACCATCGTCGTCGTCGTCGTCATCCCCCTCCGACTGTTCATCAGCTGACCCATACGGATTCATACCCATTTCAGCGAACTCCTTACGTAGTAAGTCCACGTCCGTTTTCATTTTCGCCCGTTTGAACGATTTGAAACTGCGGCGCAACATCGCTTTCTGTAAAAAAAAAACAATAAAAAACGATTTATTAGTATTGAAATATACATAAAAATAAGTAACGATTTAGTAGTTACCATTTTATTGAAGACACCCGTATTCTCCCGAAAACCGTGAGGGGGCGGGGCAAGTTCAGGTGGGTTTATGAAGATGCGGGTCCGCTCTCTATACCATTTCATGTAACCCGGTGACGTCCCCGTGCCATATTCGCCGTTAATAAGACGGGTGTGGCGGTCATTCCACACGGCTATAAATTCTCCGGTTAGTAAAGGCCAGTCGTGTTTTTGCCCAATCCCATATCTTCTATCCTCGCCGTGACCCTGTCTTGGTTTCCAAATATACGTAGGGACCCGCTGCAGAAAACCGAACTGCCTCATGAACCTGTCCGCGGGGTGGTACTCAATCTTCTCATTACAAATGAGAGGCACAGAACAATGCCACATATACCGGCCCTGCGTGCAGTATTCCGGGTACTGATTGAGATCCCCGTAAGGTTGCCACACTATCTGTAATCATCAAATTAGAATATATAAACAATGGTTTAAAAATAGACGAGTAATAAATTCTGCGAAGATAAGACCAATGCAAACATATACAACATATAATACGTAAGTTACATATAATACGAAAATTAAAATTTACCTGTTCAGGCGACATATTGTCAAACTGGTCACGTATGTGGACCACATTATGTCCGTAGACATATGGCGTAAGGTTAGTTTGCCGCCACATCTTCCATCTGTAATATACAAACAAAAACCGATAAACAATAAATATAACCGGCAGCTAAGTAAATGATAGATGACACAATAATATAAAAAAGCAAATCCAATTCAAAAACTAAATAAATATCATACCTGTAACCGAGGGGGAACCTAGGCAAGCCCTCCGGTGGCTCGACATCTTCCGGCAGCTCTTCACACGGTCTAACCGGCAGTAGTCTGGTAATCGCCCACATATCCAGAAACATCACCGCCCCGCTTACTCCGGTTGTCTTACAACGTACCACCCTGCATAGATTAGCCTCTAACCAGGCCAGAAGAGCTGATCCCCAACTATACTCAGCACATGTGTCAAAATCCTCCAGAAATGGCAGAGGCCAGAGTGGAATCTGATCACTGCTCTTATCCGAAAACACATGTGCAGCCAGTAATAATAGCATGGCAGCCCTAGACTGATATAGTAAACGCTCCTCACTAGGGTTGGGGGGTAATTCACCGAAGGTCTGTAACATCCAATCAAGTCTAACTGTCAGACAGTTTAGATCGACTTGATTGTCAGCCGGCCTAACACCCAACAAACTCTCCATCATAGCCAACCTGCTCGCCTTCGTGTCATTCCGCTCCGACCGGGTCACAGCAAGACCATCCACCCTCAGACCAAGCATAATCTCTACATCCTGTAAAGATATCCCCAACTCTCCCCCGACAAAATGGAACGTGTGCGACTCATCACGCCACCTATCAACTAAGGCTGTAATCAACCCTCGGTCTACGGTATAATTACCTATACTGTAAATACCGTAAAAACCAGCCCTAATGATATTTTGAACTACCCTTTCAGGCGTCGGTATCTACCAACTATAATTATAAACCCTAATCTTATTGGCATCTCCTCTACCCGCTTCTCTGCCAGCATCCCAAGTCTGACTAGAAATGTGACCAGTCTGTCGTAAAATACCCAACCTCCCTTTAATCTGTGGACCTGGGTCTGTCATCCTAACTATGATAACCAAATATAACTCAATTAATGATAACCAAAAAAATGATAACATAACCAATTAATGATAACCAAACAATGATAACTCAATGATAACCAAACAATGATAACTCAATTATAACCAATTAATGATAACCAAACACACATTTTTTCATAAACCAAACAATAATAATTCAATTTTTTAATGATAACCAAACACACATTTTTTCATAAACCAAACAATAATAATTCAATTTTTTAATGATAACCAAACACACATTTTTTCATAAACCAAACAATAATAATTCAATTTTTTAATGATAACCAAACACACATTTTTTCATAAACCAAACAATAATAATTCAATTTTTTAATGATAACCAAACACACATTTTTTCATAAACCAAACAATAATAATTCAATTTTTTAATGATAACCAAACACACATTTTTTCATAAACCAAACAATAATAATTCAATTTTTTAATGATAACCAAACACACATTTTTTCATAAACCAAACAATAATAATTCAATTTTTTAATGATAACCAAACACACATTTTTTCATAAACCAAACAATAATAATTCAATTTTTTAATGATAACCAAACACACATTTTTTCATAAACCAAACAATAATAATTCAATTTTTTAATGATAACCAAACACACATTTTTTCATAAACCAAACAATAATAATTCAATTTTTTAATCATAACCAAACACACATTTTTTCATAAACCAAACAATAATAATTCAATTTTTTAATCATAACCAAACACACATTTTTTCATAAACCAAACAATAATAATTCAATTTTTTAATCATAACCAAACACATTTAATGATAACCAAACACATTTAATCATAAACCAAACAATAATAACTCAATTTTTTAATCATAACCAAACACATTCTCAACAATTCAAATTAACCAAACAAAATAAAAAAAATTGCAAAAATGGGACAAATATCAACAATTATTAAAATTTCTATAATTAATATAAACGAACAACAAACAATTATATATAGCTAAGTGAATTATGGTTTTGCATATTTTATATATTTTTTCCTATTTTACAAATTAAAATTACAAAAAATAAAAAAACATGCAAAAATGGGACAAATATCAACAATTATTAAAATTTCTATAATTAATATAAACAAACAACAAACAATGATATATAGCTAAGTCAATTATGGATTTGCATATTTTATATATTTTTTCCTATTTTACAAATTTAAATTACACAAAATACATAATAAATTAGAGAATAAAAGATATACCCTTGAATTATGGATAAGTTTGATTGATGATTTGGGGTTTTTTGTTAATAAAGTTGATAGTTAATGTGGTTGATTGATTTGGGTGATTTTTTGGGTTGAAAATTGGGGGTTTTTGAGAGAAAGAGAGAGAGTGTAGAATAAAATTTAATTTTTTTTAAAAAATCCGTAACTTTCTGTTTTTTCCAGGGACTGTCTGTGTAATTTTTGCAGGGACTGACTGTGTAATTTTGAAAAGCAGGGACTGACTGTGTAATTTTGAAAAAAATTACACAGACCGTAGATTAAATCTACGGTCTGTGCGTAAAAAGAGAAAAATTGCTGTGTATTAAGTGCACCTCTTACTTTATCTTTGTTGCTTAAAATACTAAATTATTTTTCTTTTCTTTGAATCAAATCTAAGTAAGTTGTTCATAAAATTTAGTTTTTTTGAACAATACACAAATGATCATTTATTATTTTTTAATTTTTTAATATATTATTTATTTATGAGATAAACCGCCCACTTATTTTGTAGCTGTGTGCCGTTGGACCAAATTTCTATCTTCCCATCAATTATTGGTGTGTGTTTTTTGGATTCATTTTTACTGCCTACAAAAATTCAAGACATTTTGTCTTAAATTTTTTAATCAGCAAAATATGTAATTTTGTATTTTTTTATTTATTTATTTTTTGAAATAATGTAATTTTGTATGTTATATTTTTGTTTTAATGTTTTGGAATTAACATCGAACGATTAACACTACCGTGAATCTAATCCATTATTATTTAGGATGTGTCACACAATAAAAACCTAATACATATTAATAACCCAAAAATATATATCCTAAAATTAATTTAAAATTAAAACTAAAAAATAATATTGGTTGGCACACCCTAAATAATAGTACATTTTAAAATAAATACCGAACGATTAACAGTATCGTAAATATAATACATTATTATTTTAATTGTGTAAAATAGTTAAAAACTAACTATTATTAATAAATATAAAAATATAATAAATGAATACAGGAGTAATTGGTTTTGAGATGGAGACAGATCGATGGTGGGACATAGTCAATGCAAAGAGCCAAAGACATATAATTTTGAATTTTCAGCCAAAACCAAGGCAGAGTCTTTTTTGAGTACTCACATCACTCATCTTAATTCTCAAATTACTTATTTGAGAAACATAAAAAGTTCTAAGTATATGTCACATCTTATTTTTATTTATTTTTTTAATTTATTCCACTCAATTTCATTACAAAATAAATAACTCTAACACCACTTCATTACATCTCATTACACTTCATTTATTTACAAAATAAATAAATTTACCCACTCTATCACACTATTAATTAATATATTACTCTGTTTTTTTTCCACTCAAACTAAATACAAAATTAAAATATTTTATAATCATAATATTATATCAAGTTAACACTTTCAAGTAATTTATATTTTATATTTTTTTATTTATTAATTTTATTATTTCCGACTAAATAATTAAATTGTCTCAAAAAACCATATACATCATTATTTTATTCCAGCGTTACCTATCAAATTTTCTTCCATCCTACACGTCCCTAAGAACAATACACAAATGACCATTTATTATTTTTTAATTTTTTAATGTATTATTCATTTACCAGATAAACCGCCCACCTTATTTTGTAGCTGTGTGCCGTTGGACCAAATTTCTATCTTCCCATCAATTATTGGTGTGTGTTTTTTTCGGGAGCTTGGATTTTTATACTACACTTTTTTCTGAAAAAACGTACAAATCGTACAAAAAATCTACGGTTTGCAGTGATTCAGTGCAAACCGTAGATTAAATGTACGGTCTGTAATTTTTCAGCGCAAACCGTAGATTTAATCTACGGTTTGTACTGAAAAATTACACAGTCAGTCCCTGCGTCAAAATTACACAGTCGGTCCCTGAATAAATTACACAGATTTTCTCTCTCTCTTTCTGTTTCTCAAAAACCCAAAATTTTCAAACCAAAAAACCCCCAAATCACTCAAGGACAATAACCCTCAAATCATCAATCAAATTTCGCCCTACAAAAACCGCAAATCACCAATCAAAAAATATACCCTAATTCAAGGTATTACTTTATTCCCTAATTTATTATTTATTTTGTGTAGTTTCAATTTGTAAAATAGAAAAAATAATATAAAATATGTCAATTGATTATTCACTTAACGATTATAATTGCTTGTTATTTGTTTATATTAATTCTAGAAAATTAGAATTGTTGATATTTGTCCCATTTTATAAAAAAAATAGGGTTTTTATTCAAAAAATTTTATTTAGATATTTATTACTAATTGTTTGGTTATCATTAAATGTGTATGTTCCTTATCGTGTTTTGATTGGAAAAAATAAAAATAGTTAGGGTTTATTAATATTTACCCGTTTTGAAAATTATGTGTTTTATAAAATTAGTTTTTTTTAATTACTTTGTTTGCATAAATATTAGCTGTATATTAATTAAAAAAAATTAGGCTTATTGATATTTTTCCCGTTTTATAAAAAAATAGGGTTTTTATTCAATTTTATTTTAATTTTTTATAATAACAAGTGCAACAACTTAAAACTTCGTTTGGTGAGACAGCTTACTTAGGTGCACTATAGATTAGATATTCAGTGAATACTATAACATACTTGTGTAATGATTTTTACATTAAGGGAGACTTGCCTGGTCGGTACAATCTACGAAAAAACCGGTTAAATATTTATATTCCGAAGTTGCTAAGATAACCATAAAGAACATAGGAAACAACTTTTAAGCTTTCTAGCCATTAAATAGATTAAGATTGTTTATATTGTAAGATTGCTTGTAAGATTGAAATTGAAGAAGTGTACAAAGATTCCGTCTTTTGAAGGTATAATTGGAATTCGAGATGATTTGTGATTGTTATGTTGCACATTATATTGGTCTGTAATGCTTGTTTGTTGCATGTATTAGGTAAAAATGGTTTTGGTTGATTAAGATTGAGAATTTTTCAGCTTTCGAGCATATAGGCAGGTATATTTGAGGCTAAAAAGAAACAGTTTTTACGCTTTCTAGCCGATACCCATCTAAATGCTATTCCTTTTAGATGCAAAAAGAAAATAAATACTTCAAAATGGATGGAGTAGAGGAAGATCCCATCATCTGAAGGTCTTGCTATATAAAATGGGTTATGATGGCGTTAGATTGATTTTATGTGCTTGTTTATTGCAGCTTTTAGGTAAAAATACAAATTTTATGTGAGTATAGGAAGCTCATGTATTGAAGGTATTGGGATGTGAAATGGATTCAGGTTGTTAGATTGGTTGGTTTAGGGCTTGTTGTTTCAGCTTTTATTTCAAAATTAGTTCGATTCTGCTAGATTGAGAGTTTGTTTGAATGGAGCTTTTAGGTAGATATTTTGGTTTAAAAGGTGCAGCTAAAAGAACCTAGTTTTAAATATTGTTAGTTCAAAAGTTACTGGTTTTTTTGTCTAATTGCAGCTTTGAATCCTGGCTTATTTGTTCAACTCAGAAAACCAAGTTCTTTTTGTTTAATTTTACAGTTTTTGTACCTAAGATAGGTTTTGGCTTGGGAATGAGATAACAGATCTTCATTGACTATTTTGCATTTGACACACTCTCTCCTTGAGCACACTGACGTGTCGGTGCTTCTTGACAATGAAGCCATTTATGTTAAGTTCTTGGTGGTTAAAAGTCTCTAGTTTGATCCTTTTGGTTCTCGGTTTTCTAGTATTTTTTTCAACTTGTTCTTGCGATAATAGATTTTCGAATTTATAGCTTAAATCATATTAAGTCATACAAATTTCACTTGTAGTTTAATGAACCAAAAAGGGATTAAAATTGTACTTTTACATTGAATGCGAGCAAGAATTTTAATGACCATTGTTGAAGTCCATTCATTTGATCCAGTATTTGAACTCGGTAATTTGCATGCTTTAGTTTTTGAGCTCTGAAAGCAAAAAGGGATTAAAATAGAGGGAAGACAAATGCAAAATAAACAACTCCTACAGAAATAGTCAATGAAGATCTGTTATCTCATTCCCAAGCCAAAACCTATCTTAGGTACAAACACTGTAAAATTAAACAAAAGCTCCTTGCTTTTCTCCGATTAGCATCAAGATTTATACTGACTGGTCTATTATAAATTTATAATACTGCCTCAACAAGCAATACCTAATAAATTTGACTGGTCTATTCATGAATTTAAAAAACAGCTTACACAGCTATTACGCTGTTTTTTAAACAGCTTAAAAACTGCTTAAAAAACAGCCTAATAGCTGTGTAAAAAACATTTAATGATAACCAAACAATTAGTAATAAATATCTAAATAAAAAATTTTGAATAAAAACCCTATTTTTTTTTATAAAATGGGACAAATATCAACAATTCTAATTTTCTATAATTAATATAAACAAATAACAAACAATTATAATCGCTAAGTGAATAATCAATTGACATATTTTATATATTTTTTCCTATTTTACAAATTGAAACTACACAAAATAAATAATAAATTAGGGAATAAAGAAATACCTTGAATTATGGTATATTTTTTGATTGGTGATTTGCGGTTTTTGTAGGGCGAAATTTGATTGATGATTTGAGGGTTATTGTCCTTGAGTGATTTGGGGGTTTTTTGGTTTGAAAAATTTGGTTTTTTGAGAAACAGAAAGAGAGAGAGAAGAGAGAAAATCTGTGTAATTTTTTCAGGGACTGACTGTGTAATTTTGATGCAGGGACTGACTGTGTAATTTTTCAGTACAAACCGTAGATTAAATCTACGGTTTACGCTGAAAAATTACAGACCGTACATTTAATCTACGGTTTGCACTGAATCACTGCAAACCGTAGATTTTTTGTACGGTTTGTGCGTTTTTTCAGAAAAAGTGTAGTATAAAAATACAACCTCTTTTTTCGGATCCATTATTTCTGTATTTAATTTTTGATTTCAAATACTTTATTATTTAGGATGTGTCACATAATAAAAACCTAACACATATTAATGAATCCAAAATTATTTATCCTAAAATTAATTCAAAATTAAAACTAAAAAATACTAAAAATATAACACATGTTAATGAACCCAAAAATATCTATCCTAAAATTAATTTAAAATTAAAACTAAAAATAATATTGATCGACACACTTTAAATAATAATATATTTTAAAATGAACATTGTAATTATACTACATTATTATTTTAGTTGGCTAACATAATAAAAACCTAAAAGATACCAATTCGTGTTTTTCCTCTTTCTAACGACAAGATTGACAGATCGATGGTGGGACATAGTCAATGCAAAGAGCCAAAAACATATAATTTCATCACGTGAGTCAATAATATGTAAATTTCCTAGGAAGCGGTGTTATATGGAATCAGTGGGTTCGGTGGGTATATCATTATTAGTAAATAATTAATTAATATTATATTTGGAAAATAATAAAAATATATATATTATTAATATTTAATTAAAAAAACTCATATTATAAAAGACTTTTAAATATTAGTATATATGTTATATGATGTTAATTATTACTATTTGATTTTAAATTTAATGTTTTATATTCTTACATTATATGTAACAAATTTTAAACAATACTTGAAAATTCGGATTTTTTAAATTAAGTACGTTTTTATATACTAATCAATGGGCTTTTTTATAGTTAAATACCCTAAACTACAAACTTTCCACAATTTTATACCCCAAACTATATGTTTCTCTTTTAAAATATCAAAACTATGTGTTTCGCTATAAATCGGTATCTTATGTCCAAATTAACAAAAAAAAAGTTGATGTTATCAAACATTTTTCATCCAAATTCAAGGGCAAAATGGTTATTTTACTTTTTTTTTTCGATCTAAACCATTAGATTGATCCAATGGATAAGAAAAAAGAATATATACGTATACATACAAAATTGGGGTGTATTTCTATGACTGTGTATATATATACTAGTAATTGTTACCCACGCATTGCGTGTGCGATGTGTGGTATATATATATATATATATATATATATATATATATGATTCAGATAAATAAATTTTTAAAAAGTATATTAATTGAATGAATATTTTAAACTAGAAATCATGAGTAATATAATGTTATTGTTATACAAAATACACGTAAAACGATTTTGTTTGATATATGATTATAATTGTTTTGAAAAGATAATGATTTTTCTGTGTTTTTTATATTTTGAATTTAATAAATGTAAATGAGTAATTAATAAAAAAGAATTGGGGTATTTCTGAAAAAAATGGGTAAAATTAGACAGTCTCATTTGTTTTGGGTTGACTTATTATAGTAGAATCATATATATGTATATGTATGGACATATTATATACATACGATTATTCATATATAAAAAAGGAAAGTTGGGAGGATGTGTGGATGTGGGCTCCACTAGATGTGGCCCCACTGCAGCGGAGGTGGTGGTTGTTGATGGTGGTGTGGTGGGGACGATGTGGTGCGAATGTATGTATGTATGTATGTATGTATGTATGCATATGTTTGTATGTAAAGTACATGTACATTGTATATGTACATGTTTGTATGTAATAAATGAATTTAAATGAGTGTATTTTAGTAAAACAAAACTTTTCATCAAAAATATTAACGGAATGTACTGATTTAGATAGAAACACGTAGTTTAGCTAATTAAAAAGAAGAGCACGTAGTTATTTGGGATATAAAATCGTAAAAAGTCTATAATTTATGACACAACTGTAAAAAAAAACATAATTAATAATTTGTCCAATCTATTTTGGGACATAGGTAAATAATTGACCATTTTTCTATTGTAATATAAGAATATTAAAATTATAATTAAACCATTTACATTCAAAACACAAAAGTTTTGATGTGACTGTTTTTGTCATTTGCAAGATTATTCTAACTTTGATAAAAAAAAATACACACTTTTAGATTTCATCATTCCTCAAATCCATCTACAACCAATAGAAAAATTGACACATCATCATGGAGTGCAAACAAAGAATCTAAAAATTAAGTGTCACAATAATTTCACTATTATTAAATCAACTAGTAAGCTTCATTATAAATACTAGTGTAGAAGACAAAGTTTTCCACAGCCTTCACTTGGTGTGAACTATGGGTGCAAAGAGGGTTAATGTATTAGTTCTCCTTTTCATTTACTCTGTCTTCGTTTTTACATTGTATCAAGTTTCTGGTGAAAATTCCAAGACAGGCCACAAGTAAGTCTATATAAGGCATATATCCTCTCTTTTTTCCGCATTTTTGTTACGAGTTTATTAGCTTATGAGAGTTTGTGACAGATTTTTGAAATAGTGATATTTTTTTTAAACAGGTTTTTACCGTCACTAAATCAATATTATTTTGTAATTTTGATAGACTGTCATTAGCTTGGTATGCAGATGATCGAAACATCCCAATGAGAGATAAATTATCATCATTATCTTTAAATACGTTTTAACTATTAAATTAAATAAAAATAAATAAAATAATGGGTGCCACAATATCGTTTCAAAATATATGGTTAAAAATTAAAAAATTCATAATTTTTTGGTTTTATGGAGGTATCGTAGCTTTTCCGTGAGTCTATCCATAAAGGAGTAAAACCGCTTGGAAACTCATTTGGCCTCTAACTATACGTAATATTCGAACTTATATTAACTCACTCAAATAAATGCAAAGTATGTATGTGCGTAGGGGCGAAGTTAGTTAGAGCTTAATTATATAATAAGTATTGCATATGTTGTTGTATAAATTCTCATAGCTCAATTCGTAAAAACTCTCACATAGCTATCTTGGTACACGAGTTCAAAGCTCACCCGTTACTTTTTTTAAACAATTTCTCTTTTTATACACTTAAAATAATGATATGCATAAAAATATAACTTGTTTGGTTTAGTTTTCTTTTAATTAATCAATAGTATAAAACTTAAAATCTGTTCAACAACTCTTCTTATGTTATTTGTATATGGTAAGTATTCCAAAAGTTTTTTTATTTATTTCATTCGCATATTCATTATTTTATCTATTACTATTTCGTTTTAGTTTTAGTTAATAAGATTGTTAATAATCAATATAAGTGGGTTTGTCATAAATTTTTATCTTTAACATATAAATTAATACATGTTAATTCACCCAAATGACCATTTACTTTATCTTGGTTGCTTAAAATACTAAATTCATTTTCTTTTCTTTGAATCAAAGATAAGTAAGTTGTTCATAAAATTTAGTTTCTTTGAATAATACCTAAATGACCATTTGTTATTTTTTAATTTTTTAATATATTGTTCACTTAAGAGATACACCGCCTACTTATATTGTAATTGTGCCACCGTTGGACAAAATTCTGGCTCCGCCCCTATCTGTGCGTTCATCAGTTGTGCAAGATATAAAAACTCTAGATATTTGGTCCCCGTTCAATAACGGACGACCTCCTCTCGAACAATCACTACAAATTAATTTTGATTTAGTAAGAGTAAAAAACTGTTACAAAACTGTTATAAATTGATTAAACAGTCACAAATGCGTCACAAACAGGGGCGGAACCAGGATCATTTTCTTCGGGGGGCCGTGGTGTAAAAAATAAATCGAATATAAAAAAATAGGGTCTAATACAAATTTTTTTTTCTATGTTCAACATATCATAAAATAAATATAAAGTCAAGACAAATGACATTAGACAATAAACTAATTTTTTTATGTAATTTTGTTTGGAAAAATTTAATGGGTATTTAGAAAATTTGATAATTTCAAAGTAAAAAACATAAAATTTTAGAAAAAAGAATTTAACATGATTTGAACTGCTAACCTTCAACTATCTTATGGTCCAATTTTACCATTACATAAGTAACTATTTTGTTTTACTATGTGGCCATCAATGTATATATCTCAGAATTTTTTTAATTACATGAATAAATAAATAAATTGAAAATCGTCGTCGGGGTGGTCATGCCCACCCCCAGCCCCCCTTGTCCACCACTGGTCACAAAAACCGTATCTAATAAACTCGTCAAAAAATACCGTAGCTATTTAAACATTTTTTTTTATAGTAAATAGAGGTGAATTACTTTCATTTATCAAAAAATTGAAATTATTATAAAATTATTATACTGACATGGATGACAAGAAAACAAGAAGATATGCACAATAGAAAATATTTGTGCTTAGTACCAAACTTTTCCATAAATATTCCACTTTTTACCAATTTGTTTAGGATGAATAAGTTGGTGTGCGGAACCTTCACTATCCAGTCTAAATATCCAAAGAGGAGTAATTAAGTCCCCTTGAAATATTTTATTTGGGTTAACATGCCGGGGTAACCTCATGTACATTCATTAGGATTGCTCAATATCCAGTATAGGTTAAAAATTAAGAAACTATTGTTTTTATAACACTTATTGGTCTGACTTCTAAAGTTTATTCAGTATATAATTTTCCATAAAGCAAAATGAGATTAACTTCTATAATCATGAATTCATTAAAAAATCAAATTTACTGAAGTGTTTTGTGACACACGAGCAGATTTGCTAATATTATCGATTGATTATCTGTAGAGAAAACTCAATCCTTAAAAACATTTTATCACCTTATGAATAATAACTAGAGATTAGGCTACTGTACCATGTACATAGTCTAGTTGATTATGAAGAGCATGTTGAAACGAGTGTTAAAAACGTTTTCAAAGAAGAGGTGATACGGATTTCATTTCCAATTTTTTTGCATTTTCTAATTTTTTTTTGCATTATCATGTTTGGTAGTGATCTACAGACAGAACTTTTCAGCTTCCCCAACATCCGCAACCTCTTTGGATTTGTTCGCAAAAGTTTTCATAGTTACAGAAATGATGCGGACCTGAAACGAATAGGCAAGGTATCAAAGTTGACAATAGAAATGTTTAAAACGGCCCTCGAACATGCTTGCAAAGGTCACGGATTTGAATGTTGTCCTCGTTTTAGAGGACGGTGCAATGCGATTTGTTGCAAAGACTCAGATCACACCGAAGTTTACCGCTTTCAGTAGTGGACACCGCGACTATGCATGGAGACTCGTAACGTGGTTAGTGTGATAATTATAGTATATATCGCTTATGTTTTCAGTTTGCTGCTTTTGTTGTGTGAGATGGTTGTAATAAAGTCCATTTATAACGACAGGCTGTTGCTATAAAGTCCATTAATCGGCCTACTCTTTCATGTATTGTAATATTTGCACTTTGTAAGACGGTGTTTGTTTAAGCTCAATAATAATATACTTGGATATGTTTTAAGTTTATTTCCAGCATTTGCAATTATATAGTGTTCGTGCTGTCCTCCTCCTTATGGGTAGATGTGTGTTCAGACCAGTGTTTGAAAATGCGTATCTAGACCTAAATTATGCGGAATTTAGGCGGTAACTGTAGTTTACAAGCCTAAGATATTAGATGGGATTAAGCGGATTATGTGGTGATTAAACAAATTAGACCGTTATTAGGAGGAATTAGGCGCTAGGCGGCTAATTTCCGTCGAAAGTGCGCATTTCGCCATTTAGAACATTGATGTTTTGACCGAACCTGGAAAAAAATTAATAACTTGAGAAATTTTATGGAAACGGGGTGGAGCGGTTGAGGACGGGAGTATAGAAAGACTTGGTAGAAAACTGGACATTCTCCACATTGGAGGATATGAGTAACCATCATTAGATTAGATTAGATTAGATTATAGAATCAATCAAATTAACTTAAAATACCCTCATACCTCAGCGTATTTAACTTGTATTCGACTAGTCTCACCGCCTTTAGAATCAGATCTCACAATTCTAATTATTAGGGGCGTTCGGCAGCACGGCTAGAAATGCTTCAAATTTTTTTCTCCCTTCTCCAGAATTAAGGGACTGCTGTAGAAGTTCATTTTGATAAGTCGGGATAGAATACTTTTTAAGGACTTCTGTAGAAGCAAAAATAAAAACAAACAAAAGCAATGTCAAATCTATTTTCAAAAACATTACTTTTGTTTACAAAACATAATTTTAAATATTTTAAAAGTAAATTTTAATAAAAGGGTTTTTAAAAAATACGATTTTTCCACACAAAAAAAAAAACATTTTTCATCTACAGAGTAATCATTTTTTAAGAAACCTGTTTTTTTTTTTTAATATGACATATTTAGAAGCAACCAATTTCACAAAACCGGTATATCTAAATATTGATTGTTTTAAAAAAATATATTATTTTTAGGAAAAAGACAGAATTTTATGGAGGGGAAAAATATTCTTTGTAAATAAAACTTCTTTCTTTATCTTACTTTTTTCATTAAACAATGTTTATTCTAAAAGGTGTCTAAGACGTGTCCGTGGAAGTGTCCGTGTGCTCAACATGCCAATACGTCAAGACACGAAAGTTGAAGAATCCGACACGTGAAATGGAGTGTCGAAAGAGTGTCCACATATTCGTGTGTTCAACACGCTATAAATCATTTTTTTTAGGTTTCGTGCATCATAGTCCGCTACATACTCATCGTTTCATTTCATTAATCTACACTCCAATCTCGGTATCCCCAGTGTTAAGCGGGCGTGAAATGGAAAGTGTTTTTTTATAGTTTTGTAACCTTATCTATTGAGTTTCTGGGATTTTGTAACCCAAAATTTGTGTTTATCTTTTTAAGTACCTAAACTATGTGTTTCACGCTAAATTGGTACCTTCCGTCAAAAAATTTAACAGACGTCAGAAACGTGACCCCATGTGCTCATTTAACTTCCATAAGTTACTATTTTGCCCCCAATTTTGATGGGAAACCAGAATTTCTCCAAAATGTTTCCTCAATTTTGCCCTCAATTTAACATAAAAAAGTAGAGAGGAAATAGCATATAACCTCCAAAATGTTAAGAGTTCTAGAAACAGAAAAAGTTAAAAAAAAAAAAACAGGATTTCTCCCAAATATGTACATATGCATTGTCTTTATTTAAAAAAATCCATACTTGTGTACTTGTTTTCAAATATTTTTGTTGCCCCGTGTGGCTAAACCTTAGAGGGAGAGTGAATAAGGTTTTTAGGCGTTTTTACGGAATTAAAATTCTAAGCGCAACTAACAACCCAACTAGCTCAATATATATTTGCGATAATAAATATGCGATGATAATGTATGAATAAATTGAAACATGCGCACAATCACAAACATATAAGTTGCGGAAAGTAAATAGTAAGGGAAGAGATTGACACCACGATATATAGAGGTTCGGCAAACCCGCCTACGTCCTCTCCTCGGTATTCAAGCTACCGAGTATTTCACTAAAATTTTCTTCCGAAAATTACAACCTAGCGAGCTAATCGACCGATTAAGCTTCCCCTCACTCTATGAGTATCCCGAATGAAAAGACTTAGAGCTTTTAAGCAACACTTGTTTACAAAGCTTCTACCCGATCACTCGTTCACAAATGAGCTTATAATTTGCTCTTTACAAAATTATTGAGAATAAAACAACACTCACAATTTGATTGTTTCTAAATAAGCTAATTTGTGATATATGATGATGTTTGATCTTGGTTTGAGCTTGAATCGTTTTCTCTTCAATTTCCCTCTTTTTCGAACTATTTCTCCAAAATGGTGATTTTGGGTTTTTTGATGGATAGAGGTTGAGTGATTGTAATTGTTGTGTTTGTATGGTGATTGGGGTGTGTTTTTAAGAAGCAAAAAGACCATTGGTCCATAGATGACCGTTGCATGATGGTTTATGTGTTTAACCATTGGTTTTAAGCAGTTTCCCAATTTTCCAGAATAAGTCGAAAAGCTATTTTCAAATTCTGCAGAAAACGATCGGTCGTTTTGGTCATTTCGATCGGTCGTTTTTCAGACGACCTCACTGGAACATTTTGGACCAAAAACGATCGGTCGTTTGTCCAAAACGATTGGTCGTTTTTTTCTGGCAGTTTCTCGGTTTTCTCGTTATACTTCGAAAGCTCGTAACTTCTTCGTTTTAGCTCCGATTCTGGTTCCGCTTGAACCGTTGACTTCGTATTTGATTACTCTATCTTTCTGACGCTGAAATATACATTTTCTATTTTTGAAAAAGACAAAGCATTATATCATCGAATAGAGAAATCGTAAAATCATTAATACATAATCAAACGTATAATCAAAATCAATTATTGAACCCATGGTTCAACAATTTTAAAAATCTTAAAAAATAGAAAAGTAAGGAAAAAACCAAAAAATCATAAAAAAGAAAATGCAAAATTTCTAAGAAATGCAAAATTTAAAATTTACAAAAAAATCATCAAAATATTAAAATTGAGTACATAGAATCTGTGGTACACGTTATCTCAAATGAAGGATCTGTCATACACATTATCACAAATGATCTTAGAATTACATAGGATTAAGAGACATAAGACTGTACATAATTACTAGAGATGATATTTTTTACCGATTTGTACCAACCGACCGTCTTTTGAGCTAAACCACCAACCGACCGCCTTTTGAGCTAAACCAATCAAGTCGATACCAAAAGTTTGGTAAACTTTTGGTATACCGACATTACAGTACGGTACAACCGAACCGATATTTGAAAGTCGGTTCGGTTTCGGTATTCGTTTGGTAAGTTCGGTATGCTACCGATTCAAACCGAAATATTAAAATATACTATATAGACAAATAAAATAAAACACTTATATACACTTAATTATTACCGTTGTTATAATATACTTATATTACTTTCTCTAGTGAATACTTATAATATTTTTATTTATTTATAAATTTTATTAGAAATGTATACTAGTGTTTACTCTTTTATGCAAAAAAAACAAGAAAAGTAACAATAATATAAATAAATATAAATTTTTAATCAACTTTTTTTAAAACTTTATACTATGTTTTTCTTTCCAAATCGCACCATTTTTCTATTATCACTTGTAAACTCTAAAGTTTGGTATAAAAACGAAACCGAACCAACCGAATAGTTTGGTATACCGAAAGTTCGCTATACCGAATTTTTTGGTCCGCTAATGGTATAAAAATTCTCAAACCAAACTAGTTTGGTACAATATCGGTATGTAGTTAAAAAGTTCAGTAACGAACCGATACCACCCCTAATAATTACACAGCATTACCCTCGATCATAAAGAAAAATTCACAAAAAGAAATAAACAATACAAGAAAATCATGGAGAAATAAAGACCACAAATCAATTTTAAAAAATAATCAATAAACATCATTTAAAATTATTTTAAAAAATCAAAATTATTAAAATAATTTTGCCCCAAAAATCAAAAACTATTTTATACTTCGGGTTTTTTTTAATCAATTCCCAAAAATCACAAATTCTGGAATATTTTTTTAACCAAACAAACCAGGGCTCTTAACATATAACCCCCAATTTTGCCCTCATTTAACTCATATAACTTCTCTGCTTTTTTATGGGGTTTAGGGTAAACCCATCCCAATTTACGAACCCTAATTTCTATGGAAAAGGGGATCCAATAGAATTTTCTATTGGAGCCTAAAATAAAAAAAGTTGGACCATTGGGTCCAACGGATGAGATCCAATGGTATGGAATAAAATTATCAAAAAATGCAAATAAATCCCAACCACACCATATAAATTATCTAATCATCTCCCCTCTCTTTCTCCACATCATAAGTAACTACGTATATAACACCAATTTCACCCATATTTTTATTTGAATTTTTAGTGTATTGTACAATTTGTTTTTAATTTATCAAATTTAAATTTGTCTTCTCTTTTAAAAATGTATTCCATACTATTTGAGAAAACAAAGGATACAAAGTTTAAATAACCGTTAGATCTAATCCAACGTACAAGATGGTTTCATTTTAGCCTCCAATAAAAAAAATTCATTGGAGGCCCCCCATCCCATTTCTATATTATTATTTTTGTAATATATTTCTCTTTTTGTTTGGTTATATTTAAACAGACACAAGAGATAGGATATATTTAATTTTTGAGACATAAGTGAGCTTTTACATATTTGTCCCTAACTGAATTGCTTTATTATAAAAAAAAACTTACGTTTTTTGCGGAAGGTACCAATTTAGCGTGAAACACGTAATTTGAGTACTTAAAAGGAGAAACACAAAGTTTGAGTTACAAAATCGCAGAAACTCAATAGATAAGATTACAAAACTGTAAAAACCCATTTACTTTTTGAGACATAAATGAGGTTTTACATATTTGCCCCTAACTGAATTGTTTTATTACAAAAAAAATTGACGTCTGTCAAGTTTTTTGACGGAAGGTACCAATTAAGCGTAAAACATGTAGTTTGGGTAATTAAAAAGAGAAACACAAAGTTTGGTTATAAAATCGCAGAAATTCAATAGATAAGGTTATAAAACTGTAAAAAAAAACCGATACGGAAACATCATCATCTCATTTACAAGCAAATTTACGTTTCTTTTAAATTTTCAATTTAGATTTCTTACACCTTATTATCACCGCTTAGATTTCATGCCAACAATATTGTACATTTGTACTGATTACCTTCTTTAGCTAGAAACCATTTCAATGACCGCTTACAATTATGTTGATTATTTGATTTTGTGCTTGTATACATTCTCAGGTAAAATGATAGAAAAATGTGTGATTGATTTAAACTTCATCTAAATTCTCTATTTATTCATTTCCGTACATATTTTGCTATGACTTTTTCAGATGACTTGACATATCAACTCTTCTATGTTCTTTTTTTTTTCTCAAATTACAAACCCGAAAGTGCTCAGATAAGAAACTAAATGGACTAATTACTTCTTCCGTTCTCAATTAATTGTCTTTTATCAAATTACGTGTAATTTTGATCGGTTTATAACATGTATCAAAATTGTCGAAATGAAAATTTTAAAAACTAAAGCAATAATTTAATGTTTGAACTATATGATTAATTTTTGAAAATTTTCATTCCGATAATTTTGATATAAGTTATTGGCTGATCAAAATTGCACGTAGTTTCGTAATGGATAATTAATAGGAACGGAGGGAGTAACTTTTCCCATTTTGTCCTAATTCTAGTAAGGATAATTAATAGGAACGGAGGGAGTAACTTTTCCCATTTTGTCGAAATTCTAAATAAACCACTTGCCTTTAAAATGAATTGGAAGTTAAAGAATAGGACCAAGATTCTTGTGTTTGTCATTTTGGGGGTTCAAATGTTCAGCTTAAACAAACTGTACCACATAAATATGATTTAGTACTAAGGGATCATTAATGAAATAACATAATAGCAGGAGAAAGAAAATACTACTCTCTCACGTCATTCCTCTGCCCCTAAGTCGATAAATCCTCTCACATTATGTGTAAGACCAGAGACCGACCACCACACACTCATCGTCATATTACTGAAATTTTAAATTCATCTTCATCATCATAACCGAGATGAGGAGCCTAATTAAGTAATTAGGTTTTCCGCATCAAATAATATTACTAGTATTATTTCTGCTGTTTTTTCTAGTATTTGGTTACGATGATACTACAATATGGGCGAGCAACATTAGCAAGAGACATGACAAGCAGGTCACAATCTGCCTCGTGTCATCCATTTTTATATAAAAGAGAAATAATATACTTATAATCGGTGTTTTCAAAACATGAAAACGGAGCGGAAGCTTTCAAGATTTTAGCCAAGTATTCTGTTTTTCTCCTTGCATGCAAAAGTGAGCTTAACCAAACGTTTTGAAAACAAAATTTAAAAGTAGAGCTTAGATTATTAAAATGACAAGATCTCAATAATGTCTACCAAATTGTGCTTTTCATAACTTGAATGTCACATTAAAAAGGGTACATGAAAGAATGGTTTAAACCAAGTGCAGGCCTATCTCAACATAATATTCAAATACTACAAGTTGAAGAAGAAGAAATCTATGAAATACATTTAAAATTATGCCTGTAGAAATTCTTCTGCTGAGACACTTATCTGAAACACAAACAAACCGAGACTATTTTTACTTGCCCCTTCTAGCATCTGTCAAGATGCAGCTCTTTGAGCAAGTCCAGTCTCAACCTTTTTTATTTCAAAAATTAGCATTCTCCACATTTTCAGCACGAACATTTCGGCTTCATCGTCCAAAATTGACTGAAGCCTATCCAGCATTTCGGCTGCGCTTACATGTTCATGTGTGCTAGATACGATATATTCGACCAGTGTGGGCTCTTCCTCTCCTAAAAACTCTGTTATCTTCTTCGAAATCCACGGTTTCATTCTATCATGCAGCTCATTCTGAAAAAAGTTCAATAAAAGAGGAAATAGAAAATATGGTTAAGACTTTTATTACTTATTGGACACTGAACAAAAGTTTTTAAAGAAGTACTATCAAAAGTTAAAACTTTTCTGATAATATTAATAGCCCAAGGAGTCTTAAATAGTTATGCTGCTTACCCGGTTATCTGAACAAAACTAGTAAACTAATGCTACTAATCATTTATATTCCAAGAAAAAGAAAAGAAAGCTGCAGTTGTGATTATCACTACATGAACAAAAGCTGAAAAATATGCTGTCATTTGATCTTGAAAAAGTTCGGGGTACTTTTATTCTCAGCAACAGGCGAACCACCATCGAGTGAGCAAGACTCATGTGGTAGCAACCTAAATTCCTTTCATTTTACGACTCCAAGACAGAAAAAAATTACACACTTTTTCTTATCTTGTTATTATTTTCAACATTTCTTATGCTCAAAAATCCAAGTTGCCAACATCTCAATTTTGCAGTTAAATTTGAAATTTAAAAATAAAAGCAAGTCTCGGATTATATACTGGATGCGCTACATGTCATATCTTTAGAATAATGGTATTGGAATTTCAAATAAATTCAATGGGAAAAACTTACCGTCTCATAAACAACCCAGTTGATCTCGTAAGAGAACAACTCATCCTTGGTCTTCGGTATCATATCAATCAATTGTTTTGCATCCAAAAGCTTCTGATTTTCACTTGTCTTTTTCTTATCCACTCTCTTTTCCCTATCCCTCTCTCGTTCTTCTCTCCTACTCTCATCTCTGCTGCGACTACTCTCGTCCCCGTTCCTGTCTCTATGACTAGACCTATCATGGGAACGCCTACTCCTTTCTCTCTCTACATCCCCTCTCTCTTCTTTAGCAGAGATTTGTTTGGCAAACTCGGCTGCTGCGGCCAAATTGGAGGGTGGTTGGACAGGCGTCGAGGTTTGGACAGCCTGTAATTCTTCAGTGGAGTAGTCTATGGGAACTAAAGGTCTCATCTTTTTGTCTTTATGTGCATCTTCATCTTCCTCTTGATTGAAAACAGATGGTACAGCAGTTCTTTTTCCAGACCCCACAAGACCAAATCCCAATTTCTTAGACGAGTTATTGTTGGTTTGTTGCATTTCTGAGGCAGACATGGTCCCCGCCATAGATTCATCCTCATCTCCATTTTGTGAAATATCATCTTCTGAAAAGGGAAATTAAGCATATTGATTCAGATATTGCAACAGCAAAAAATGGGTTTGATTACAAATCGATACACCAACCTACAAAAGTAACAATTAGTACCATAACCTAACTTATGTTTTGAGTTCCGTACAGCATATAGATAAGTCAATAGTCTGGAGATGAAAATAGGAAGTGGAAAATGATAAATAAGTCTACAAAAGCAAACTTCATTTGATAGAATATTATCTAAATGTATTTGATTTTCTTAATCAGTTAGCACCCATGTCCTATGATATTTTTCTTCTCTTTGGTACACTACGTGTACTAAATTCGCGAAAAAAACGTAACATTTGTGACTAATTGCTGGATTCTGTATGTTGTTGTACAAATTTGAAATCAAATGTTCGTTAAGTGTATAAAACTGTACCTATCTCCATACAAAACGGATACCAAAAGATGATAGATGACAATAAAAAATATGCAGAGGAAAAAAGTAAACTACAAAAAGAATGAGCAAGTTAAGCTTACGGATGTGATTATCATTCTCTGAATCATCACCATCAACAAACATGTCAACAGCTTCATCCCTGAGCTCTTCTTTAACTCCATTTATGTCATTATAAGGCAAAGGTTCTGGTAAATCTTTCTCTCTCTCTTTGAGTCGCTGAAGCTCTTCCTCTTCCCTGATTTTAGCTTCAGCAACCTCCTCCTCTTCTCTAAGTTTGTCCTCCAAGTCATCGTCCTTCTCTCTCATCCTTTTCCTTCTCTCCTCTGATCTGTAACTCTTGTGCTTCCTCTTTTTAGAATCGCCATCGTCGGCTTCAATCTCCTGATCCAGAACATCTTGTTTCCGCTGATACTCCCTCTCTTTCTCCTTTTCTTTATCCTGCTTCCGGACATACTCTTTGTCTCTCTCTCTAGATTCCCAATCCTTGACACGTTGCTTGTATCTACGGTCATCTTCCTTGTTCTTGTATTCTCTCTCCCTCTCTCTCCTAGTTCGATCTTGCTCTCTTTCCTTTTCGTATCTTTCTAATTCTCTCTCCTTATCCCGTTTATCTCTCTCTCTATCCCTGCTTCTCCTATCATCCCTTCTACTCCTATCAGGTGAGCTTGTATCCAGTTTTTCCTGCTCACTAGAACGTTTCTCTTCACGAGCCATCTGTTCGTCTTTTTTATTTTCCCCTGCTAGTATTAAAGTAGGAGAAAATAAATAAACTTCAAACTGAAATAAATAATACTGTACTTTACTATTATAGACAACAAAGCATGGGTATGCCAGAGTTGCCTCAGTACCCACACCTGTACATTTGTACTGCCAGATACGTACTGAAAAAAAATTCTATACAAAAATTAAATAAACTAAATAAGCACAGTTCTACTACGAATTGGGAACGCCCAGATACAGGAACATGCATATGGATAAGACTCAGTTCTTTCTCTCTTTTTTCCGACTACTCACTTTCTATTTATTCGGAACATTAGCATACAAACCCTCGTGTGTTTTAAACTTTCTAGATACACGTGAGGGAAAACACATAAAGCTCTTCAGAGCATAACTTAAACTCCCCTCTAAAATTTCTTAAAGCTACACTAACAACGAGTCATGCCGGTATAATTACATTTCATCAACTGCTGTATTTCCATACCACTAGCATACAAGTAACCATTGCCCATACTGGTACTTCGTAGAGCATAGAAAATCACTACTCATGTTGACATTTACAAAGCATGTGTACAAAGTATATGTATATAATATAACTCACCATTCTGTGCATCATCCACATTGGAGTCACTATCTTTAGCATCGTCTGTCTTCTCTAAGTTCAAGGTACTCAAACCATCAACAACTGGTAAGGGAGGAGGTGGTGGTAGGGGATTGTTTTTCAACCTCACTTCAATCATACCCGTAAGCTTCTCAAGAAGCTCACGATCAGATTCTCTCTCTTTATCGCTTACAATACCGAAGTTTGCAGAGTCTATTTTCTTCTCACTCCCACCATCTGTGTCTTCTTTTTCAGACTCACCCGATGACTTCGGAGATAAATTTTTCTCAGCGCTTGGTGTTGCTTCTTCAACTTTCTCAAGCCCTACATTTTCGGCCTCTTTGAGTTTGTTGGAACTTTCGGCTTTTTTTTCAACATAACGCTCTAAATAATCTTTTGTAGCTTGGCTAACATTTATCTACATACACCAAGAAATCAGTTTTAATGCAAGAGAGGGACCGATTTCATCTATCAATAATCATATATTATTACGTTACAGTGGAATGATATAAATTCATAATTATGGTACAAGAATATCCTCATATTAACTAACTCAAACTGTTTTGAAGTACTTTCGTGTTCAAATCCTGATTTACGCACTTTGAGCAAAGAAGTGAGACTGTAAGACTGGTCTAATAGACATCTGTTCATTTACACTACTAAAGTTTACAAATTTGTACCAATCTACATAATGGAGTATAAAACAGTTACTAAACCAACCTATCAACTTCATGTTATAGGCAGCAATCTACACAAATTTGAGCACTTAAACCACCAAAATACAAATCTTAAAGTTGGTCTATTCATTCTCTTATTTTAAAAACATCTAATCTTAGTACACCAACGTAATCCAGGCCTTTTAAGTTGAAATTTGGCACGGGAGATATATTTGTACAATTTTGTATCAATTGGTGCCTAGTAATTGTAAAATCAGATTGTTTGGTGTAGATTAAGTGATTTTTCTGCCAAAGAAGCAATCACTACAGAATATGACACAAGAAAGTTCAATAAGTAGATATAATATAGAGAAGGCATACCATCAGCTCTTGCCCATCAATATTTAATTTGCTAAGTAGCCTCATAGCACGTAGAACCCCTTCTGCGGTTTCAAACTCACAAAACCCATAACCTTTTGGTGAATTAGTTGTGGGATCCTGAGCACGTTTCCAGCTCTTTACAGGTCCACAAAGCTAAAAGAATCAAATAACATTAGACAAAGGTGTCCAAAATATATAAATTTATGTATAAAGAAATTCAAATGTTCATAGATTAAAAACCTGTGTCCAATATATATATGCATACATATATATAGGCACACATACATATATATAACATACATACATGTATATATATACACACATAGATACATATATAAATGGATATATATATACAAATATATGCATGCATGCATACATACATCCATGTATTTATATACATGCATATGCATATGTATATATACATGGGGGAGGATCAATACACAAATAAAAAAACACATTATGTTTACACATCAATCACAACCCTCCGTTTAGTAATAGTTTGAATGGCTAATTCTTTTAATATATATAATTTGTTTTCAATCCGCAGTCTGTTTAAACTTGAACGTGACAAGGTCAGAATTTTTGATGTTTTTTATCAGCGCATCCATGTTTTTTCCAGTTTTTAAATATTTATATCAAATGTTTTTTTTCTTCCCATGGAATTGTCTGTGACATTTTAAATATATTATTTTGCATCTTGTTATGGACATTTTAATTTCTCAACATTAGATCACGCCCATTTCAATTTGAGATTTATTGTTCAGAAGTAAAGTCTTACGTTATGAACATGAATTTGGGATTTTACTATATTATTATGGACGAATAAAAGTGGGGATTTTTGCTAATTAAGATAAAATTAATCTTAGCCATTCAACTATTACTAAATGAAGGGTTCTGATTGGTGTGTAAACATAATGTGTTTTTTTTTGTATTGATCCTCCCCCTATATATATGTGTGTGTATATATATGTATATATACATATATGTATGCGTGTATGGATGGATGCATGTATAAAGATTTTTAAAGGGCTTACTTGGAGGAGAGCGAGAATAAAGTCATTCTCCACCGTAGATGCTATTTTCCCAACATATACTGTAGTTTGTGGTTTCTCAATTGGTGTAACACTGGGGACAACAGCTGGCCTGATCACAGGGGGAAGGGGCCCACGTATAGCTATAGGAGGCCGTATCAGCGGTGGCATGGAGCCAAGTACACCTGGCGGACGGGCAAAAAAGGGTGGACGAACCATTGGATTGTATGGAGGGCCATAGCGAAGAATGCCTGAAAAAACGGAAACAATTCTATGCAAGTATATCAGTAAAGGTTCAAACTTCAAAGGCTGATCACAACAGATTACTGCCACAATAAAACAAAATATATATAGGAAATAGAACTTTGCGAGCATAACTAAATTTTTTACCACATAATACAAGTATAATGCAGCACAGCCATGGCAACACTCACCACCTGAATAAATGACCAGAAGGCACATGAAGATAACAATAGCCATGCCAAAAAGTATGGATAACGTCAGTTAGCTTACCTTTTTTTCTCCATTCAAGGACAGTTGCCATCGCAAATTAGTCCCATAAAGTGATTACGAATGAACAGTAAAATATGGGAGTAAATGTCCATTAATGCCTATGCATTAACAACACATTTTTTGTTCTAATCTTTTTGGACAACTCAATGCACAAGTAACATGAAGAAAGAACAGAGAGAGAGAGAGACGAAATAAAATGACAGCGAATGGAAGGGTTGCGATACCTTGGAGTGTAAAGGCAATGAATAATCAGTTGCTAATATGA
Organism: Primula vulgaris; assembly: GCA_963920805.1. Lineage (NCBI taxonomy): Eukaryota > Viridiplantae > Streptophyta > Magnoliopsida > Ericales > Primulaceae > Primula > Primula vulgaris. The sequence goes on from OY987215.1 coordinate 25,487,132, forward strand.
TCTGCCGTCGAAAATTGAAGTACCAAAATCCCATCATTAACAAGAAAATGTAGTTATTACTTGTAACTACCATTTTAGTCTACTAAATGAGCATGACAATTCAATAACATTTAATACGGGGAACAAGAAAGTGAGATGTTCTTCAACTTGTGACATCATTATCGAATTTGAGTAACAAGTAATGTTTATTGCCTTTACTTATTGCGAAAAGAAATATGCAAAGCAAGAAATCAAAGCAATGTGCATACCAAAAAAACTTGTGGAGTAGTCTTTAAGATATTGCTATGAAGCTCCCCAACCGTAGTCATTCAATAAGCTGTAGGAGAAAACATGGTGTCATCGTTACCCCTTATCTAACCAACACAAACTACTCCTAATTCCCTCCAACCAAATTTTCTCCTCAAAGATTGTCATTAATTGATGAAATAAAATCTAATTGCAAACACACGAGAGACACAAGATTGTAATGACGATGAGGAAACAGATAAAGAAACAAAACGTTTCGCCACACTATGTCTCAAGAATTAAGTTGGAATATATATTGCAGCTTAAACTCCCATAATTTTTTCGCAAGATCATAATAAACAATGACCTAATCACTCAACATTTTCCCTTACTTCCTTTTTGAAAAAATACTAGTATCAATACTCGACAGTACCCACAAAACAAAACAAAACAAAACAAAACAAAACAAAACTCTTCTCACCAACAATTGATAAATTATAATGCGTTTCCCCTATTCTGTATCTCCAAAATCCTATAACAACAATTTCTATATGCATAAAAAGTTTCAAATTTCTTTACGAGTGCCATACAAATTCCTAAGTGGCACTTGTAAATGAAGACGTAGTAAACTTTTTTCATGATAACACTATAGAATGCTCTTAATTTTCAAAACTGCCCTACAATTTACAGATTAAGATCAAACTACACATAGAAGTTGGAACCAAAAAAACTATATCAATAATTACTCTGTATATTTTAAGAAATGAATTTTCAACCTGGAGACATCGAATAAGCATTACCAAAGCTATAAAAATTTGACCACACAAAAAGCACTGCATACATGGTACATAAATATGAAAAGGAATTAGCTAAATAGACAGTTCAAATGATACATTCAATCAATGACATCCCACATACACAAGCAAAAGTTTTCAACTTTCTTCAGCAAACCTCTGAATGCACTCTTATACGCAGAAGTTCCCAACTTTCTCCACGACTACAGTAAAGAATGTTCTTAATTCTCCAAATCTCCCTTTCTAATAATCTTTCAAACTACACATTGAACCCTAAAATCCTATAATTAGAACTGCTTTATATATTTAAAAAATCCAATATTTGACGTGTATTATATCAAAATAGAGCTACCCAAACAACAAGAAACAACAAAAGTACCACACAAAGAGCACTATAGATATAAACAAAAAAGAAAATTAGCTAACAAACCATTTAAATGATACAATCAATCAATAATGCTCTTAATTCTCAGCTAAATTTCCCTCCTAATACATATTAGCGTACCCAAAAGATCAAAATGCATTATAAGAAAAGGTACTCTATATATTTAATAAATCAAACTTTCAACCTGGATGTATCTAAATAGCCCAAACAATAAAAAACTATCAGCATAAAAAGTACTCCATTAGACACAAACAAAGAGAAGATTTAGCTAAAAGTGACTATTCAAATAATACAATGAAATTTATTTAATCCCTAATACCTCACATAGACATATATAACGTTAAAAACTACTCAACATGTTTAAAAAATTAACTTTCAACCTGATTATAAAGCATTACCCAAACAATAAAGAAACTACCCACATGAAATTACTCCACTATATGTAAACATAATAAAGTAAACCGTAAAATTCACTGTTTAAATAGCACAATCAATTAACCAACAAATCCTACGTAAACATCTACGCAAAAGTTTTCAACTTTCTCTGGCACTTTATATACAAAATTTCCCAACTTCCTAAACGATTACACTAAGGAACGCTTTTTTAATCTCAAAAACTGCCCTACAATTCTTTAATATAATACATCAAACTACACAAAGAACCCTGAAAGACAATAATTAGAACTACTCTATATATTTTGACAAATTAGACTCTTGACCTGGATATATCCATATGGATATATCCATATAGAATTACCCACTATAGAAAAAATGCCCACATCAAAAGCAAGCATATAAACATACGATTGCCTAAACAAACTGCTAACATAAAAGTTAAAAAATTAGTCTACATATTTAAAAAGTTCAACTTTCAATCTGATATACCTATTACCTAATGTAAGTATAACTAACCCGAAGAACAACAAAATTGCCTACATAGAAGCACTCTACATATAAGGCGCGTTTAGTATCGGTTTTTTTGTCAGAAAGCTTGCTTTACAGAAACTGCAGTTTGGCACCTCCTTATCTTTTTTTACTTAAGAGTGACTTATAACTTTTTTTTTAACTCTTTTTTACTTATTATAAGTTATAAGTGACTTGTAAATATATCACTTGATTGGAAAATCAGTGTTTTAAAAATCGGCTTAGGCGCTAGGCGGGGACTAGGCGCTAGGCGGGGACTAGGCGCCTAAGCATTAGGCAGACCTAGGCGGGAAAAAATCGGTCTAGGCAGGAAAAAGGCGGCCTAGGCGGCCAATTAGGCGCTAGGCGGACCCTTTCCGCCTAGAACCCGCCTAGCGCCTTTTGAAACCTTGTGGGAAATTACTACTTTAGATAATTTTTCCATGAAAAAGCTAAAAAAATCCCGAAATTCCTAGATATTCTGCTTTTGAGCTTGTTTAGCTTTTTTGACCCAAAAGCTAGCTTAAGAAAAGATAAAAAAAAACTTATATAGAAAACTCATTGTTTTTGTAATCAAGAATCCAAAAAAGCTGAGAAAGAAAGTTGTTGCCGAACAGATATAATACATGTGGAAATTTAAGATAGGTGATATCATAAAGATAGGTACTTTTGTTAATATCATAAAGATAGGTACTTTTGGTGATATCATAAAGATAGGAACTTTTGTTAATATCATAAAGATAGGTACTTTTGTTAATATCGTAAAGATAGATAGGTACTTTTGTTAATATCGTAAAGATAGATAGGTACTTTTGTTAATATCATAAAGATAGGTACATGTTTAATTTTCGACATGTAATATATCTTTTAATTTTGATATTAATATCACAAAGATAGGTACATGTTTAATTTTCAACATGTATTATATCTTTTAATTTTGATATTAATATCACAAAGATAGGTACTTTCGTTGGGAAAGAGAGGGGGGGGGGCATTAATTGCAGCCATTATTGCGGCAATAATGGATCCTGTGCGTTGATTTAAATCTAACGACACAGTGCATTTGGCTTAAATTTCACATCCACACTAGATTATTACCTCTGTAACTTGTAATCTCTCATTCACTCTCTCTTTCACTTCACTTTATTGTCGATTCATCAACATAGGATCACACTTTATATATTTATAATCATTTAACAATTATTTTATACAAAATATACAATAACAACTCCAACTCCAATTTTTTAGGCAAAACAAAAGAATTGAGTAACCCCCCAACACCATCAGAAATCTCAAAATTCTAAACTCAATTCTCCAATATATTTTGGTTCAAAACAAAGAAGATTGCATTTCCCCCAAGTTATCTCGGTTTTAAATTGAATTAATTCATGTTTTTCGCCTTTGAACTAATTATTCTAAAAAAAAATAAAAATTGATTTTATTAATAACCAAAAGTACCTATGTAATTTTCATTCTGTATCTCATATATTGAAGTAAAATCATGTATCTCAGTACTGTTTTTTCTTTTGGGATTCAGAAAAATTTGATGTGAGAAAAATGAGAAAATAGAGAGAAGTCAGAGTGATAAGATATATTTAAATTCACCCAAAAAAAAGATCTATTTAATAAATGATGACGTCATCTCCTAATCTAATTTTAATATGAGGGCTCAAACAAAATGGACGGTAAGATGATGAATTGTCGCAATTATGGCCGCAAAAGAATTGCTGCCCCCCGCTTCCCTTTCGTTGTTGTTTCGGTAACTAGATATAATACATGTCGAAAAGGATTTAGTTACCCAAAACAACAACATAAGTACCCACACAAAAAGCACTATACATATAAACAAAAAAGAAATTAAGGGATTAGCTAAACAGCCCATTTAAATGATACAATCGATCAATAATGCTCTAAATTCTCAACTAAATATCCTTCCTAGCAACTAATCCTGTCTAATTCCGCTTAATCCCCCCAATTCCACATAAACAAGTACATGTATATACACATGTATGTACTATGTATACATAAACATATGATATCAAACTAAAGAAAGAAAGAAGGCAGTTTTTGACCCAAAAGTTAGCTTACGAAAAGCTTAAAAATCTTATATAGCAAACACTCATATGTTCAAATTACACAAATAAAATCCCACATAAACACATATACATATACACACAATGTTCTAATTCCGCTTAATCCCCCCAATTCCACATAAACAGATACACGTATATACACATGTACTATGTAACTAAGTATTTATAAAAATTAAATCCTAATTCTTCATTAATCACAGCCTGATCACCTAATCACAATCATAGCCTAATCACCTAATCAAATATACACATGTATTGAACCATGTTTAAATAAAATAAATAACATCAAAATTAAGAAAAAAGAAAAAGAGTATCTCCAGGGAAATATCTCGCCTAATTCCGCTCAATCACAGCCTAGTCGCCTAATTCCACACAAACAGATATACACATGTATGTAACTATGTATAAACAAGCAGATAACATCAAAACTAAAAAAAATCGTTACCCACCGTTGGGCATGGGAGCGAAGGGAGAGCGAACGAGGATCTGCTGAGGTGGCAGTTGACCCAAAAGCTAAAAAATCCCCAAATTCCTAGCTTTTCTGCTTTTGAGCTTTTTTTACCCGAAAGCTAGCTTGTGGAAAACTAAAAAAATTGCATTGCAAACAATTTTCTTTTTTAACCAAGAATCTAAAAAAGCTGAAAAAGCTGTTGCCAAACAGGCACCTAAACAGAAATACCCTAAAATCACAACGAAATCGATTTTTTTTTTTAAAAAAACACAATGAATTCCCACATAAGCAAATACTTCATACAGATATACATATATACACATGTATGTATACATAAACACAATGTTCTAATCCTAACGCCTAACTCTGCCTAATTCCGCTTAATCATAACCTAATCAACTAATCCCGCCCAATTTCACACAAACATATCAACATATATACACATGTATGTAATACATTCTCAAAAAAAAAACATATAACATCAAAATTAAGAAAAGAATAACCCGCCCAGCGCCTAATCCTGCTCAATCACAGCCTAATCACCTACTCACCTAAACAAGTATACGTAAATACACGTGTATAAATAAACAAATAACACCAAAACTAAAGAAATTAAATTGAAGAAAATAGGGTTACCCACCGTTAGGCATGGGAGCAAAAACAGGAGGCCGAATCATCATCTGCTGACCCGGCACCTGACCATACGGAATCCCAGGAGGTAAAGGCGAGAATTGCGGAGCAGAGGGTCGGTACATCATCAGCGGAATCTGCTGCTGTACTAACTGTGGCGGCACATGGAGGATCTGCGGAGGAGGAGGAGGAGCGGCGGCGATCGGGTTAGGGTTAGGGTTAGGGTTTGGTGGAGTTGTTAATTGCGGCGGAGGCAGCGGCGGAGATGGATCGGGTCGGGTCGGTTCTCCGGCGGAGGCAGCAGGAGATGGGGTTGATTCCGCCATATATATATATAAATATATATATATGAGTGTGTGTATAGATATAGAGAGAGACTGATATAGAGAGAGACTGATACCAGAGAAAAAGTACAAACTAAATAACTCTTATTAGTCTCTCTCTCTCTCTCTAGGACTAAAAAGACGAAAGAGGTGAATCTTATTTTAAAGCCCTAATTATGTTCTTTTCTTTTAAACGAAATTAAACTACTAATCATTACCAGTAGAGTACAATTTGCAATTTTTATAAATGGAAAATGCTAAAATGTTATTTTAGTGATTTGGTATACAACCTAACACACTTTCTAATTTGGTAATCAACATATATATTTTGTTTTAATTTGCTACCCAACCTAACATTTTTTCTAATTTGGTACCCAACCTCTACGTTTCGCTCTAATTTGGTACCCAACCTATACGTATACAATCCAATTAATGGACTCAATTTGTCTTCGATCATCGGTTTTTAATGCATAGGTTGGGTACCAAATAAGAAAAAAATGTTAGGTTGGGTACCGAATTAGAAAAAATGTTAGGTTGTGTATCAAATCACTAAAAGTTAATAGAGTGTACCATTTTAACAATTTTCCCATTTTTACACCAACTCCTCTGTATGTTTCTTTCTAATTAATTTATCTAATGTAGTAATTGTTTTGTAAAGAAAAACCAAATAAAATAATTTGTCTATATGCTTTTTTTAGGAATTTGTTTTCTTTTTGTTTATTTTCTCCCTTATTTTCTGTGTCTGGTAGTGGTGAGAAAAAATTATAAAACTTTTATTTAATGATTAAATTAATCAAGAAAGTTATTTATATATATAGTATTTTTCTTATGTGTGTGTATAGATATTGAGTGAGGGAATTGTTTAGTTTGTACTCTTTCGGTTATCGATCTCCTGTGCAGGATTTTGAGTAACGGAAGCAAGTCGTATGTAAACTTTTTATCAAAGTGCAACCATGTATATAAATACGTGATGTATTATTTTTCAATTTTATAATAAAACTCCAGAGTAAAACCACCAAACAACAATAAAAATGTATTAGTTCATTAGATTCGATATATATATACTTGCGTCTTAATTTTTCATAGAAAGTAAATTATTTAAATTTGAGAAAACTCATTAATTAACTAGATATATTAGGTCAATTATGTTGAGTTGTGGAGCCAAATGAGGTTTGACCATGTTTTCTTATTATCCCACATCACTTGGAATTGTAATATGACCCATGTTGGGTTCTATTTATTTTAATTACACCTACACAAACACCTCTACATTATAAAGAGAGAGTTCTATTTGCGAGAGAACCATAGCTTGTGTTTAGCTAGATTACGATTGTAATCCTCTTAATAATATTAAGTGCCACGTGTAGCGGCCCGGAGACGTAGCCAATTTGGGTGAACTCCGTTATCAAAGAGTGTGTGCTCGGTTTAAGTTTTCTGTCTTTCTTTGTGTTCGCCTGTATCGACCCTAACAAGTGGTATCAGAGCTGAGGAAGATCGATGGCGAAAGAAGACAGAACCGCACACGGGATCGAGAAGTTCGACGGGAAGGACTTCGCATTTTGGAGAATGCAAATAGAGGACTACCTCTACGGGAAGAAGATGCATCAGCCTCTTCTCCTTGAGGAAAGGCCGACCACGACCACCGAGGAGGCGTGGAAACTCTTAGACCGACAAGTGTTGGGAGTGATCCGCCTAACACTATCTAGGAGTGTAGCACATAACGTCGCAAGAGAGACGACGACGATGGGGATGATGAAGATCCTCACTGACATGTATGAGAAACCATCCGCGAACAACAAGGTACATCTCATGCGTAAGTTGTTCAACCTACGCATGGCTGAGGGGACACCTGTCGCGAGTCAAGTGAACAAGTTCATCGACATCGTAAATCAGTTGGATGCTGTGGAGATAACTTTTGAAGACGAAGTGAGAGCCCTTATACTGCTAGCCTCTTTACCGAACAGTTGGGAATTCATGCGAGCTGCTGTTAGCAACTCAATTGGAAAGGAGAAACTGACTTACAACGGCATCCGAGATCAAATACTCTCTGAGGAACTCAGGAGATTAGATATGGGTGAATGCTCAAATGATGGAGCAGCCTTGAACATGGGTTCAAGAGACCGGGGTAAGGCCAGGGTATGGGACGTCAGAGGACGTTCGCAATCCCGAGGTAGAAGAGGGCAAAGCCGAGGAGGCAAAGATAGCGATCGAAGTAAGAAGAATCTTCGGTGCTATAACTGCCAGGGTATGGGGCACTTCAGTCATGAGTGCAGACAGCCGAAGAAGGGTACCGGCCGTGATCACGTGGTTAATATTGCGAGCAACGAGGATTCGGGTGACTCTTTGTTGCTTACCGAACAGAGAAATATAGAATCGTGGATTCTAGACTCTGGGGCATCATTTCACACGACCGCTCAGAAGGATTTATTCGAAAATTACCATGCGGGTAATTTCGGTAAAGTGTATCTAGCCGACGGAGAAGCGTTGGATGTTGTTGGAACTGTCGATGTGAAGATTCGCATTCCAAATGGATCGGTATGGAAGCTGACGAAAGTGAGGCATGTCCCGAGGTTGACCAAGAATCTGATCTCAGTAGGTCAACTCGATGCCGAAAGGCACTCCATTTCGTTCAGCTGTGGAGCTTGGAAAGTTTCACGAGGAGCTATGGTGATAGCCCGAGGGAGCAAGGTCGGTACGCTGTACATGACGACCGATGAGGAGTGTACAGTGGCGGCAGCTGTGTCGCATGACTGCTCGGAACTGTGGCATCGACGGTTGGGTCACATGAGTGAGAAGGGGATGAAGGTGTTAGCAAAGGACAACAAACTTCCAGGCTTGAAGTCTGTCAACCTCGACATGTGCGAATGTTGCATCTTCGGGAAGCAGAAGAAAGTGAGCTTCCGAAAAGGTGGAAAAGCTCCCAAGAAGGAGAAGCTAGCACTGGTCCACTCAGACGTATAGGGACCATCTCCAGTAACCTCACTGGGAGGAGCTCGGTACTATGTGATCTTCATCGATGATTCGACGAGGAAAACATGGGTCTATTTCTTGAAACACAAGTCTGAGGTGTTCAAGAAATTTCAAGAATGGAAGGCCATGGTCGAACTAGAGACCGGGAATAAAATCAAATGTTTGAGGTCCGACAACGGCGGGGAGTACATTGATGCGAAGTTCGTAGAGTTCTGTGCTCAAAGAGGCATTCGAATGGAGAAGACCATCCGAAGAACGCCACAGCAAAATGGCGTGGCCGAGCGCATGAACCGAACAATCAATGAGCGTGCTAGGAGTATGAGACTGCAACGTCATACTACTGTTGTACGTAGATGACATGTTGCTCGCCGGGTCGAGCCTTGTTGAGATTAACAAGGTCAAGCAACAGTTGGCGAAACAGTTCGAGATGAAAGATTTGGGTGCCGCAAATCAGATCCTCGGTATGAGGATATCCCGAGAAAGAGATGGGTCCCTGTTTTTGTCGCAAGCCGAGTATGTGAAGAAAGTGTTGGCACGATTTAGCATGAGTGATGCCAAGGCTGTAGGCTCACCGCTAGCTGCACACTTTAGCTTGTCGAAGAAACAATCACCCACAGACGAGAAAGGAAAGGATCGTATGTCGAACATACCCTATGCTTCAGCAATTGGTAGCCTGATGTACGCTATGGTGTGTACAAGACCGGACATTGCCCATGCAGTGGGAGTTGTCAGTCGTTACATGAGTAACCCGGGCAAGCACCATTGGGAAGCTGTGAAGTGGATATTGAGATATCTCTCGGGTACCGTGAGTTTGGCATTATGTTTCCGGAAGACCTCGGAAGGCCTGCACGGCTATGTGGATGCTGACATGGCCGGTGATCTGGACAGCCAAAAGAGGACAACGGGATGTGTTTGTACCTACGGTGGTACTGCTGTGAGTTGGACATCGAAGCTGCAAAAGATTGTTGCACTGTCGACCACAGAGGCTGAGTACGTCGCGGTGACGTAAGCAAGCAAAGAGATGATTTGGTTGCAAGGTTTCTTAGAGGAGCTCGGTCAGAGGACCGACAAGGGAGCTCTGCACTGTGATAGTCAAAGTGCAGTTCAGCTAGCTAAGAACCCTGTATTCCATTCACGCACCAAGCACATACAGATTCGTTACCATTTTATCCGGGACGTTCTGGAAGATGGAATCTTCGCGCTAGAAAAGATTAAGGGCGCTAAGAACCCCGCCGATATGCTAACGAAGACTGTTACAATCGACAAACTGAGGCTGTGTGCAACCTCAGTAGGACTCCGAGCTTGAGGCTCAGGGTCGCCGCTACACTGGAAGAATGGGTACTCGCCGATGACGGCAGAGTATCAATTACTATACAAGGATACCGATGGGAGCATTCTGCTCGGTGGAGCACAGTGAGTTCGGTGGTCGGGGATAATTGGAGTTCTTTTGAAGCACTCGACATTTGACTCCAAGTGGGAGATTGTTGAGTTGTGGAGCCAAATGAGGTTTGGCCATGTTTTCTTATTATCCCACATCACTTGGAATTGTAATATGACCCATGTTGGGTTCTATTTATATGTCCCAATATCTTGTATTTTAATTACACCTACACAAACACCTCTACATTATAAAGAGAGAGTTCTATTTGCGAGAGAACCATAGCTTGTGTTTAGCTAGATTACGATTGTAATCCTCTTAATAATATTAAGTGCCACGTGTAGCGGCCCGGAGACGTAGCCAATTTGGGTGAACTCCGTTATCAAAGTGTGTGTGCTCGGTTTAAGTTTTCTGTCTTTCTTTGTGTTCGCCTGTATCGACCCTAACAAATTATGTGTTGATAATAATGTAGCTTTAATAAATAATATTGTTATGTAGCAACTTTTATTTTTTAAATCAAAATAATCAATATTTTATATTTTATATTAAAAGCACATTATGTTCAAACTTTTTTAAGAGAAAAAAACTAAAGTCAAAATAAATTTTAAAAATGTTGAAATGAAGTCTAGCAAGTTAAAAGTAACAAGTACTTTTAGGTTTTTAATTAGAAAAATATATAAATAATAATATTGAAGAGAAAGTCATATTAATAAAAAAGAAATTAATTAAGTATGACACAAGATTTGAACTTGAGACTTCTTCGTAAATAAGGAGAAACTTTTCCACTACACCGAGAAAATTAATTTGATACAACTTGCATTTAGTTTAATGTACTAACTAACTGTTTTTACAAATAAATATTTTAAAAATATTTTTTCTACTGAGCCAAGCGTGGTCGTTTGCACCCCCTTGCCTTCGGTCTCTCTCGGACTAAAAAGAGGAGAGAGGTGAATCTATATTTACGGTTTATAGGATCTATTAAAGATTTAAAGCCCTGATTATGATCTTTTCTTTTAAAGGAAAGAAAACTAATCATTAGTACAGTTTAGTATGCAATTTGGAGTGTCTCTTTGGAACAGTCACCTTATTTGACTGTTTATGATACAGTTATCTTAATCACCATTAGATTAGAAAAGTGATGGTTAGATGATATTTTTCAATAACTAATTTATTTTTTCTATTTTCAACAAATTAGAATCTGATAAATTAAAAATAAATTGTACAACACACTAAAAACCTAAATAAAAATATATAACCCTAGTGAGGCCTACCCTAAACTTAAATATTAATCATTTTTTTTTTATCCATTTGACACTTTTTGTATGCAAACGGATTGTGAACCAGTCAGGCTGACTGTTCCCTAGTAATTCCCGCAATTTTGTACTCAAACCTCAAAAGACACCAACTCCTCTGTTTGTTTGTTCGTTCCTAATTAATTAAGAGTAAATTACTTGTGTATATTTTCAATTTTCAAAAGTAATTCCTAAAAGGTCATATTATCAAAAAATAATTCCCTTTTAATGTATCTTCTCTCATTCACTTCAAAATTTTAAAATGAATGAATTTTGTTTGATACATTCACTTCAAAAATTTGAAGTTAATGAGTTTTTATTTGTTATTTTAAATTAAATGAATTTTTGTTCGTTCCATAATATTGAAGTAAATGATCTTTTTGATTGATTTTTTAAAGTGAATGAGCTTATTTTGAAGTGAATGGTTTTTTTTGTCCATTCATTTAAAAAAAATTTAAGTGAATAGAATTTTGTTTGGTACATTCAATTCAAAATACACATTCACTTCTAATTTTTGAAGTGAATGTGCTTTTTTTGTAATGTTTTTTTTAAGTGAATGAAATTTTGTTTAATTCATTCACTTTAAAATCTTAAAGTGAATGAACATTTTTTTTTCCGTTTTTATAATATTTTTTTGATTTTTTACATTTTATATTATTTTTAATATTTTATGTATTTTTTTTAATTTATATATCCTTTTTTTGGTTTTATTATATTTTTTGTATATTCACTAAGTGAATGGGATACGAAGTGATATGAGAAAAAAATTACACCAAAAGTAAATTAGTTTTTTTGGACTAGCACTAAAAGTGAATTTAGTTTTTTTTTTTTGAACTAAAATGGAATAGCACCATTAACCACTAGTGATTGTTTTGTTTTTAAAAAAAAAACTGATAAAATAATTTATTTATTTTTTATGGAAGTAGTTTACTTTTGGCTTATTTTATGAGTGTTTGGTAGTTGTGGGAAAAAAAGATTTGGAAACTTTTCTTCAATGATTTAACAAATCAAGAATTTCTTAAGAGAGATGGGAGATTGGACTAATTATTTAGTTTGTCCTTTTTACGTCTCATTCTCTGTCTCTGTTAGACCGAAAAGACGACAGGTGAATTTATATTTACGGTTTATAGGGTCTATTAAAGCCTAATTATGTAGAAAATGGAAAAAATAACTAATCATAAGTACACTTTGAATATAAAGTTGTACCAGAAAAAAAAGTACATTTTGTAACTCTAGATTGGTATTAACTAAAAAGAACACGAACTCCGCTTATTTTTATTTCTAATTAATCAAGTAATACCCAATCGAATCGATCAAACAAAATTCGATCAAAAACCGAATCAAACATAAGTAAATCTTTTAGGTAGATTAATTAAAAACTCGGTAATTATGATTCAGTTCATACTAAATAATGGTTAATTATATCATGGACATATGAACATCATGTGTGTGTTTTCATTACCCATATAACAAAATTATGAAAGATACACATGTGTTTATGTAATATAATGTCATTTATTACTATATGGAAACTCAAACATGTACACCACAACGGGATGAATCTCTCTCAAATTGATATGTATCACCACTAGCATGATGTTGTCGTAACTCTATGTGTTTTTGCATGTCTTGATGGGCTTATATGTGTCTTATTGACTTTAGATGATTTTTGTTGGTTATGTTTACTTTCATGTTCAAAGTAATTCGGTTATAGCCATGGAAAAGTTTTTGTCTTGAATTATGGACATTTACAAAATCGCATAAATTTAACCTTCTATAGGATATGCGCCTGATTTTCTTTAAGTTTTGAGTTTACCGAGCGAAAGACCCTTTTCATGAACCATTTGTTATGCATGTCCTTATAAATATGAATTTTTGTTGTTGTTGTGTACTCCAATTTGGTTTCTGTTTTTTCAAATTTCAGCTCCCACGTAGCTCTAAATGGAGAAGGAAAATGGTTTCTTTTTCCTTCCTCATTCTCTTGCTCTGCTTCTTCTCGTCCTCTATTTGTGCTCCTTATTTTCTTTTCATCATTTTCTCATCTTCCTCCTCCTCATCCTCCTCCTTGTTCTCATCTTCTCCTTCTCCTACTACTTATTTTCTTTTTTATGAATTAAACTATTAACCAACACGATAAGTCATGACTGGTAAAAAAATGTTTTCATTTTATATTTTACATGTTATATACATGAAAAACATTAAAATAATATAAAACAAAAGTCAGTTTCTCCAACCACTTCGGACGACACTTCCTCACTGAACCATTCGCTTTCGCTCACGATCGTGCTTATGTCCGTATTTTTAACTTCTTTCTAAACTCGGTCTTTTATTTTTCATTTGTTGAATACCTATACTACCTGGCATGTCATTCTAGTCACGGAGGATGGCAAAAACCATTCGACCGGATAACAAATGGCACCTAGCTAGTTTTGGGAGAAAACAGATGAAAAAGAATAGTTTAAGTTTAGAAAGAACTTAAAATGTACCGGCACAAGCGGGAGTGTGTGCCAAAGCGGAGGGATCATAATAGGGTGTGTTTGTATCTTGCATGATGGAAATTCCAGCTTGACGTAACTATTAAATTTCTAGATGTTTACATTTTAGTTTTAGTGTGTAAATTGAAAATGAGCTAATGGTTGGATGAAATTAGTATGAAGTTTACTTATTGATGAGGTGGGTGGAAAAACTAATACTTTTTGGTGGTTTTACTAATTATTGTAGATGTCTATTAAATCGAAGTGTTAAGGGTTAGAACTTAGGAGTACCCAGTAAGTGCTAAGTGTTAAGGCCCACTCCTAGTACTAATTCACAACCGACATCATATTTAATTATCATACCAATTATTTAAAAATCACTTGTTTATTTAATGTCTTAGATTACACCAAACACCAAAATAATACATCATGTGCCGACGCGAAAGACCTAATTATCATTCCAACCTTTTAAAAATCTTTCGATTTGCATACGTGTGTATTATTTGCACATCATGGGCGTTTTTTATCATTCAATGTTGTACATATACGGTATCGGGTCCATCTTTCCATTCTTGCTTTCTCCTTAAAGATTAATCAAAGATTTTCTTCATTTTCGTCACCTTCATTTCACTTAGACTCCGTTTGTTTCATAATAAAAGATTTCCTGTGAGAAAATATTTTCATGAAAAAGTTTTACGATGAAAACTTTTGTTTGTATTTCATTTACGAGCCTTTGGTATAAGAAAAGTTTTTTCACGTAAAATTCTACAGAAATTCAAATTTTTGTTAGTTCTTAAATTCAAATAAAGTTGATGAATAAACAAATACTAAATATTTTTGAAATTATAAATGTAATATTTGAGATGAAAAAAACATTAGTGATTAAAAATCATAGTAATATATTTTTAATATATAACAAAATATAATGCTTAAAAATGAGTGATCTAGTGACAGGTAGTTTAAAGATTAAAAAAAACTAAATATTAAAAAAAATCATAATAATGTCTTAAAAATAATAGATAATCATGAACGTTCAAAATACATTTGCTTAAAGGTTCATCATTGTTTCTTTTTCAATAAGGGACATAACTTTTTTGAATAATCTTTAAATGAATTGAAAAAAAAAAACTATAATAAGGTAGAAATTTTGGCCTAAATCCGATGGAGCATTTTTTTTTTATAAAAGAAACAAAGAACTAGAATTTCAATATATAAAGATATTAAAGATCATATTTCCCTTAATTACTAATTAGTTTTTTATCTTGTTAGTAAATGGGAACATGAATTTAATGACTCATTTATGATCTTTTCAATTTATGATTTTCCCTTTCATGGTGGAAATCGTTTGGGGCATTTTTTTTTTTAGCAATCAATTCCTCCTTTTTTGCACTAAATATGGAAAATATTTCCTAGAAAAAATAGTTTACATGTAACCAAACATTCGGACAATTAATTTTACCCGTAAATGTTTATTTTTAACCTATTTTATATCGAAACAAGCAGAGCCTTAGTAATTTTTGATCTCTTACTTCAGAATTGTTGCTCTTCTATGTACTCCGGTTTAAAAGTTGCTCTTACCTTATCATTGAGTGATTTATCTCCCTATCTTTCAGCAAATTCTCTATTTGTAACCATGTCTCTTATCAATTATATTTGAGATAACTTCTTGTACCTTTTCATATTTTATCATGGATGAGACTGAGATTTATCCCGAAACGCCTGAGACAGACGAAGCGCCTGAGACAGATAAGCAGTAGGCATGTTTTTTATGCTAATAGCTCCCCTCCCCAGGGTAAGACTATCTGTTTCTACAACTGATGAATCCTCGATCTTGAAGATTATTTAAATATTTTTTACTAAAATATTTGAGATATTCACAATTTTGTACAGTTGAAGCTGTTCCATTAGCATTTGAGCATTATTTGGTGAACCTTACAACAATAACAGTAATTGGTCGTAGCTTTGTTACACAAATGGGTGGTTACTCCGACAGTTTTACTCCCTCTCCTTTTTCAGTTCCCCATGAAAATTATGTATGGAATACTACGTTCCAATTAATAATTAATTTTCATGCTTTCAAATATGTGGTATGACGAGAAACGAATTGTAGATGCTATGTTATTTACCTTAGGTGCAAGCACTTACCTACATTCCCTTATCGAGTTTCGGCTTCCAAATGTGATTGGATACTCCTTTTCACATTCAGCTGTATTAGTGATTTCAATCATTCGGAAGTGAGGAAAATGTACTATATTTTAATTTTAAATGTTAAAAGTAATTTTTGTTATGGTTAATTATGTTTTAGTATACCAAACTTTTGGTGGTTAGCGAATTACATAGTCTCGTATGAAGATTCTTTATTATCATACAGATCAATTAAAAATTCCTCGATTTGCATACAAATGTTAGTCATATGTAAATCACGTGTTTATTTTCATCACCATGTACAAAATTAATGAAAAATACACATGTTTCTGTAATATAATATCATTTATTACTATAGAAGAAAATTTTCTAAAAATAAGGACATGATATTTGATTTAATAAATATAAAGTTTATTTGCTCGTTGACATCACAAATCTTAATGACTATCCAAAGTTAATTCCCATAAATAAGTACAATTAGATGTTTCTCATATCTTCAAAAAGTTCACTTGTTTTAAAATAATTACTTAAAGCTTCAATAACTTTCAAAAACCAAAAAATAATCAGCCTCTCGCCAGCATAGTAAATCATACAAAAATTTTGGAATTATTCATATTCTTTAACCCTCATTTCTCGTCTCCCCACCTCGTCATCAATCTATACATACATATAGATACACCCATCTATCTATATATCTATCATTTTAAAATTAACCGAATATACATGATTTTGCAATATATTGTCATTTATTGCTATATGGAATAGATGACAATATTAATTGACTTACAAATATAAAGTTTATGTTGTAATACTATTAGCTACGTAATTATGAAACACAAGTAGAGAGAGTGAACAATATGCTATTAATGAATGAATTAGATACAAGACTCATAACCCTCTTTATATAATAGAGGGGTAGGGTTACAAGACCACCTTACAAACAATTAAAAGTCCATAAGTACAAGCTCAAGACTCCAACTAGAACCTTCTAGAGTCTTCTAAAATATTCTACAACACCCCCCCTTGTAAGTCATGAATTCTTCGTCTTCATACAGTCGATCTGAGCCGAGTTCATTTGCCGTGCTATACACATAAAAATCTTAGAGCCACAAAACCCAATGTGGGACAAAACCGGTACCTAGGACAAACGGTATAGTCGAATGTAACTGACCACAAAACAGTTTGTCTCATAAAAAACTTGACAGAGTAAACGCAATGGGAAAAACTATTATCGAAGGAAAAAGAGTGCAACAGTGGTGTAGTAGGGGATCAACCACAAACCATTTGGCTCATCAAAACCTTGCCAGAGTAAACCCAGTGGGAAAAATCTCTGATCGAAGGACAAAAGAGTACATAGTGGTAAAAAGTATACGACAGGATACTCTCCTGATTTTGGCAATCCTAAGTGAGATATGATGAGAACGTGTCTCGTTAAAAATTTTGCCAAGAAAAACCCAGTGGAAAAAAAAATCTTGGACTAAGGACAAAAAGAGTACACAAGCATATAATGGGATGCTCCCCCTCACTTGCACTCAATAAGAAGCGAGGATTCATCTTGAACATAAAATGTCTCAAGATAACTTAGACAAACTATAAAAGTTGTGATTGATTGTGTCTCATTAAAACCTGCCCAAGGTAAACCCAGTGGGATGGACCCTTGACCTAAGGCCAAAAGAGTACACTCACAAGTGTTAATCAACACGAGCATTCATCGGGATGGTTTAGCTCACTTGCATACTGTGAGGAGCACCTTTTTCTTTATTATAATTAAGGATATTAAATCAACATAACTCTATTTTTAATTAAATAAAGATAGATTTGTAATAAAAGTTGAATCCGATAAAACATATTTCATTTTCGCAAATAATACAGCGGAACGCATACTTTTATTTCAAAATTGAAAGTGGGAACTTTATTTAGAAACTATTTTACACAAGTGTTCCCTACATAAACAAGGCAAAATCTTAATGTCCCATCTCATTGACCACTGCTAGAGTTGCTTCGTCACTACCGACATCTGAAAAGAAATGGTATAAGCAACGGGATGAGTATTTTTTTGAAAATACTCAGTGAGACTACTAACTTAAAGAGACTATAATAAAGTATAACATGTGAGTGCAAACCATAACTGTATATTTTCTGTAAAAATGGGTTAGGCAAATAACAAATAAAATATATGTTCAATATGATGCATGCTCATAATTATCTCAACAATAATGTATAAGTGTCATGTTATTGTGATCAAGTTGGTTGTATAAGGTCCATCCCCTTACACGTGGTACCGAAAGTCACACACCACTCAAGGTGGACCAAACGTCACGAAAAAGGTCATACCCCACTCTAGGTAGACACGTTACATCGCACTCTAGGTGGACAAAGTCACAGAAAAGTCATACCCACTCTAGGTAGACAAGTCACACCCCACTCTGGGTGGATAAACCTCTCCCAAACCGGGAGGACCAATGCAAATACCATGCCATGATATGTCAAATAATCAAACAAAATATTAATAAGGCTCCACCCGAGCTTAACATTGCTTAACAAAGACATATTTATGAAAATATCAAAATTCCATTAAGTTTCAAATGTTAATCGTCATATGAATTTATTTAATCACATAATATTTAAACATAACTCGAGTCCGACAATGTAAGGCAAAATGGATGTTAAAACAATATTATAACAACTTTAAGGTTTCGACAGCCACCTCTAACCGTTAACTCTCTTTAGTTATCGGCTACGTCTCTAGCACTTGTCTGTTCCTATTAGTTATTTACATAATTGTTAGTCATATATACTAGGGCTGACAAAAAATCCCGAAATCCCGACCTGACCCGTTTCCCGACCCGAAAATGTCGGGTTTTGTCCCGACCCGACAAACTTCGGGATCGGGATCGGGTGACAATTTTGATTTCGTCGGGTGTCCCGACCCGGTTTTTTAATTAATTTATATTTTATATAAAAATATAAATTAATTTATATCAAATGCAATTGATGAGAATCAAACCTTGTACCTCTAGCATACAATGTAAGCACTCTACCATATGAGCTACAATCCTTTTTATTTTATATATTAGTTATAATTATATAAGTGTTGTAATAGCTATGTATTTAGGGAGACAGAAGTAGAGAGAGGGGAGAACAGTATCGTCTTTATTATGAATGAATATCTGGATGAATGAATAAAATACAACACCCCTAGCCCTCTTTATATAGATAGAGGGTTAGGGTTACAAGCCCACTTGGGCCCATAAAGTAAAAGCCCAAGAGTCCAATAATCTTACAACACTCCCCCTTTGGACGTCTTGAATTCTTCGTC
Organism: Primula vulgaris; assembly: GCA_963920805.1. Lineage (NCBI taxonomy): Eukaryota > Viridiplantae > Streptophyta > Magnoliopsida > Ericales > Primulaceae > Primula > Primula vulgaris. Next base: position 25,506,514 of record OY987215.1, read on the forward strand.
TTCATGCAGTCGATCTGAGTCGAGTTCATTCGCAGTACTAAACACATAAATACCTTAGGGCCGGAAAACCCGGTGTGGGACAAAACCGGTACCTAAGAGAAATTGTGTAGCCGAATGATATATGCCAAAATACTATGTAAGTAACTAACCAAAAAATAGTGTGCCTCATCAAAACCTTGCCAGAGCAAACCCAATGGGAAAATCTCTGATCGAAGGAAAAAGAGTGCAACAGTGGTAGTAGTAGGAGATCAACCACAAAACAGGTGCCTCATCAAAACCTTGCCAGAGTAAACCCAGTGGGAAAAAACTCTGGTCGAAGGACAAAAGAGTACACAGTGGTAAGAACTATACGACATGATACTCCCCCTGATTTCGGTAATCCATAGTGAGGTATAACAGGGAACGTGTCTCGCTAAAAAACCTTGTCAAGGAAAACCAGTGGGAAAAACCTTGTACTAAGGACAAAAAGAGTACACATGCATACAACAGGATGCTCCCCCTCACTTGCACACGATAGGGTGCGAGGATTTCGACTCCGACATAAAATGTCGCTCTAAGGTAGCTCAGATAGCCTACGTAGGCCAATCGCCCGTACGTGCTTCTGAAAAGAATGCTTTGGCAGTGACTTGGTGAACAAGTCAGCGTGGTTATTCTCTGAACCAATATGCTTCATTTCAATCTTTTGAAGCGTTTGTTATTCATGTGTAAAGAACAACTTTGGCGGATATGCTTAGTGGCATCACCTTTGATATAACCATGTTTCGCTTGATCAATCACAACGGTGTTGTCCTCATAAATAACAACTGGTTCATCATTATCGTAAGCTAGATCACAGGTGCTTCGAATATGGCCAATAACTGCTCGAAGCCAGACACACTCTCTAGTCGCCTCATAGAGCGCGAGTAGCTCAGAGTGGTTAGTCGAAGTGGCCACTAGAGTCTGTTTATGAGACCTCCAGGATATCGCCGTGTTCCCAATGGTAAAGACATAACCAGATTGGGAACGTCCCTTGTGTGGGTCTGATAAGAAACCAGCATCGGTATAGCCGACAAGGGTTGCGTTATTTCGAGGATCAATGGAGCTATATCCACTCGACGCAAAGGGATAGAATAAGCCCATGTCCGTAGTACCTCTAAGGTAACGGAAAATGTCTTTTATGCCAGTCCAGTGGTGGCGTGTTGGCGCGGTGCTGTGCCGAGCTAGACAATTCACAGCAAACGAGATGGCCGGTCTAGTACATTGGGCCAAGTACAATAGTACGTCTATTGCACCCAGATATGAACACTCAGGGCTCAATATCTCTTCATCGTCCTCCTTTGGACGGAAGGGGTCCTTATTAATGTCTAGAGAGCGGACGACCATGGGAGTAGAGGACGGCTTAGCGTCACTATGACTAAAGCGCCTCAACACCTTTTGGGTGTAGCTTTCTTGACGGACTAATATTCCATCTTTATGGTGCTCGATCTGCAGGCCGAGGCAATAGCGTGTATTCCCAAGATCTTTCATCTCGAATTCCTTCTTCAGGATTTCAGCAGTTTCGAACACCTCTTTCGAGGTTCCTATGAGATTCATATCATTTACATAGACTGTAATAATCGCATATCCTGAAGTGGATTTCTTTATGAACACGCATGGGCATAGTTCATTATTAACATATCCCAAGCCGATCAAGTATTCACTTAGACGGTTATACCACATCCGTCCGGATTGTTTCAATCCATATAGTGATCGTCTCCGTCTAATCGAGAACGTGTTCCGTGGCTGGGAACTACTTGATTCAGGCAACTTAAGTCCATCAGGGACTCTAATGTAAATCTCTGTGTCCAGATCCCCATAGAGATATGTTGTGACCACATCCATGAGCTGCACATTCAGTTTTTCGGAAAATACTAAACTGATTAAGTAGCGGAACGTTATAACGTCCATTACGGGAGAATATGTCTCATCGTAATCAATTCCAGGGCGTTGAGAGAAACCTTGTGCCACAAGGCGAGCTTTGTATCTAACAATCTCATTATTCTCATCACGCTTCCTTACGAAAACCCATTTATGACCAACCGGTCTAACATTGGGCGGTGTTGGAGCTACAGGTCCAAACACTCTTTGTTTCGTTAAGGAATCCAATTCAGCCTGGATTGCTTGTTTCCATTGAGGCCAGTCCGTTCTTCGCTGACATTCAGCAATGGTACGAGGTTCCATGTCATCATTGTTCATAATGTCAGTGGCCACTGCGTATATGAACACATCATCGATGACAGTCTCGTTTCGCTTCAAAATATCGTCTAAACTAGTATGATCGACAGATATTTCGAGGTTATCGTGATGATTAGGAACTGGTTTTTCATCTAGAACACGCTTCTCTAATACATCACTGTGATCCTTAATGATCTCGTGTGGCAAAACAGATGCGACAGCATTTCTCCTCTTTCGAGGCAGAACATCCTTGGAACCGGACGGCCTTCCTTTTTTTTCCGGAAGGGCAGTGGACTGAATGGCCGACGGCAGCGTCCTTTGCTCGGTGGGTACAACCGGAGCAACGTGTTCAAACGGAACACGGCGTCTCACAGGGAAGTCTATCCTTGCAGGCACATTTGTAGTAGGTATATGTGATCTCGTGACATTCGCTAGGTCATTAAATGCGTCTGGCATTTGATTTGTAACATTTTACAGACCTAGGATTCTCTGCACTTCCTTATCACTATGTGCACTTGGAGGATCTAGATGAGACATAATGGGTACATGCCACGTTAATTCACGTCGTTCCTTATCAACGTTAACGTGCATTTCTCCCCCTAACGACGGGAAGAGTGTCTTATCAAAGTCACAATCCGCATATCTAGTGGTAAAGAGATCGCCTGTCAAGGGCTCTAAATAGCGTATTATGGACGGGGATTCATAACCGACATATATGCCCCGACGTTTCTGAGGTCCAAATTTGGAACGCTTAGGCGGCTCAATTGGAACATTGATTAAACACCCAAACATGCGTAAATGTGAGACATCGGGCTCATATCCAGTTACCAACTGGTACGCAGATAGTGGTTGGGTGGCCATGGGCCTCAAACGGACCAACGCAGCAGCATGCAAAATGGCATAGCCCCATGCAGAAATAGGAAGTTTGGTGCGCATAACCAAAGTTCTTGCAATCATTTGCAACCGCTTAATGAAAGCTTCTGCAAGGCCGTTTTGGGTATGAACATACGCAACTGGGTGTTCAAGATTAATTCCCAAAGTCATGCAATAGTCATCGAAAGTTTTCGATGTAAACTCCGCGGCATTATCAAGTCTAATAGACTTTATCGGATAATCCGGATGATGAGCCCTCAATTTAATGATCTGGGCTAGGAGTTTTGGAAACGCTGCGTTTCTTGTGGACAACAAAGCTACGTGTGACCATCGTGTCGATGCATCAACCAAAACCAAGAAATATTTAAATGGTCCGCATGTTGGTTGCATAGTTCCACAAATATCTCCTTGAATTCTTTCAAGGAATTGGGAAACCAATTTCGTAGGTTTCACACGAATTGGTTTGAGATTAGTCTTTCCAATCGAGCATGCTTGGCATAGGCTTTTCGGATTAATCACAAAATTCTTTCCTCCAAGAGGATGCCCATGAGATGCGTTCATTGTTCGAAGCATCGTATTTTGACCCGGGTGTCCCAGCCGGTCATGCCATAGCATAAAAGTGCTCTCATCAATCGGCGCCCGCCGAATGATTAGATTGCTTTCAAAGTTTTGGATTGTAGTAACATACAAACCACTTGAAAGACATCTCAACTTCTCCAGAATACGCTTTTGGTCGTATTGAGTGGAGGTAATGTGAAGATATTCAATACCATTTTCACGAGCAGTTTCAAGATGAAACTTATTTTCTCGGATATCCTTAAAGCTCAACAAGGTACGACTGGACCTCGGAGAATATAAGGCCTCAGATACTTCAACAGGAGTACCATTTGACAACGCGAATTTAGCTTTACCAAAGCCTTCAACAAGGGTCGACGGGCCCGAAATTGTTGTCACTGAGGTTACTTTAGGCGTAAAGTTGATAAAAAACCATTTATCTTTTAAGATAGTGTGTGTAGTGCCACTATCAACCAGACAATCAACTGCCCCACAATACATGCCTAAAAGTAAAATAATTTAAAGTCGGTCACACGAATAAAAAGGAATTGCTCAATGAAATAACTTTAAATTATACAAGAAATGTTCAAAACATTATCCATAAAACAAACCATAATCCAAAAGAAATGAACAATATCCAAAGGAAAAAACATAATCCGAAATGGAATTGAAATAACATAATCCAGGAGCAAAACAGCTCAATTATTAAAAAGAAACGAAGAAAAAAACTTTATTCTTCCATGTGAGCCTCAAAGTCAGGGGTCTCAAGAGTTTCTTTTGCACTAGTTTCAATCATGTTGGCTTCGACCCTTCTACCCTTGTGGTAGTTTTCGAGTTCTTGGGGAGTTGCCCTACAAGTCATTTGAATATGACCATTTCCACCACATTTATAGCACATAGTTGGCATATCGGCCGGTTCTCTTGCTTTGGGACCACTGGCCCGGTTGTTCCTACCACCACGAGACTGCCTAGGAAGAGCCACAGGTCCTCGGTTCGGACGATTGTCCAAACCTCGCTTGGCTGGACGAGCATTACGCTCACCCATGTTCCTTGGCTGACGGGACGACTGGCCCTTTTCTTGTTTTCCATATCGTGGACGAGGTCCACGAACAACATTAGCATCAGGCATTGGAATTGCCTTTGAACCAGCAGGACGAGAATTACTGTTCATCATTAAAATGAGACTATTCTTCTCGTCCAATAACAACTGGGTGATGATCTCGGGAAATTTGGTGAATTTAGACTAACGATATTTCTTTTGGAGCAAGATGTCAGAACTAGGAAATGTGGTGTACATTTTCTCCAATAAGTCGATGTCGGTGAGTGTTTCACCACAGTATTGGAGAGTAGCACGAATTCTGCATACTTCAGCGTTATATTTTTCAACGCTCTCGAAGTCCTGAAATCACAGATTCAGCCAATCACGACGGGCTTCAGAAAGCTAAATGGTCTTTTGGTGGTCGAAACGCTCTTTCAGAGAGTCCCACAATGTCTTTGGTAAGGTGATCGCTATGAACTCAGATTTCATGGCGTTTGATAAGTGGCGGCGAAACAGAATCATTGCCCGAGCACTCATTTCGCGCGTTACTTCCATTTCACGCTCCTCCTCATCATATATGACATCAAATAGGCCTTGGGCATCTAAATGGTTTTGGATATCCTGAATCCAATCCAAGTAGTTCTTGCCGGCAGCATCCAAAATTGGAAAGTCAAGCTTGATTGACATTTTTCTACAACAGGAGAAAAAAGAAAAGAAAGACTGGATTAGTCATCATATAAAGCAACGGGTTTATATGTTTATGGTTTGTATAAGCACAAACTTTATTTCGAAACGACAGGTTCGAAAAACAAGTTTTGCTTTTAAGTGAAGTGGTTCTCTTTGATCGAACGACAGGTCGATACCGAGACACCAATTCGGCGAATACATATCTATATAGACACATTCGGGGAAATTATTATTTACTCAACCCCTTTCGGTAGCTCTATTTGAACACGACCAGGAAAGACGGTGAGGGGGGTGGGCACGAATGCCTCTTAAAAACCGACCTCATTAGGAGAACGACTTCCGCCTTTATCTTTCCTAGACATCGTATCCAAATAGGTGAGCCTATTTGGGGAAGATTTATAATTTTTCCAACTTAAATGTGAATATATACGATTTTCGCTTTTTTATATATGGCAATAATATTAACAATATAGACAATATCTATCTAGATTAACCACATATATATAAATAGCCAGTAAATATATTTTAGGATCTATCTAATCATGCAGTAGATTTGGTGTTATAAACAAATCAATTTAAGATTATCAATCAATTCATAAAGATTCTAACATATCAAATCAAATCAATTTAAGATTATCAATCAATCCATAAAGATTCTAACATATTAAATCAAATCAATTTAAGATTATCAATTAATCCATAAAGATTCTAACATATCAATTTAAGATTATCAATTAGATTTAATCCAATAATTTACTGTCATATGTGATATTTATATATATGATAATATCAAAAAGATATGATTATGCTAACAAGATATCAATCAATTATCTATGTTTATCGCCATATTAATAATTCTATACATGGTAGTTTTAACATGCAAGCAAACAATATATTTTTAATTACCAATCAATTCTATATATGGTAAAAAAAATATTTTAACATGCAAAGGGGTTAAATTTACATGGAAACATATCAATTTATTCAATTAACATGCAATTTTTATTTACTTGCCTTTTAATAAAAAAAATTATATGCATGTGTGTGTATATTGACCGAATATTGTATCTTATCAACCATATGTACTGTTTTCGTATAAGTATTATACTACAGGACCATGCGTGTAATTTCAGCAAACTATATATCTATTTACAGCATTATTACATAAACAGTCCAGAATTTCAGACAAGTTTCACTTTAGTCCTTGAGTAATTTACAGAATAGTTTACAGCTTTCAGAGAATTACAAAACAGTACATACGTGTCAGTTTGTTGCAGATTTAATCCGACAAATTAATACATGTTTTACAATTACATGATTTTTGATTTACAATTACGTGTTGTAATAAGTACACAACTTTTTTTCTTCATGTAATAAGTTAACATACATACCATACCAAGACATATACTATTTGGACAAAAATAAACTTTTTGTTTATACATACATGGTAACAAACGTGCTGGTTAATTCATACACAGTCAAGATAAAAACACGCATGGTTTATTCAGAGTTTTCAATTACAAAAAACACCAGTAACAAGTAGTTATGTTATGCACATGCGTACCAGTAATGTAGTACCAGTAACGTAGTTATGCACATGTTATGTTATTGTATTATTAACATGTTAAAAAATCGGTACCTTTCGCACGATATGTTGGTGAAGGTCGATATAGCAAAATTCTAAAAAACCCGGATAAACCTCAAGGTTTATTAAATTTAGAATTCGTACTTCGATCTCCGAGAGCAGTGCTGATAACGTGTTGTAATACAACTATTAGCTATGTATTTAGGGAGACAGAAGTAGAGAGAGGGAAAAACAGTATCGTCTTTATTATGAATGAATATCTGGATGAATGAATATCTGGATGAATGAATATCTGGATGAATTAATAAAATACAAGACTCCTAGCCCTGTTTATATAGATAGAGGGTTAGGGTTACATGCCCACTTGGGCCCATAAAGTAAAAGCCCAAGAGTCCAATAATCTTACAACAATAAGTATAATATAGATTTGTAGTTTTGAATATATGAAACTATTAAAATAAAAAAAAATACTTAAATTAAAAAATTATATTGTTATTTTCAAGAAAGATAAATGATTATTATTTTCCGATTATAAAAATTATAATGATAATGTATCTCATTTAGTATGATAATTGTTACTTGTGTGAATAAAACTAAATACTGAAAGAATCTGATAAAAAATATATCAATTTTTTTATCTGCTCCATTATTTGTATTTTCACGCTATTTTTTCTATACATGTTAATTTCTTTTTTCATTTATTAGGAATGTTATTTTTAAATTATGATTATGTTTCGTGTTAATAAGATGTTTAGACTTCTCAAATGAAAATTGTTAATAAAAAATGACGTCGTCGTAAAATAAAAAAATATGTCGGGAGATTCGGGATAAACCTATCCTGACCCTACGGGATCCCGAAAATTCGGGTCCCGACTTTTGTCGGGGTCGGGATCGGTTTTTTTTTTTCACTTCCAAAAGTAATCGGGTCGGGATACGGGTTGATCATTTACGGATCGGGTCCCGACCCTAACTCACTCCTAATATATACCATTATGTAATCATAAATATACTCATATTTGCGTTCATTTCAAGTTACTAAAACACGTTTGTCATATGTGGTTTTACAATTTTTCATATTTTGAGTACAACTTGTAATATTCATATCTACTAATTTATAAGTCCAAATGATATGATTCCGCATACCAAATTCATTCTTTATAAGTTTATGATAATGTCTATTTTTCTCTTAATTTTCTTTAATTTCCAAATAATTTAAAAAAATATTAAAGGATGGATTGGTCTTCAGTTTCTGGAATTTTTTAGGTTCTTACCTCGTCTTTAGAAATTCGCCAAAAATCGAAAATTTTATAATTTTCAGTGTGGTTTCCACCAAAATCTCCAAGATTAAATCTAGTTTATTTTTATTAAAATAACAGATCTTAAATAAATTTCTAAATGCTAGTTTTGAAGTGTTTTACAACAGAAAGTCAGGTTTTCAGATTAATAAACTGTTTTGATGTGTTGGCTTAGAAAATTCATACCACTCACATACAACCTCCTAAATTCGTAAAAAAATACATGTATGTAAAAGTATTGAAGTTTATCTTAAACAAAAATTTATTAACAATATTTATTCACTAAATAATATTCCAGAAAAATGCTAAACAAGTCGGCTGTGTGATAAAAACAGCAAAAGTGATTATAACCAATTTGTTTTTAAATGAGAATGACATGAATGTGCATACCCTCTAGCTTATATTATGATACTTATAAACCTTATGTAAGGATTATTTTGGCCCTTTTACCTTCGTCGTACCCCGTTTTACCCAACTTACTTGTTTCTACCGACTAAATATAGTCTTCTTTCCCTTTCTCTCTCTCTCTATATAGTGTTTATATCTTATAATTATAACACTCGCTAAATTTACTAAGAAAAAACTTTATAATCTGTATATAATGTTATAGTTTTTGTGTGGTGAAGTGGGAGGGATGTAGGCTTATTTATAATGTTTGATAACTGGTTATGTGTCTTGCTCATAAAATGTGCTGAAAATTTCGGGACACGTGTCCACTAAAATCTTCACAGCAAATTCAATAGGTGTCCAAATTGTTCATGGGATGGACGTCTGGACCGATAAGAGACAGTTCTATAAGTTTCATGTTTTGCATATTTCCTAATTCTCAAGCTATGTGGATTAAAATTATCATGCAAAGTGACATATATGCTGTTCTGGAGTTTTCTGATATCATGTCACTGAAACAAACCCAAATATTCTTATGTCAATCCAAATTATTCGAAATTAATATATCTGGAAAGATAAGATATAGGTCTAGACTTTTCATTTATATTATGTGCTCGAATTATGAGAAAATCGAACCCAAAATGGTAGATCAATCCCGCTTGTTTGCTGCTCCATAACTGTTTGGAATAAAGTATTAAAAGACTCATATCTAATATCATAGGAACCCAAATATAGTAAAATCTATATCCACTTTTAAGCCCAAGAAAATATTTAACACTTTTATGAATACTGTAATCCCAAAATACTATTTATTGTGGCCCAAAAGTTAGTTTTTAAAAAAAATGTTCACCAAAAACATAAATATTTGTAGAATGACTACATAATGTGACTTACTTATAAATATTTACAAAATGAGTACATAATGTGACTTAATTAGATACATGTGTAAAGATACTAATGATTCATATTCAATAATAGACTAGGTAAAAACATTTTTATTTTATGTTATTTTATTCTTGAATACTTGTATATTTACATTTTTACTACTAGTATAATAAGGATATAATTTTGAGTGTGTTACACATAAGACTGGATGCAATGATTTCAGCTAAGTAGTCGTAAGTATTCTTCTAGTTGTTCCCCCTAACTTAAACACAACTGGGTGCAATGATTTCGTATTCTAAGAAATAGTATGAGCATTCGTCTGTATGCTTCATTTACTTACACATGACAGGATGCAAGAAAATCTAACGTGGAATAGAACAAGCATTCAACGGGATGCTCTTAAACGTCATATGTGAAGATTTATTTTAGCGAGAGATGTTAAATATCGTAATCTAGTCATGTCTTTATTGATTGATAACAGCAAATTGTCCTCAAATATGACAAGTGTTTCATCTGGATCGTGAGACTGAGCATATGTAATTCAAATATGACTAATTCTATCTCGAAACCATATACACTCTCTAGTCATCTCTTAGAGCACGAGTGGATCAGGGTGATTCATTTGGAGTCTTAACAAGACCCCCAAGATATCGCATATTCCCGATGGTAAAGATATAACCATACTAGGAATATCCTTTATGCGGGTCTGATAACTAACCGGCATCGGTATAACCGAATAAAGGATGGCATTAAGTCAAGTATCAAAGGGGAAGGTACACTCAATAATGCAAAACGGGATAAGCAGACCCACTTCCAAAATTACCATAAGGTAACGGAATACGACTTTGGTGTGATTTCGATGGCAGCGTGTTAGCGCGATACTGTGTCGAGCTATATCATTCATAGCAGACGAAATGTTCATTCTATCACATTAGACCAAGTATAATGGTGCGCTTATTATACTCAGATATGAACATCATGGTTCAATATCTCTTCAACGTCACTTCAGGGACGGAACAAGTCTATATCAATGTCTAGTGATCAAATGATCATGGGAGAATCTGAGGACTTAATGTCATGAGTACTAAAGCGTCATAACACCTTCTGGGTGTAGATTGAATCATGGACTTAAATTCAATATTCACGGGACTCGATCATCGGGCCGAGTCACTACCGTGTCTTTCCAAGATTCTTCATCTCGAAAGAAAATCCAAAAGTGGATTGCGTAAAAAACACGCAAGGGCATAATACTTATCCAAGTATTCCAAGTTGATCAAGTACTCACTTAGACAGGTTTACCAAATCCGCTCGGATTATATTAATTCATATAGTGAACGTCTTAGTAAATGGAGAACGTGTTCCGTGGTCACGAACTACTTGATTCAAGCACATAAAGTCACACATGGACCTTCATCTACATCTCTTGTCTAAATCCCCACAGAGATAAAACATGACCACATTTATGGCTGCATGATCAATTTTTTGGAAACTACTAAACTGGTAAAGTAGGGGATCATTATAACGTTCATTACGAAGAAAGAAACCATATCGTAATCAATTCCAATATGTGATAGAAGACTTGCGCTATAAGGAGAGTATTGTACAATCTCGTTACTCTCATCAGTATTCCTTACGTATACCCAAATAAACAAAACAATTTAAATTTGGACGGTGTTGGAGCTACTGGTCTGAACACTCATTCCGCTAAGAAACTCTACTTGGATTTCAAGTTTCTATTAGGCCAGTCTGTTCTACATTGACTTCAGGCAATGGTACATGGTTTCCTGTCATAATGTGCTCATATTAACGGTCGTCACCGAATATATGAACAAGTAGTCAATGACAGTCTCATTTCACGTCAATATCGTCTAAGATATCATGATCGATAAATATTTCGAGATTGTTAGGATGAGAAGGAATCACATATCTCCTTGATCATTTATAATCTCGTGCGACAAACAAGTTTCAGTTCACCTCTTCAGGGGTTGAACAAATTAACAACTTGTCAACTTCCTTGTATCTTGGGAAGGACGATAGACCGGACAGCCGATAACAACATCATTTGTTTTGCGGGTTCGGCCAATGCAACGTGTTACGACAAGAACATGGCATCTGACATGGACGTCTATCCTTGCAAGCATTTTGCAGTAGGTATAAATGATCTCGTAACATCTCATAAAGTCATTAAATGCGTCTAGCATTTAGTTAGACTTGGGGAGTCTATACACTTTACTTATCACTTTGTGCAATTTTGGGGATCAAGCTAAGACTGAGTGGGTTATGTCACGTTACGTCACGTCACCCCTTATCAACAGTAACGTGCAAATCTCCCCCTAACGATGGCGAATCAGTTTTAGCAATGTCACTTTCGCATGTCATGCTGTAAAGAGATCGCTTGCCAAGGTTACTCTATCAAATGATAGGCAGGGGATTCATAATCGACGTATGTTCCCGATTTTTAGAGGTCCATATTACGCTTTATCGGCTCACTTAAAATATGAAACACTCAAACACGCGTTCATATGAGGCGTCTGGCTCATAAGCAATAACCAACTGGTATGTATAAAGTGTTTGAGCGGATATGGGCCTCATAACGGACCAATGCAACAATATGCACTATATAATAACCCCACATGGAAATATAAATTTTGGTGCGGAAGACCAAGAAGTGTGTGCAATCATTTGCAGTCGCATCATCAAACTTTTCATGAGTCCATTTGGGTTTGAACATGATCGACATGATGTTCAATTTCATTTCCCAAACTCAATTAATACATATCGAAATTTTGATGTTTACCTTTCGACATTATCAAGTCGACTAGACTTTTTAAGATAATCCGGATCATGAGCCATCAACTTATGATAAGGCTAAGAGTTTGGGAAATACTATATTTCTGTGGACAACAATTAAATGTGATCATATTGTCGATACATTAACCATAACCATATATTTATGATTGGATAAGTCTACAAATATCTCCTTTAATTCTTTCTAGAATTCTACGAGACTATTTTTATGATCTTTACACATATTTGTCTTTCAAATAGAGCATTAGTGGCATGGATTTCGGATCAATCGTGAAATTATCTCCTTAAAGAGAATCCAAACCCGATGCGATTGTAAATCAAGCATCGTGTTTTGACCCGGGAATATATTATTCGATCAATGCCACAAAGTGCTCTTATCAATCGAAGACAGGCGAATGACAATATAGACAATCATATCTGATTATCTAAGAGTTCTTATCAATCGACGACATGCGAATGATAAGATATCTTTTCAAATGCTTAAAAACATGGTAACAACCACTAAAATATATATCAAATCCTCATGACTACACTTTTGGTCGTATTGAGTGGAGGTTGTGTAAAGAAATATCAATTATTTCATGAGCTATTTTCAGATAAAACTGGTTTTCTCGAATTATCTTACTACTCAACAAGGTACGACATGACGTACATGAGTATAAGGTCTCATATTTGACAAATCAATTTGGTTTTACCAAAGATTTCAATTTGGAACGACATGTCGAGAATCGTTTTTACTGATTACTCTTTTAGGCAAGTAGTTGGTGAAATTAGGTGGTACACTATTACCAACTATTTCCAGAAAACCAACTACCCCACAAGTATTGCCTAGAGTTTTATAATTTAAATGTTTGGTCACATTTGTCAAAGGAATTTGCTCAAATATTACTTTAAATTAATTCGAAAAAAATTCAAGAAACAAGCAAACCATAATACAAAAGTATGGTACAAATGGAAAAATAATAATCCAAATGGAAAACATAATCCAGATGAGCAACAAACTAGCTTAATGATTTAGCAAAATGAATATAGAAAGGTACCAAAATCATTTGAGCCACAAAATCGGAGTCTCAAACGTTTCCTTTCAATTATCTTTAACCAAATTAGCTACGACTTTTACACCCATATAATAGTTGTGAACTATGAAAGGATTAGTCGGACATGACCTTTATCATTTATATAGCAATGAATTGGCTCAATGAGCATTGTCTCTTGCTTTGAGACAATGGACCCAATTGTTTCTTTCAAGAAATGTATTCGAGCCACAGGCCTTCAGTTTTGACGATTGTCTAAACCTCGTTTGGTTATGCGAACGTCATGCTCGCGACAGTTTGAGACAAATAACCCTTGTCTCCACTACTAGAAAACAGGTCATGTAAGGCGGTTTAAAACCGCCTTAGAAGGTGATAAAACCGCCTTAAAAACCTTTTGAGGCGGTTTTTGAGGCGGTTTGACGACCGCCATTTCCGCAAGCGTTGCAAAAACTTTTAAGGCGGTTGACACAACCGCCTCAAAAAATAAAGGCGGTTTTCAATGAGCTTATAAGACGATTGTAAACCGCCTTTAAAAAGTTAGTTTTTACGGCGGATGCAACAACAACCGCTGCTAATAGTGCAATTAAGGCGATAATAAACCGGATTTTATAGTTGAAAAACGCCATTAATTCTTCAAATATATGTATATTTCAATTTGTCCTTTAGTTTACCACTTTCAATATGTTTCACATACTTCTAAACCACTATAATATTGTAAACATATATAATTCAATGATGAACATATCAATCTGATAAGAAAATAGAGATAAAATAATATATACAAACATTTGATCCATAGAATTCAACATAAAATATAAAACATTGTCTTAGTCGAACTAAATATGTCTAATAGAAAAATCTAATTTAAATGATTCATCTAGCATTGCAATATGCACAATGCTTATATACTTCTATTCTAGGAACAACAATAACATTTGTAGTTAATAACGTCTGCATAACTCGTTTTGCAAAGACAAAGGCACGCCTAATTTTTTTTGACCTGCAAACAAGGAAAAAAAACAACAAATTTCAAATAACGATTGACAAATACTGATGATTGGGACAAAAGATTCGAAAACATAAGTGTTTGAGAGAATAAATTAATCTCAAATGGATTTTTTTAACGTACCATGATATCAGGAGCACGCCAAAACAAGTTCTTATTAATAGCTTGTCCTAATTTGCGGATATCACCACGACTAATCAGTAGATTTTCATTAGCCATCAACGCTTTGTCTATGCGCACAATCCAAAATCCATCACCTAATCGCACACCATCCAGTTCTTTCTTGGGGTCTTTAGAAATTATTGTACCTTCTGCCACAATCTTTCTTGGATTAGCAATATTCATAAGGTTAACAATAGCTCCAGCCTACATAATCGATAGCACATATATCTTACTTCAAATTAACCACAAAACCGATTTCATTCATTTTTATTAATCAATTTACCTTAAATGGGCGATGGTTAAGGCCATCCGACTGATGATGGGAGCTTTCAGCATCTGACACTTGCTGTAATTTATACACAATTTTTCTTTTTGTTAGCATGCTATAAATTATTTGAATACGTTTTCTACTCATGATGTAAAAATGACTAGTACTGTATAATAAAATTAGAAGAATTTCATTACCTTTTCATTAAAAATTAACATTAAATTAACATCATCATGAAATGAAACTTATAAATGATATTACTTGTTTTATATAGTTTAGGTCGATGTAAAAACTTTTGTTAAAAATAAAATAAAATTAGGCATAGACATGTCAAGCTTTACAAACAAGCAATAGATATAAAAATTAAAGCTCCAGCAAACAATTAAGAAAATTAATCAAGCCAAGATCATATTACCTGAACTGGTATCGATGACTTGTCTTGGTATTTCAGGACTGTATTTCTCCTTTCTTGTGAAAAATCTAATTTTTTATGGACTATTTTCTTGGAGTCTTTAGACATCATACCGTCAACTACTAAGTTTTTTGTTTGATCAACTTTATGAAGCTTAACACTCATTCCATCCTGTACAAAAACTTATCAGTATTAACACATTTATCTTACTTGAAATTGACAATGAATATGATGCCTTGTTCATTTTTGTTTATTATATTATCTTAGATGGCCGAGACTCATTCTGACGTTCGCTGATATATAAATAAAAAATATACAAAAAGTTGACATGAGAGAAAAATCTTTATGGTTAATTTGTAAGTATACTATAATTATAAGATCAAAAGAAAAAAAAGTCCATATCCCAAATAGTGAACTTATAATATTAATAGCAGAGGTATTTTATGCACACGCCAAGAATTTCTTTGCTGTAATATATGTATAGAGAGAAAATGCAGAGTGTAAATAAGGAAGAGAGGATTAATAAAGAGATATAGCCTATGGAAAATATAAAAATACTGTGCAATCGAGATAGAAAAGATTTAACAAATAATGGAACATATAATCCACCTAAACAACAATGTATCACCTGAAGTAGCACTGATGGCCTGGCTTGAGATTTCATGAGTACCTTGTCGTTATTTTGTAATTCTGTACGCTGACGTTCTAATTTCTTTAGGTCGTTTCCTTTAGCTAAATTCATTTTTGGCCGATCAACATTGAGATGCTGAACACCCATTTTAGTTAGAATAACACATAGAAACAATAAATTGTCTTAACTAATGCTCAAAATTTAAATGGAGTTCATTTCATTTTTATTAATTAATTTACCTTTATTGGGGAACATTTAATATTTTTAGTGTGATGTTGAGAGATTCGAGCATCTGACACTTGCTGCAATATAATAAGATAATATATGACAAACAATAAACATCAATATCAGAATAAAACCAAGAAACATAGTCAATACTGAATTTGGATTTTAAAAGGTCTAGATGAGTATAAAAATGTGTGTTTTAACACACTATTTGCAAGAAACAGACATGTCAACTCTTTAACCTAAAACGAATGTGATGAAAATTAACAAAAATACAACAAAAATTACAAATATAATCAACGAAAACAGCATTGGATTACCTGAACGGGTGCCGATGACTTGGTTTGATGTGATTTCAAGACCTTCTTGCCCTTATCGTGTAATCCTGCATAATGGCGCTCTAACTGTTCGAATTTACTTGTAAACTCTTCCCGTAGCTCTTTAAGCAGCACTTCTCGTATCTCTTCCTTCACCAATTCGTGCACCTCTTCTCTCACCTCTTCTCGAACCACTTCTCGCATCTCTTCGCTAACAACTTCCCGCACTTTTTTCACGTCAGAAACTGGCAGCTCATGAGTCTGTTTATTTTTATTTCCAAATACTTGAGTTGGTCAAGGACCAAACCCAAAAGTACGAACACGTCCACGTGTATCACATCCAAGAACGTCTGTGAACACTTTATCTCGTAATTCTTTAGTTTGTTCAGCTTTTGGAATTCCTAGTAATTTTTCCTTTATAGCAGCCTGAGATATATCAAAAAAATTAATGAAAAAATGGTGGATAAGTTATTGATCAGCAGCTTAAATAAACCATTACAAAAGGGTTTTTAAAATTTAACATTATATAGGTCCTCACAATACATACCAACACTTCAGCAGCAGCTTGATCAACGGGTGAACCATCTGAATTTGTATGAGTTTTTGTGTAAACATCTAATAGTCCACATCAAAGCTACACGCATGGAGAACATCTGGTTGCTTGACGCATCATATGTAAGTGCACCATTACTCCATAACTCATTTAATTCTTCGACTACAGGTTGTAAAAGTACATCGATATCATTTCCAGGTGAACGAGGGCCATCAATAAGCAAGCCTAATATAAAAAAAGATTGCTTCATGCATAGCCAAGGTGGCAAATTATAAGGCATAAACACAACTGGCCATGTGCTGTGTGGATTTGCCATCGACTTAAAGGGGCTAAAGCCATCAGATGCTAAACCGAGCCTGATGTTTCTACAATCACTAGCAAAATCTTGGTGTTTATCATCAAAATCTTTCCAAGCAAGTGAATCGGCTGGATGCCTTATTTTTCCATCTTTTGTTCTTTTTTCTGCATGCCACCTCATTAGAGAAGCTGTTTTGGATGACATGAACAGTTTTTGCAAATGTGGTCTCAAAGGGAAGTACCTGACTTGTTTGGCAGGAACGTTTGTTATTATTGGGGGTTCATTATCTCCAACACCTTTACGCAATTTATATCTAGACCGGCCGCAGTGATCACATTTATCAAGATTTTCTTTATCTTTCCAGTATAGCATACAATCCCTTGGACAAGCGTCGATCTTTTTGTAGCTATAACCTAATGCCTCATTGAATTTTTTTGCCTCATAGTATGATTTAGGTACTGTTTCACCCTTAGGAAAAGCTTTTTTTAACAACTCAACCAACATGTCAAATGATTTATCGCTCCATCCATTAAGAACCTTTATATGAATAAGTTGGACTGCAAACGATAATGTTGTGAATGAATCACAACCAGGATATAATTCTCTCTCTGCATCTTTTAAGAGCTTAAAAAAGTTCTCCGTTTGATCATCTGGTCTAGCACTTTGTTGTGACACATTTGGGGTAAAATCTTGATTTAATCCATGAGCACCGAGTGCATCATGAACCAAACCAACCATATTATCATTCAAAATTGAATAAGAAGTCGTGGCCACATTAGAATAAGATTCCCCATGCTGTGTCCATGTTATATATTGAGTTAAAAATCCATATTCTATAAGATGTGCTAATACCTCGCCCTTAGTTTCATATTTACGATTTGCACAATTTTTACAGGGACATGGTATCTTTGACTCATTATTCTTGTTAGCATAGGCAAACTGAATAAAGTCTGAAACTCCATTCAGATATATAGGGTCTAATTTGTTTCTGATATGAATCCAACCTTTTTCCATATGAACTAATTTCTATTAATACTCTCACCTAAAAAAGAGAAGAATGGAAATAAGACTTAACAATTGCATATATGAAGCTCATTATAAGAAGAAAAGTCCAGGAAGTGTAAATTTTTTCCAACAATATAACTTATAAACAAAACTTAACACTAAATTACTATTGTTCGCTCCATTATCTTAGTAATTGGTTGGTTATAATCATCACCACTACGAAAATGAAAAACTTTCAACCGGTCATATACTTGCACATACATGATGTATTGTGTGTTTCATAATAAACTATTCATAAGTAAGAACCCAGAAGGCCATAATACATTATGTATGTACAGATACGTTTACTAAGAATTTGACTTTGATAACACACAAAACAATTTTTCAAATCAAACGGAATCTGCCAAAAACTATTCACGTTTTGTATGTACAATTATGTTTACTGAGAAGCATTATATTATATTGGAAGTCCAATGAACATTTTTTCTTTTAAATAATTGGTACTAGTTAGCCATTGAACTGAGGTTTTTTCTTACCATGTACCATAGTAAGTTAACAAATATTTTCTTAATAAAACTAAATTCTACATTTATACTACAACTGTCCTGATCCGGTAAAAGTCCAGGAAGTGTAATTTTTTTCCAACAATATAACTTATAAGTCGAACTAGACACTAAATTTCTACTGCTCGCTCAATTATCTTAGTAATTGTTTGGTTATAATCATCACCGCTACGAAAATAAAAAACTTTCAATTGTGGTTAAGTTACATACATGTACATGCATACTGTACATACATAATTTATTGTATCTTTCTTAAGAAACTAATCATAAGTAACAACCCACAATACATTATTTATTTACAGATGCGTTTATATGAATTTCACTTTGATTACAGAGAAAACAATTTTCCAAATCAAACTGAATATGTATTGTATTAATTATCAACCAATTTCAATATAGTTCAACAAAATCAAAATCAAACATACATGTATAAGTGTTTTATAAGTAACTATTTATAAGTAATTACTCATAAATAACTTATAATTACAAATCAATGAAAACTTATAATCACAAATCAATGAAAAGGAAGATGGAGTAGAGAGATTAAGAGATGTACCTTTAATGGGTGCAGAGAATTAGGAGAAAAAGTGGGGAGCTAGAGAGAGACGTGCTATGGGTTGTAGTGGGCCTGAAACAAATATGATTGGGGTAATTTTTTCAACTGCCAGTACTAAAATATATGCCTAGCTAATCCTAATTAATCCTATATATACATATATATTAATAGTGATTGGGTGTCTAATTACCCAAACATTTTTATCTTATTCTTTTATATATATATATACCACTAATCGTGCCCCACGCGTTATGTGTGCGGTTCGTAATGCAATAAAAATATAAGTATAGTTATGATATAAATATAAGTATATACCCTCCAATAATTTTTATTTTCCGGAGGAAGTCTATCATATACAAGCTGGTTAGTAATTTAATTTGGTAGTGTTATCACAAGCGTTTTTCTAAGTCAAAATTTGTTTTGAAATTATTATTATCTTTGTGTTTTTTTTATGCAACTTATAATTAAAAAGTAATAATTAAACACATTAATCATCCGTTTTAATTAAAAAGTTATACTTTTAGCGCTCTTCTACTCACTTCTGAAGTGAGCATAAACCGGTCAATCTATTTGTTCCTATATATATCTTACTTTTAAACAAATTTAATAAAAATATAATTTAGAATTTAACTAAAATTCATTTTTTAGTTCTAAAAAGTTGTTATCAATTCTCTAATATCGTAATTCGCCAAAAACAGCGGTTATAGTGTCTTTAACGGCGGTAATTTTGAACCGCCTCTATTGTTTTCTTTAAAGGTGGTTGATTTCCGCCTCTAAAAGAACCGCCTCTATTGTTTTCTTTAAAGGCGGTTGATTTCCACCTCTAAAAGAACCGCCTTTATTGCTAATAATTAAGGCGGTTTTGTTATCGCCTTTAAAAAAACCGCCATATTTGACCTGTTTTCTAGTAGTGCTCGGTTCTCCATTCGAGTACGACGTCGACGAAGAACATTAGCATCATGCATAAAAATTGCCATAAACCCAATAGAACGAGTAATCTCTCATCCAATAACATATGGGTGATGCAATAAGGAACATGATGAATATAAATTCATGATAATGCCTATGGAATACGTTTTTCAAGCTAGTATTTTGGTGAAGGATCGCTCCAATATGTCAATTTCAGACATTTGCTCACCATAGACGTCATTGTGTCTCAAATGTGGCGCCGGAATAAAATCGACGCCTTAGCCTTTGAGAGTAACAACAAACTTATTTTTACTTATCTAAGATAGCATCCAAAAAAAATAATGGGCATCACATACTCACACATCAGGGTGGCTAACATGTTGTGGCGGAAAATACCTCGCCTAAACATGCATTTCGCAAGTATGCTTTGCGATTTCCTCGTCATAAATGGCATCCACCGTGTGTTGGGAGTTCTGGATTAGTTATCATATAAAACGACTGGTTTATATGTTTATGGTTTGCACAAGAACAAAATTTGTTTTGAAATGACAGGTTCTAAAATAGTTTTGCTTTTCATGTGAACATGTTCTTATTGATCGAACGACGGGTCGATACTGAGACACCAATTCAGCGAATACATATCTATATAGACATATTCGGAAAAATTATTATTTACTCAAATCTTTTCGGTAATTCTATTTGAACACGAGAAGGAAAGACGGTGAGGGGGTGGGAACGAATACCACTTAAAAACCGATCTAATTAGGAGAATGACTTCCGCCGTTATCTTTCCTAGACATCGTATTCAAATAGCTGAACCTATTTGGGAAAAATTCATAATTTTTCCAACTTAAATGTTAAAATATACGATATTTCTCAATCTACCATTTATAGCAATTAACTAACACAGATATATCTATTATAGATAAACACACATATATATATACAAGGTAGTATAATATATGTAGAAGATTTGGTGATAAATTAAATCAAGATTATCATCACAAATATTCTATTATATCAAATCAAATCATGTAATAATATCTAATTCAATAATTTAATATATGACTGCCATAAGAGATATTTATATCTATGCTAATATTAAATAAAATATGCTGATTACACTCATAAGATATCAATCAATTATCAACAATTCATTGTTATGATTAATTTTATACAACTTAGTTTCAACATGTAAATTAGCAATATATTTTTTATTACAAATTAATCTTATATATAGTCATTTTAACAAAAGGAGTGAATTTACATGGAAACATATCAATTTATTCACCATATATACATGCAAATGTGTAATTTTATTCACTTGCCTTTTTATATATATATATATCATTCTATTATAATAAATCAACCCAAGTCAAATGAATCTGCTCAATTTAGTCATTTTTTTTTCAAAAATACCACTACAACTTTATATTAATTACAATAATAACATACTCCCATAAAAATATAAAAAATATAAACTAATAAAACTATTTATCACTCTCTAACAACCAAACATTATTTTAAATCTTAAAATATGTTTTTTTTATTATTCACGTATTTATATCATAACTATACATATTTTATATATTTTTATTGCATTACGCACCGCACACGATTACTAATATATATATATATATATAGAGGTGATTCTTTTATAGATAGAATATTGAATTTTATAGCAAATATATAATGTTTTATAAATGTAATATTCTTATTTACACGGTTGACACCATAGATTTTATTAACTATATAAATAGATAAAGTGTGTTTATCATCTAGGGAGATATTTATGGAAAATTCAAAAAATTCACTCAGTTCAAAACACTTGTATTTTTTCAATAAAGTAATTTAGTTCAAACAAGTGAGTCAATGATTTAGGCTATGTTTTACAACAAATTTTTTTAATACAAAATTAGATTTTAAAAATATATTTCAATAAAACATTGAAAATCTAGATTTTGAAAATATTAAATTTTTTTAACCTTTCTACCTTTACAACATTCTGTTTAGAAGCTAAATAACATGAACATACAAATACCGACAAATTTTTAAAATTAAAAATATAAAAATCAACTTAAAAAAACATGATACTGGTACAGAATGAACAAAAATGAATTAGGTTCACTATCATACAAAATCTGTTGGCATTATTTATTCCTTTTCCATTTCGGTTTCTCCCTCTCTTTCTCCACCTCGCCGTCAATATATATATATATATATAAATATAAAGAGAGAGTAAAAATGGAAAAAGAAGGTGAGAAAAATAAAAAACAACTAGACTTAAACTGGAAAACTCTCATGCCTAATTCAAAAGACGACGAGGCTCCGCCGGAGCTCGTCGTATCCGGTGACCGAAAAAGATCTTTGCTGGAGACACCACCGGAGGAGAGTAACAGGGAGTTTACCGAGATGAGCGACGATTTGCTCGAGAAAAATATAAAAAGTAATAAAAATCTTTTAGGAAATAGGAAAGGGTTGTTGAAGTTGCCTGATAAAGGAGTGAGAATCGTGAAGAAGCTTATGATGCTCGAGGACGAGAGAGAGCGAAGGCTGATTTTTCCAATGGTAATTATAATTAGTTTTTATTTGATATGTATCTATACATTGTATTGACAGTTAATATTTTGCATGTTTTTTTTAGTAGCCAAAATGCTATCTTTAGTGATTATAAGTAACTCAAAACGGTTTGTGTTTTGTTTGATATGTATCTATATATTTTTATAGATAGTTAGGATTGACATGCTTGTTTAGTAGCCAAAATGCTATGTTTGATGTTTATCTAAGAGCGACGATATGCTCGATAAAACCTGTAAATAGAAACAAGGGTATTTTAGCAAATAGACTCCGAATCGAGAAGTTGCCTGATAAAGGGGTGAGAATCGAGAAGAAGATTAAGATGCTCGAGGAGGAGAGAGAGCGAAGGAGGCTTTTTTCAAAGGTAGTTTTAAATGGGTTTTATGTTTTGTTTGATATGTATCTATACATTGTATTGACAGTTAATATTTTGCACGTTTTTTTAGTAGCCAAAATGCTATCTTTAGTGATTATAAGTAATGTGAACAGTTTGTGTTTTTGAAAAGAGCGGAGGACGCTATTTAAAGGATTTTGTTTGATATGTATATATACATGTATAGATAGTCAGGATTTAATGTTTTTTTAGTAGCCAAAATGCTATGTTTTTTATTAGCCAAAATGCTATGTTTTTTTTAGTAGCCAAAATGCTATCTTTAGTGATTATAAGAAGATTAAGATGCTCGAGGAGGAGAAAGAGCAAAGGAGGCTTTTTCCAAAGGTATTTTTAAATGGGTTTTATGGGTCTTGTTTGATACATATCTATAATGGATTTTTTTTTAGTAGCCAAAATGGTATTTTTAGTGATTAGAAGTAATGTTTTATAGGCAATTATGTTTTAACAATGCAAAATGCTGTTTTTGAGAATTATGAATAAAATACATCGGAATGCGAGAAAAACGTGTTTTTGAATGGAAAAAATACATCGGAATGAGTAGACAGTTAGGATGTAGTGTTTGTTTTAGTAGCTAATGCTATCTTTAGGGATAATTATTAGTAATGCAAGCAATTTGTGTTTTTGAAAAGAGCGGGGGAGGTTTTTTTTCCGTGGTAATTTTAAAAGGGTTTTATGGGTTTTGCTTGATATGTATTTATGCATTGTATAGACAGTCAGGACTAAGGATTGAATGTTTTTTTTAGTAGTTAAACTGATATCTTTTTTAGTTTTTATAAGTAATGCAAACAGTTTGTGTTTTTGAATGTTACTTTTGGTAGCCGAAATGCTATCTTTAGTCATACATACATGTATGTATAGTATATACATTGTATAGTAGCCAAAATGCTATCTTTAGTGATCATAAGTAATGCAAACAATTTCTGTTTTTAAAAAAGAGCGATGTCGGCTTAAAAGGGTTTTATGGGTTTTATTTTTGATATGTATCTATACATTGTATATGGACACTCTGAATTGAGTGTTTTCTTCGTAGCCAAAATGCTAGTTTTAATGAGTTTTATTAGCCAAAATGCTGCCTTTGATGATTATATAAGAGCGACGATTTGCTCGAGAAAAGTATAATAGAAAGAAGGGTATTTTAGCGAATAGAGTCGTGATGAAGTTGAAGGATAATGGGGAGAAAGTGGTGAAGAAGATTAAGATGCTCGAGGAGGAGAAGGAGCGGAGGAGGCTTTTTCCTGTGGTAATTAAAATTGGTAGTTTTGTTTGATATGTATGTATACATTGTATAGACAGTCGAGATTGAGTGTTTTCTTAGTAGCCAAAATTCTATCTTTAGTATTTGTGTTTTCGAAAAAAGTGGGGGAGGACGAGACTTTTTTCCCTGTGGTAATTTTAAAAGGGTATTCTGTGTTTTGTTTGATATGTATCTATACATTGTAGAGAGAGTCACGTTTGGATCACTTTTTAGCAGCTAAAATGCTATGTTTTTTTGGGTAGCCAATATGCTATCTTTAGTGATTATAGGTAATGCAAACTATTTGTGTTTTTCAAAAGAGCGGCGGTGGCTTTTCCCTGTGGTAATGAAAATGGGTATTCTGTGTTTTGTTTGATATGTATACATTGTATAGACAGTCAGGATTGAATACTTTCTTAGTAGCCAAAATGCTTTTTATCAATGATTATAGGAAATGCAAACAATTTTTGCTTTTGATGAAACCCTGTGGCAATCTCAAAAGTGTTTTATGGGTTTTGTTTGATACGTATGTATACATTGTATAGACAGTTACTCAGTTAGTATGTTCTTACAATGCAAAATGCTGTATTTTAAAATTATGAGTAAAATGGATCAGAAAAGTATAAATAGAAACAAGAATATATTAGCAAGTAGGTTGAAGTTGCCGGATAAAGGGGAGAAAGTGGTGAAGAGGATTAAGATGCTCGAGGACGAGAGAGAGCGCAGAGCCTTTTTTCAATGGTAATTATAAATGGGTTTTATGTGTTTTGTTTGATATGTATCTATACATTGTATAGACAGTTAGGATTGAATGTTTTTTTTTGGTAGCAATGCTATCTTTAGTGATTAGAAGTAATGTATTATAGGCAGTTATTTTTTAACTATGCAATATGCTGTATTTTAGTTTTATGAGTAAAATGCATCCGAATGCGAGGGGCGGGATATATATGGCGGTGATAATTTATAAGGGTTTGATTTGATATGTATCTATCAATGTATAGAGTCTAGACAGTCAGGATTAAATGTGTTTTTAGTAGTCAAATGCTATCTTTAGAGATTGTAAGTAATGCAACCAATTTATGCTTTTGAAGAAAGCCCTATGGTAATGATAAATGGGTTTTGTTTGATATGTATTTATACATGTAAAGACAGTCAGGGTTGGATTTTTTTTGGGTAACCAAAATGCTGTCTTTAGTGATTATAGGTATTGTAAACAATTTGTGTTTATAAAATGAGCGGAGGAGGCTATTAAAAGGGTTTTGGTTGATATGCATCTATGCATGTATACACAGTAAGGATTTGCTCGAGAAAAGTATAAATAGAAACAAGAATATATCAGCAATTATGAAAAGTTGCCGGATAATGGGGAGAGAGTGGTGAAAAATATTAAGATGTTAAGGACGAGAGAGATCGGCGGAGGCTTTTAATATCATTTAAAAATTAACGAAATGTTCATGATTTTGCAATTTAATATCATTTATTGCCATACGGAGGAAATTTTCTTGAGATATGACAATACAATTGACTAGATACAGAATTTATTTTTATTAACATCAGTTGATACTTGAAAGCATGAATTTTATAGGTGTGTTACCATGTATCATACAAATTTATAGGTATTCAAAAGATTTCACTCATTTGAAAACACTTGATAACTATTTCCAATAAAGTACAAATAAATGGCTTAATCAAAAACACAAAATATAATTAGCCTTCACTAGCATACACAAAACCTTTAGAATTATTCATGCCTTTTCCATTCCCTCTCTCTCTCTCTCCACCTCGCCGACAATCTATACAAATATATATATATATATATTTATTTATTAGTATATATATATATATAGACAGATATGTAGAGTAAAAATGGAGAAAGATGGTGAAAAAGATAAAAAACCATTAGACTTAAACTGGAACACTCTCATGCGGAGTCTAAAGACGACGACCCTTCGCCGGAGCTCGTCGTCACGGCTGGTAACCGGAAAAGGTCACCGGCGCCGGAGAGGAGCAGTGAGTTTGTTAGGATGAACGACGATATGCTCGATAAAATAATAAATAGAAACAAGGGTATTTTAGCGAATAGAGTGGTGATGAAGTTGAAGGATAATGGGGAGAAAGTGGTGAAGAGAATTAAGATGCTTGAGGAGGAGAGAGAGAGAGGCGGAGCCTTTTTCCTGTGGTAATTATAAATGGGTTTTGTTTGAATATTTTTTTTGGTAGCCAAAATGCTATCTTTAGTGATTAGAAGTATTATAGGCAGTTATGTTTTTACAAAATGCTGTATTTGAAAGTTAAGACTAAAATACATCCAAATGCTGTATTATGCGTAAAATTATGTTTGCTGGGTTTTGTTTGATATGTATAGATTGAATGTTTTCTTTAGTAGCTAAAATGCTATGTTTTTTTAGTAGCCAAAATTCTATCTTCAGTGATTATAAGTAATGTAAACACTTTGTGTTATTGAAAAAAGCGGCGGAAGCTTTTTCCCCTGGGGTATTTTTGAAAGGGTTTTCTTGGTTTTGGTTTGATATGCATCTATATATTGTATAGATAGTCAGGATTAGATTTTTTTTGGGGGGTACCAAAATGCTATATTTAGTGATTAGAAGTAATGCAAACTACTCGTGCTTTTGAAGGAAGCTCTGTGGCAATTTGCAAAGGGTTTAATGGGGTTTTTATGATATGTTTTTTTTAGTAGTAAAAATGTTATCTGTAGTGATTATAAGTAATGCAAACAGTTTGTGTTTATCAAAAGAGCGGCCGGAGAGGAGTGACTTTGCTGGGATGAGCGACGATTTGCTCGAGAAAAATATTAGAAGTACTACAAATATTTTAGCAAGTATGAAGTTGAAGTTGAAGTATAATGGGGAGAAAGAGGTGAAGAGGATTAAGATGCTCGAGGAGGAGAAGGAGCGGCGGAGGCTTTTTCCAGTGGTAATGATAAATGGGTTTTATCATTTGTGGGTTTTGTTTGATATGTATCTATATATTGTATAGACAGTCAGGATTGGATGTTTTTTAGTAGCCAAATGCTGTCTTTGATGATTATAAGTAATGCAAATAATGTGTTTTTGTAAAGAGCTGCGGAGGTTACTCCCTGTGGGAATTTCAGATGGGTTTTCTGGTTGTTTGATGTGCATGTATAGTTTTCTTTCTTCAAGGCAAAATACTATATATGAAAATTATAGGCAAAAACTTGATTTCCGCCGTGTTTTGTCATTATTCCACTAGGAGGAGAAAGAGCCCGGACGCTATTCCCCTGTGATAATATTAAATAGGTTTTGTGGGTTTTGTTAGATATTTATGTAATGCATGTATAGACAGTCAGGGTTGAGTTTCTTTTTAATTGCCAAGATGCTATTTTTGATGATTATAAGTAATGCAAACAATTTAATTTTTGAAAAGAGCGGCAGCCGTATGCATACATGTATAGACAGTCAGTATTGACTTTCATTTTATAACCAAAATGCTTTTTCTTTTTGACTATTATAAGTTATGCTAAAAAAATGCGGTTATGTATCGAGGACGATAAAGAGTGGGTGCTAATTTCAAAAGGGTTTCCTTTTTTTGCAATGTGCCGGGGCATAGCCTGTATGCCGGCTTTACCTAGTTTCTGCATTGTAAAATGGGAGGAAATAGTTGGGGCAAAAGAGCCTATACATTTTGACAAAAATCGGCAAAACTGTTTTCTTATGTGCCTTGCATAAATACTGACTATTGTTAAGTCGCTCGAGAGTGAGAAAGATTGGTGAACGTTATTCCCGGTGGTAATTTCTTTGGAGTTTTCAGGATTTAGTTTGATTTGTATGTATTTCGATAGAGTGAGAAAGATAGGGAGGGGTCCATTGTTTCACCAATTAATCTTTCCCTGTACATGTGTATACAACTTTAGGTAGAGATACTAGCTCTGAGTTTCTCTAGCTTAGAACTTCTAGCTTTTCCTGGACGGAAACTCATCATCATCAAACAATGCCTCTTTCTGGAAGGAAACTTAAGACTGTTAATAAGCTGAATCTAAAAGCTGCCATAAAAAAAACTCTAGTTTTTCATAAGGATTTAATCCATGTCGCATTTCATTTTGAATATAGAGGTGTGATTGCATCCTTTTAGAATAAACCTTGTGAAAGGCATTTTCTTTGTAATACTTTGCAAAAGGTTTTTTTTAGCCAGAGGAAAGAAAACAATGGAAACTACAACTATGTATCAGCAACTATTCAAACAACGTGACATGATGTAAAATTAAATTTATGAACTGTTTAAAAACGTAAAAATTTAGTGAAATTAATGCTGGATAGATACTTTTATCACTAAAAGGAACTTTAAGTTACTCTTTGTAAAGTTATTGGCTTCCGGATATTTATTCCTTTTATGATGTTTAAATTTTTATGGGCACTTGCCCTTTTTATTAAACACGTACAAGTTCCTAACATGTCACTCTGGATAGGATGTTGATGGACCGGAGAAGATGTCTCAATCAAAGAGACAAAATGTTACAAGTAAGGTTCTGATTTTGTATTTTGCTTCCACCAGCTTGTTGAATGCAACTCTAGTTATCATCTTTTGGCAAAACCTTAAACAAATTTGGCAGCTGGCTAGTCAATCTAGTAGGAGCGAAATAGTTTACATCATTTCAATGTACTTGTTGATCATCAATATGCATGAAGAAATGTATGTAGAAGTCGGATCTTTTTCGACTCTATGCATGCATGTGATAGAATTGGTTCTAACATTATTAGTATGAGTATTGATCTTAGACGGTTGTTTATAGTTGATAAAATATAATATTATGGTAACTACTTGTCACAGTATCTGCAGTGTAGCACTAAAGGAACAAATTGAATTGTTGCTCTATACTCATACACATTATTTGCTGGATACTTCTAGTTGATTTAGGCCATTACTATATGAACACTATTTTACCATAGTTTTATTTAGGTTGATGTATAACAGAATTTGAAGGTTCATTTCCAGAAAAGACAGAAGAAGAACAACAAAGATGTATTCACACACACACACACACACACATAGACAGAGATGCTTTCCTTTATATATACGTTTTAGCTTGTTTAGTTATGTATGGATGTAATCATTCGGATTGATTCTATTATTCTAATTTGAAAGATGCAACTTTTAAATGTCTAAGGGTGATGTAACTTTTAGGGTCTGGAGAGATACTAACTTAGAAGTGAAAGTGTTTAGTCACCCTTGAATAGGCATTTTCCATGATTGTAAAACTCATAATCTGATTAATGAATTAATATACAGATTTGTGAAATTGATTTCGTTGCTCTCTTTTTCTTATCTGACCTCTCTCTCCCCCTCTCTCATTTCTCATACTCTAGGTGCTTCGGGCGACTCTACGGGAACAATGTTTTCCTCCTTAAAACCTACCCAGTCACAGTCAAGATTCGGGGCATTTTTCAACAAGAAGCTTGAGGAAAATGTATGGCGAATTTGCTAAATTTCGGAACTAATATGGTTGTTATAAATTTTAACCTTTTTGAATAGTCAATATAATGCTTTGAGTTTATGAAATTCTATAGCGGACAGAAAGCAGACAAGTAAATGCGTTTGAAGAGGAATTTGGACATATTGGTTATGGGGGAAACAGGAATGCAAGATCATATAATTATAAACAAAATTCAACAAAAGGACAGCAAAATCATATGATGTCTCTAAAACAATCACCTCTTCAGCGCCCAACTAAACTGTCTGTTGATGCTAAACAGCGTGATAGATCTAATGGTGATCAAAATCGACACTGCTCCAATCCTTTCTTTCGGAAGTTAAAAAATACTACACCTGCCCCTATCTCGAATGAGTATTTATTCTCTCCCTCACTCTCTCTCCATCTCTATCTCAAAGTGTAGATTTGTGCTGCTATTCAGTTTTTCTCCGTTTACTTATGTTCCTAATTTAGATAACTTGATACCAGCTTATAACTTAAAGTTGCTTATCTAGTTGATATCTTTTGACCTGGGTGCTGTATCTGCTTTGAAATTGTAAGCTTTAAGAAGATTCGATTTCAAAACTTGCTATTTAGCTGAAAGTACTTTTGGAAAGGAAAAAAAAATCTCACATCTCATCAGGTGGTTGTGAGATGAAAAACAAAAGGGTTATAATCTACTTTATATTTTTCTTTCCCTTTTTAAGCGCTATGCTCTTTAAGACTTAACATCCTGTTTGCTGAATTTCTAATATTGCATCTATATCTCTTTAATCATTGTCGCTTGACTAGAACGGTTGGCAGTGATCAAGTTTTTGTTCTATTTTCAAATTTTCTTCTTTTCTTTTGCTAGAAAAAGGTCTTCTCCACCCCTTTCATCAAAAGCTTTGAGGCCACAGAAAGTAAGTTCTCGTTCTTCTTATACCCATCTTTTCTTTCTCTTTTTATAATTACTTCTTCGGTTCTTCCACCACCAGTTATTGCAAAATGAGAAACAAGATATGTAGATTACATGTCACTATTAACCTTTTTTGTTCTTAATACTTCGTGGCAAAAGTACAATTCACCATTAAAGATTACATGTCACCACTTGCAAGCACCCACATCTTCCCTGTGAAGTTCCTCAATTTTTGTAGCAAAAGTAAAAAGTTTAAACTTAGCATTTACACTTTATCAGCTTCTTTATCAACTTCCTTATTTCTGTTTAATTTTACTTTTTTTCCCCTTTCCTCGATCCTTTTGACCACTAACTTGTTTTACACAGAATCATTTCAGTTTCTGTGCTAAACAATGTCTGATTTTAGGGTACCATTTTCGTTTCCATTCCGAGGAACCATTTTATAGTTATGTACTTTTAAGATCGGAGAGTGAAGCTGATGGAATGGTTTATTTTGACCAAAATGTATAAAGATCGTAAGTTGTGGTAAAAGTGGGTGCTCATTTGTTTGCTATGGGAACATTTGTGACCAGCACATGTTAACCAAGTATCTGAAATATGGAATCTGTTACTAAGCAGGGATCGGATTTTATTTTGTTGGACGAGGACGAGGACGAGCCTGAAATCGACCTGGTAGAATGTATAGAGAAACCAGAGGAAATTGATGAAGAGCTTAATGAAGAGCTCAATGAAGAGTAATAGTACTAACATCTTCAGTTATGCCCTCTTTTAAGTTTCATGAACAACATAGTGGAGAATTTAATTTAACTTCGTTTTTTATCTTTGTTTTTCTCTCCAGAATGAAGGACTGTAATATCTACTACCCTTCTAGGTATGTTAATCTTTAAGCATCATGTAGAAAATGATTTACCTTAATGTCCATACTCGACGTTGAATATGCTCAAACATATATTTTGATTTTAAAAAAATTGGTGCAGGGATGATCCAGAATCATTAGTAATTAACTACGCAGACATGAAGTGTCTTGCTCCACAAGCCTTTTTAGCATCGACTATTATGAACTTCTACATCCGGTAAGATGATACACTATTTTGTGTTTTAATCTCATACGATGATTTTCTCCTCAGAAGGGTTTTAGTTTTTCAATTCTTCTTCCCTTTTGCTACTGAAATTTGAAGTTATCCTCTGTTGGCTGCTTTATCTTGATCAGTCATCTGCAGCAGCCAAGATTAGCAACAGAAAGAGGAGGCAATGATTATCACTTTTTCAACACATACTTTTACAAGAAACTAACAGAGGCAGTTTCAAAGGTGGTCTTTCTTTTGTTTAAGCTCTTTGGAACTTTTTTATGCATACACTTTACCCAGAAGACATTTTTTCTGTATATACTAGTCGTTGTTGTTTAGTGCATGACCAACTTGTATAGTCATTCCTCAAAAACTGGGAAGTTCTTACAAGGACCATTTACTTAGTGTTCAGTGTTTGTTGCAAACTTAGGCCAATATAAACAGGTGGCTCTTGGCGCTTAAGCTCAAGCCTTTTTCCTTTTATACTAAACTGGTTTGCAATATATTTATGTCCATCACAGTATCATGAGACCTTTTAGGATAAGGTTGCCTTATTTAAAAAATTTATTTTAGATTTGATTCATGTACTCCATTCATTTTCTTGAGTCGTTCTGTTGCATTTATTAGTCTCCTTCCCAGAGATATATAACACTACAAACCTCTTATATTTTTATTTGGAAGTTAAATTTCTTTCATCTTTCACATTATATTTTAGAAAATGAATCAAGTAGGGGTCAAATTTGGGTTTTCACACAAAAGCTATGTGATGATTACGTTTTCTTAAAACATTCTGGTCCCCGTTAAGTCTCAATATTATGAAACGGACGAAGTAATATTTTTTCCCTGGAGAAAGCAAAGTGAAGTCGTAATTTCAAGTATCGTGGTTCTGTCTGTTGAAAAAATAGAAATGGAATTAAATCATTGAACGGTTACAGCAAGGTAACTCGTAGTGACACCTTTAACCATGTCATTCAAATTTATCATTGATTTAATTACTTGTGCTTTTCACCTTTTCAACATCTAATGTCTTGCTTTTTCACAGTTTACATCTTATGTACGAGTTCAACTTTTCTTGGCAGAATGATAGTGGAAGTTTTCTCAAGTTCAGAAGGTGGTGGAAAGGTGTAGATATATTTCAAAAAGCCTATATACTTCTCCCAATTCATGAAAGGTAAGTTGTTCGAGTGTACTTCCGAGTTTATATGCAAATAATGCTCTATTTTATGTTTTTGAGCCCGTTCTTTCAGGTTTTAATGACTTCATTTGAAAGTTATTAAAATTTGAATAAGGTAGTTATTAATTTACCAGTGCTTGCTTAGGGCAATTTTCCATGTTTCATAATATCAACAGAAACTAAGGCATAATTTTCAGAGTGATTTGCAGCTGGTATGCCAACTACTATGCTTGTTGGTGAAAGCTGTAGCTTCCTTGTGTAACCAATGTGGGATACATTGTAGCCGAACTTTTTGTGTGGCTATGACAGATGTTGCACTTTCTTTTGGCTCTTTTCTATACTGTGGTTATTGTGATGCATTTAATCCTTCATCTTATAATGCAGTGTTCATTGGAGCTTGGTTATTATTTGCATCCGAGACATGGAAGAGGACTCGGGACCTGTCATACTTCACTTGGACTCGCTTGAACTTCATAACAGTCGTTCAATTTTTGACAATGTTAAAAGGTGATACGGAGTAAAAAACATTTCCTTTTGCAGTGTGCATATTCATGCTAAAAATTTAGCTACTTAGCTTGATTGATCCTTTCTATGTAGAGCTCGAGTTATTGGTTTGAGATACCCAATCGCTGGGATACTGCAAATTTGTAATTTTGTATACCTACTTTTCCTTTTCTGCATAAGCAACCTTTTAACTACTAGAAATTTGACTTCCAAAATGAGTACCGCTTAAAGGATTTGAGATAAGCAGTTTGTTTTCCTTTCTTACAAATTTGAGGTAAACACCGGCAATTTATTGAGCACTTCGTACTGATAGATTTGATATGCTAGCATATGCCTTAATGCATCATCTGTTTTTGATTTTTGTGCAGCAGACTACAATAAATAGCGATTAGTACACTAACATTACTTATATTGGTGATTTAGTACACTTGGTGCACCAAATTGAAATAAAAACCTAGGCTGGGGTGTGAACTGATAAAATCAAAGAGTGTTTACACTATTCTATCGTATTTTTATCCTATCCTATTTTCTCCTATTTTAGTCCCCAAACTAAGATTTTCGTTGACATGGTGTACAAAATCGAGGAGAAAATGCCAGGGTATTAATTACTGGCTTTAAAGGTCGGTTTTGTATTGGAACAAATGTTGGTGTAAAAAAATTGTAATCAACCCTGTGAATTTTCACTTGTATCTTCTTCAGTAAACTGATCACAATTATCCTCTGCAGCTTTTTAAGAGAAGAGTGGAAGCATTTGAATGAAAGAGAAGCTCTTCGTGATCTTCCAATTGAGGAAAAAAGAATAGAGGTATTATATTCTTGCTTTTACAGTCTGATAATTTTTAATTATCCACACTCCACTCCTTTGCCCAATTATTTGCTCCATTTACAGAAATGTTTCGGTTGTATATCTGGTTTGACAAGACAATAGTTTTCCGAAACAAAACCATGAATTTTATTTTTCAGATTTAATTCCTCCAGATTCTTATTTTCTGTTTCCTTTATTCATGGACTCCAAATTTCTTAACTAGGTTCCGCAACAGAGGAATGATTACGATTGTGGTCTCTTTGTTCTTTACTTTATTGAACGATTCATTCTCGAAGCACCCCAAAGACTGAAAAGAAATGACTTGGCAATGGTATTGAAATTTCTTCCTTTATTATACACATTGTAAACCAAAATCAAATATCTTCTTACTTTATTAACTGCCGTATTTATATTTGCAATTTCAGTTTGGTAAGAATTGGTTCAAACATGAAGATGCTTCCAGTT
The DNA here is from genome assembly GCA_963920805.1 of Primula vulgaris. Taxonomy (NCBI): domain Eukaryota; kingdom Viridiplantae; phylum Streptophyta; class Magnoliopsida; order Ericales; family Primulaceae; genus Primula; species Primula vulgaris. The sequence continues at coordinate 25,541,324 of OY987215.1, forward strand.
TGAGACGAAAAATTAAGAAACAATTAATCGAAGAGTTCAAGAAAGCAAGACAAGACAATTGTGTTCCAGCCGAGTCTACTACAAAGACTGCTCCAGAACAAAAGTTGGAGCAATCTATGGACATTACGAAGTTTATCTTGGTGGAGGCGGACCAGTTTTCTAACGATTATTAATTGGCTGTTTTGGTTGTGACTTGAAGATGAGTGAGTTCTGAAGGTCTTTTTATGGTTTATGGTTATCATGCTAGGGAACTTTTGTCGTGTTAAACCGATTATTTAAGCAAAAAGCTAAAATATTTAAAATCCAGCTAAAGATTTTTAGCGATTTTGAAGAATATTGAAAAGCTATGACGGAGGAACATCTGCAATATATGCAATTAGCTTTAACTGTAGGAGGATATATAAATGGTTTAGGAGTTGTACATGGACAAATAGTTACTGAGCAGTAGCTCTGTTCCTCCATTTTATGTATAGATTCTGTAAATGATGGTGATCGTCTTTTGGGATGATGATTTTATGAATGGCAAAACTCTAATTGCAAATAATGTTTTTTTTTCTTTTTGCATGTTATGCTTTGATGATTAAATAACATCACCATATTTATGATTTCCATGAAAGAAAACAAAATTTAGAAGTCATCGATCTATGATAAAGACTTGTAGAGTTTTGGGGAACGTGTTAAGAAGACGGTGAAGCAGTATAAACGTTGGTCAGAAAAATGAAAAACTAAAAGTAGAAACTGTTGTAATACACTATTAGCTACGTATATAGGGAGACAGAAGTAGTGAGAGGGGAGAACAACATGATCTTTATTAATGAAGGAATATGTGAATGAATGTAAAATACAAGACTCCTAGCCCTCTTTATATAGATAGAGGGGTAGGGTTACAAGCCCAACTTGGGCCCATAAAGTACAAGCCCAAGAGTCCAATAATATCCTACAACACTCCCCCTTTGGACGTCTTGAATTCTTCGTCTTCATGCAGTCGATCTGAGTCGAGTTCATTCGCAGTGCTAAACACATAAAAACCTTAGGGCCGGAAAACCTAGTGTGGGACAAAACCGGTACCTAGGAGAAACTGTGTAGCCGAATGATATAGGCCGAAATATCATGTAAGTAACTAACCACAAAACAGTGTGCATCGTCAAAACCTTGCCAGAGCAAACCCAATGGGAAAATCTATAGTCGAAGGAAAAAGAGTGCAACAATGGTAGTCGTAGGGATCAACCACAAAACAGGTGCCTCATCAAAACCTTGCTAGAGTAAACCCAGTGGGAAAAACCTCTAGTCGAAGGACAAAAGAGTACACAGTGGTAAGAAGTATACAACAGGATACTCCCCCTAATTTCGGCAATCTTAAGTGAGATAAGATGGGAACGTGTCTCGCTAAAAACCTTGCCAAGGAAAACCCAGTGGGAAAAAAACCTTGGTCTAAGGACAAAAAGAGTACACGAGCATACGACTGGATGCTCCCCCTCACTTGCACACGACAGGGTGCGAGGATTTCGACTAAGTAGTAATTAGTGCAATAAGCATTCACCTGGATGCTCCCCCTCACTTGCACACGACTGGGTGCAAAGATTTCATATTTCAAGAAAGAAAACGAGCATTCGACTGGATGCCTCATTTACTTACATACGACTGGATGCAAGAAAATCTAACGTGGAATAGAACGAGCATTCAACTGGATGCTCTTAAACTTCATTTGTGAAGATTAATTTCGGCGAGAAACGCTAAATAGCATAATGTAGTCATGTCTCTCTTGATCAATAACAACAAGTTGTCTTCTATGACAAGTGTTTTATCTGGATCGTGAGACAGAACATATGTAATTCAAATATGACTAATACTAGCTCGAAGTCATATACACTCTCTAGTCGTCTCATAGAGCACGAATAGATCAGAGTGATTCACTTGGAGTCATTCCAAGACCTCCAAGATGTCGCCTTATTCCTAATGGTAAAGACATACCATGTTAGGAATATCCCTTATGCGGGTCTGATAAGTAACCAGCATCGGTATAACCGAAAAAAGGTTGCGTTAATTCGAGTACCGAAGGGGGTAGGTACACTCGATGACGCAAATGGGATAAGACAAGCCCTCATCCACAGTTACCTTAAGGTAATGGGAAAATGTCTTTTATGCCATTTCGATGGCAGCGTGTTAGCGCGATGCTGTGTCGAGCTATACCATTCACAGCAGACGAGATGTTCGTCCTAGCACATTAGACCAAGTACAATAATGCGCTTATTGTACTTAGATATGAACATCATGGTTCAATATCTCTTCATCGTCACATCAGGGACGGAATGGGTCTATATCAATGTCTAGTGATCGAACGATCATGGGAGAATCTGACGACTTAGCGTCATGATGAATACAACGTCATAACACCTTCTGGGTGTAGTCTGAATCATGGACTTAGATTCAATCTTTACGGGAGTCGATCATCAGGCCGAGTCACTACCGTTTCTTCCCAAGATCCTTCATCTCGAAGGCAAATCCAAAAATGGATCGCGTAATAAAACACGCAATGGCATAATACTTGTTCAAGTATCCCAAGCTAATCAAGTACTCACTTAGGCGGTATACCACATCCGCTCGGATTATATTAATCCATATAGTGAACGTCTCAGTCAATTGAGATCGTGTTCCGTGGTCAGAAACTACTTGATTTAAGCACATGAAGTCACACAGGGACCTTCATCTATATCTCTTTGTCTAAATCCCCATAGAGATAAAACCGTGACCACATTCATGGCTGCATACTCAGTTTTTCGAAAGCTACTAAACTGGTAAAGTAGGGGACTGTTATAATGTCCATTACGAAGAAATCAACCATCTCGTAATCAATTCCAAGGTGTGAGAGAAGCCTTGCGCTACTAGGCGAGCATTCTACAATCTCATTATTCTCATCACTCTTCTTTACGAATAACCAAATAAACGAACTCGTTTAACATTGGTGGTGTTGGAGCTACAGGTCCGAACACACTTTCGCTAAGGAGTCTACTTGGATTACAAGTTTCCATTAGTCCAGTCTATTCTACGTTGACTTCAGGCAACGGTACATGGTTCCCTGTCAGAATTTGCTCATATTATCAGTCGTCACCGAATATATGAACAAGTAATCAATGACAGTCTCGTTTCGCTTCAATATTGTCTAAGATATCATGATCGACAGATATTTCGAGATTCTTAGGATGAAGAGGAATCACACATCTCCTAGATCCTTTATAATCTCGTGCGACGAACGAGTTTCAGTTCACCACCTCTGGGGCTGAACGAATTAAGAACCGGTCAACTTCCTCATATCTTAGGAAGGATGACAGACTGACGGCCGAAGGCAGCGTCCTTTGCTTGGCGGGTTCGGCCAAAAGCAACGTGTTACGACAGGAACACGGCGTCCGACAGGGACGTCTATCCTTGCAAGCATTTTGCAGCAGGTATAAATGATCTCGTAACATCTCATAAAGTCATTAAATGCGTTTGGCATTTAGTTAGACTTGAGGGAGTCTATGCACTTACTTATCACTAAGTGCAGTTTTGGGGATCAAGCTAAGACTGAGTGGGTTATGCCACGTTACTTCACGTCGTTCCTTATTAACGGTAACGTGCAAATCTCCCCCTAACGACGGGGAGAACAGTCTTAGCGATGTCACTTTCGCATATCATGCGGTAAAGAGATCGCTTGCCAAGGTTACTCTATCAAATGATAGGCAGGAGATTCATAATCGACTTATGTCCCCTTCAGAGGTCCATATTTTGAACGCTAGAACGGCTCAATTAAAATATTAATTAATCACTCTAAACATGCATTATTATGAGACTTCTGGCTCATAACCAGTAACCAGCTGGTACGCATATGGTGTTTGAGTGTCTATGGGCCTCATAACGGACCAATGCAGCAAAATAGCATAACCCCACACGGAAATATAAATCTTGGTGCGCAAGACCAAGAAGTGCGTGCAATCATTTGCAGTCGCATCATCAAACTTTCCGTGAGTCCATTTGGGTCTGAACATAATCGACAGGATGTTCAATTTCCAAACTCAAGTAATTCAAATCGAAATTTCGATTATTACTCTTCGGAATTATCAAGTCGACTAGACTTTTCAGGATAATCCGGATCATGAGCCATCAACTTAATGATAGGGCTAAAAATTTGAAAAGTGCTGCATTTATGTGGACAACATTAAAATGTGACCAAATTGTCGATGCATCAACCATAACCATTTATATTTATGGTCCGTCTTATGGTTGGATAAGTCCACAATAACTCCTTCAATTCTTTACAAGAATTCTACGAGTTCATTTCGTGATCTTTACACATACTAGTCTTTCAAAATGAGCATTAATGGCATGAATTTCGGATTAATCGCGAAATATATTCTCATAGAGAATCCAAATGCGATGCGATTATAAATCAAGCATCGTCTTTTGACCCGGGAATATCTCATCCAGTCAATGCCACAATATCAAAATGCTCTAATCAATCGACGACAGGCGAATGAGAGTATAGACAATCATGTCTTAGCATCTAAATCTTTTATCAATCGACGACAGGCGAAATGATAAAGTAACTTTAAATGCTTTTAAAAAATATGGTAGCAACCACTTGAAAGACAGTTCAACTCCTCTAAAATACATTTTTGAGTGGAGGCTATGTAAAGAAATTTCATTTCTTTCATGAGCTATTACCAGATAACGCTGGTTTTCTCGAATATTTTATAACTCAACAAGGTACGGCAGGACCTACATGAGTATAAGACCTCATATTTGACAAATCAATTTGGTTTTACCAAAGATTTCGATTGGAACGACAGGTCCAGAATCGTTGTCACTGAGTACTCTTTTAGGCAAGTAGTTGGTGAAATTATGTGGTACACGGTTACCCACTATTTCCAAAAAACCAACTACACCACAAGTATTGCCTAAAATTTCATAATTTAAAGTTTGGTCACATTTGTCAAAGGAATTTGCTCAAAACACTTTAAATTATTTCGAGAAATTTGTAAACAGGCAAACCATAATCCAAAAGTATGTCCAAATGGAAAAATCATAATCCAAATGGAAAAACATAATCCAGATGAGCGAAAAAATGGCTCAATGATTTATCAAAATCAATAAAGAAAGGTGTCAAACTCATTTGAGCCACAAAATCGGGGGTCTCAAGAGTTTCCTTTCAATTAGCTTTAACCACATTAGCATCGGTTTTTCCACCTTTATAATAGTTGTGAACTATTTAAGGAGTACCGTGCATGACCTTTGTCTTTATAGCATAGAGTTGGCTCCTTGAGCATTATCTCTTGTTTTGTGACAATGGGCCATATTGTTCCTTTCAATTACTGTCTTGGAGCCACAGGTTTTCGATTTTGACGATTGTCTAAAATCTCGCTTGGCTAGGCGATTCATCGGGATCGCGACAGTTCGAGACAAATAACACATGTCTCGGTTCTCGATTCGTGGAAAAAAATATACACGAAGAGCATTAATATCAGGCAAACAATTCGCCATTAACCCAATAGGATTAAAACTACTCACCGGGGTAATTTTCTTATCCAATAACAGATGGGCGATAAAGGAACATGGTGAATATAAATTCACGATACTGCTTATGGAATACAATTTCCAAGCTAGTATTTTGGTGAAGGATTGCTCCAATATGTCAATTTCAGACATTTGTTCACCATAGACGTCATCACGTCTCAAATATGGCGGCGGAATAAAATCAACGCCTTAGCATTCATCCTGATGGTAACAACAAACTCGTGCTTTACTCATCAAAGATGGCATCCAAAAAAATTGGGCATCATATTTTCACACATCAGGGTGACTAGCATGTGATGACGGAATAACATCAACGTCTAAACAGTCGCAAGTATGTTTTGCGATTTTTTTCATCATAGATGGCATCCAACATGTGTTGGGAGTTCTGGATTATTTTTCATATAAAACGACTGGTTTATATGTTTATGGTTTGCACAAGCACAAACTTTAATTCGAAACGACAGGTTCGAAAATAGTTTTGCTTTTAATGTGAATTGGTTCTCATTGATCGAACGACGGGTCGATACTGAGACACCAATTCGGCGAAACATACATCACTATATAAACACACTCGGGGAAATTATTATTTAGTCAACCCCTTTCGGTAGCTCTACTTGAAAAACGACCAGGAAAGACGGTGAGGGTGGAGGGCACGAATGCCACTTAAAACCCGACCTCATTAGGATATCGACTTCCGCCTATATCTTTCCTAGACATCGTATCCAAATAGGTCAGCCTAGTTGGGGAAGGTTCATAATTTTTCCAACTTAAATGTGAAAATATATGATTTCGCAAATTATCATATCATAAACATGGTAATAAATTAAATATAGATTGTACCTGTCTATATTAACCATATATATATAAACATGCAGTAAATATATTTTAGGTATCTAATCATGCAGTAGATTTGGTGTTATAAACAAATCAATTTAAGATTATCAATCAATCTATAAAGATTCTAACATATCAAATCAAATCTATTTAAGATTATCAATCTATCCATAAAGATTCTAACATATCAAATCAAATCTATTTAAGATTATCAATCAATTCATGAAGATTCTAACATATCAAATCAAATCTATTTAAGATTATCAATCAATCCATGAAGATTCTAACATATCAAATCAAATCTATTTAAGATTATCAATCAATTCATGAAGATTCTAACATATCAAATCAAATCTATTTAAGATTATCAATCAATTCATGAAGATTCTAACATATCAAATCAAATCTATTTAAGATTATCAATCAATCCATGAAGATTCTAACATAATCAAATCAAATCAATTTACATGCAATTTTTTTATTCGTTTGCCTTTTAATAAAAAAAATTATATGCATGTGTGTATATTTACCAAATATATCTTATCAACCATATGTACTGTTTTCGTATAAGTATTATACTACAGGACCATGCGTGTAATTACAGCAAACTATATATCTATTTACAACATTATTACATATACAGTCCAGAATTTCAGACAAGTTTCAGTTTAGTCCTTGAGTAATTTACAGAATAGTATACAGCTTTCAGAGAATTACAAATTAGTACATACGTTTCAGTTTATTACAGATTTAATCCGACAGATTAATACATGTTTTACAATTACATGATTTTCGATTTACAATTCGGTTATACATGTAATACGCATGATATATATAATGAGGTTTCGACATTATGTACTATTTCATATATCTAGTTTCTTAGCAAAGCAAACTATTTAATATATATAATATGCAAACAATCAAGCAGACCAAAGCAAAAGTCAAGCCATCGTGCTGATAACGTGTTGTAATACACTATTAGCTACGTATATAGGGAGACAGAAGTAGTGAGAGGGGAGAACAACATGATCTTTATTAATGAAGGAATATGTGAATGAATGTAAAATACAAGACTCCTAGCCCTCTTTATATAGATAGAGGGGTAGGGTTACAAGCCCAACTTGGGCCCATAAAGTATAAGCCCAAGAGTCCAATAATCTCACAACAGAAACAACATTTTGGTAGAGGGACTATTTAAATCCCTAAATGGAGGCGGCAAAGCCTATTAGATTATAACTAGTTACACAAGAAGAAAAAAATCGTTTTGAATCTCATGCTCAGATCTCGTGTCTAATGAAATACTAGAAAACTTGCCGAAAAAGAAGAGCAAGGTTTGCTTCGTTTTTCATCAAGTTGTGGTAATACTGTATATACTCCTTTTTCTTAAAGAACTTTTTGATAACAGATATTCCCTCTACTAATTTAATATAAATAGTATTGTTTATGATATCAAACTTCTCGTTTCGTTTGTATGTTCACGCTTATCTTCCTCGTTTCTCTGCCATACATGATACACTCATACTGAATACTGATCCCCTTTCTATACGATACGAACGCCAACAAATTTAAGATAAGCATATCTAGATGTTTGCAGATATACCCAGGATCCCCAAATTAGTCCGTGATAAACTAATAGAAGACACCCACAAATTCACAAGGAAAAGAGTTGATCTATTCTTACATTGTCACAGTAAAAACAATTACGTGCATTCGACATACAAAGAGGAAATTTTTTGAACAATAACCGGCTTACTATAACCCCAACTGTAGATATATGCAATTTAACTGGTTCAGTATGTACGGATCCTACCCTAAAGCAGAATCGATGCTCAGTGGAATCTTTATACATTTTTTTCTTTCTACATTCTCAAAAGGCTGGACTTTACACAGCTAATGAGACAAAACGGGCCAACTGTTCTATACCCATGATCATTGCATATTCATGGTTTCACTTTATAAAATATATCGAGTATCTATAGAAAGAGCTCGAAAATTTAGATCACAGAATTATCAACAAAACGTATAAATTCAAAATAAAAAGCTTGCATAACTGATTCAAAATCTACTTGTATACGCGTTCACACGCACGTGCACGCGCACACACACACAACCTAGTCGTCATGTTCATTTCAGTAATAAGCTGATAAGTGATAACTGTTAAATAACTCGATCAATTCTAAAGCAGGAAATACCAGTACATATGAGCAACGAATCAAACACATGCACATGTAACTCCCAAAATCCGAAACAATTGAAATGCTTATAACTGGAAATACATCCATAACAACACATATAGACAGGTATATATATTCCAGTCCTTATATTCACGTCAGTATTGAGCAAATTCAATCCATTAAAATCAGGAAGCGCATAAAAACAGGAAACACGAGTAACTGAGCGACTAGTTATAAGCCCTAAAACAATTATTTTATACTAGCACCAATTCAGATATTGAGAATAGATAACTTCTAAAAACAATAAAAACACAGAAATGCAGATAACTGATTGCAAATCCAAAAGTATACACATAATAATTACACACACATGCATATAACTAAAATACAAAAAACTTAACACTTGATAATTGCATCAAAAACGAAAAATAATCGCTACTAAGCTAATATGCATTTCAGTCATAAACTCGGATCAATTTAGAAACAGAAAATTACAGTACATATTGCAAATAAATTATATATATAAAACCTGATATAAATCTATTATTGTAGATATTATCCAGAAACAAAACAATTGTCGTTGAAGTTCTTTAGCATATAATTTCTAGAACATTGATTTTAACACCTACGAAATTGCTAAAATTGACAATCCACAAATTAATACAACAAAATGACAAATAACTTCCAGAATCAGAAACGAAGAAATGCTAATAACTGATTGAGAAATCAACTCAGAATGTGCAGTAAAACACTATGAAAATCGAAAAGGTAGAAACACACATAACTGATTGCAAATTCAACATAAATACATACAAATACATACATATATAACTTCTTCCTCCTCACACTCATTTCAGTCTCGATCAGTTAAAAACAAGAAATTACATTACAAATAATCAAACTAATTATATACATATATTATTGTAGATATTATCAAAATCTATTGTCGTAGAGTTATCTAGCATACAATTTCTAAGACATTAATTTTAATACGAAGAAATCGCTAAAATTGAGAATCAACAATCCAATAACTTCCAGAATCAGAAACGAAGAACTGCTCATAACCTATGTTGCACGGATACGGATACGAGTATCGTATCCGATACGATACGGATACGGGGATACGTTTTTTTTGAAAATTTAGGATACGTCAATCATTAAAATATTACTATATATATATATTATATATTAATAAAAGTAGCTACAAAACATTCAAACCAAAAATTAGTATTTAGTTACCCGAAACTTAAGCCAGAAAATAACACTTGTCCAATATAGTTAGCTAGGAGAATCATTACAAAAGACACTTGTCTACAAGATCAACTAACTAGCGCTAGCATCGTTACAAAATAATGCTAAATTATTACAAAAAGCTCTTGTATACTCTTTCTATATTAGTGTGTATGCATATATATTTTGTGTTTATATGTGATGTGTGAAATCAAAGTAGATCTAAAAGTACTTTTATCCCTTCATGTTAATTCCTTTCATGTTTTACCTTTTTGTTTTTTTTCAAAATTTTTAACCAATATCATTTTCACCCCGCCGTATCCAAAACGTATCCACGCCGTATCCAGCTGGTCAAACCTCAAAATAGTTCACGATACTTCAATCCCCGTATCGGATACCGTATCCCCGTATCGGGGGCGTATCCGTACCCGATACTCCAAAAAATAAAAAGGTCAAAGTATCCATGCTACATAGCTTATGACTAATTGAGAAATCAACTCACAAATTGAGAAAAACACTTTTAAAATCGAAAAAGTAGATATATGACTTCTTCCTCCTTACACTCACTTCAGTCATAAACTCGATCAATTAAAAAACAATAAATTTCACCACAAATAAGCAACTTGTTCGATACATATACTGATCTACATATAATTCTACTTATTATCAGATAAAAAAAAAAACTACTGTCGTAGATGTTATCTAGCATATAATTTTAAAAGATTAACACAAAGAAATCTCTAAATTGACAATATACAAATATTAATACAATAAATAACTTCCAGAACCAGAAATATTAACTGATTCAAAAATCAACTCAGAAATTGAGAAAAAGAACTTTCAAACTCAAAAACGTAAAAAATACTCATAACTGATTCCAAATCAACATATATACATACATATATGTATATACATATAAGCAATCAGTTAATAATTCATTTGAGCTCTTTTTGTTATTGAAAAACACAACACTTTTTTGAGCTCTTTTTGTCCATGTACTAAATAAAAAAATTCACAAAATCTAGCTAAAGAGCAATAAAATCCACCTATCCAACATTTCACAAAATCATCAACAATTCCGCTACGCAAAATCGGATATTTCATAAGTCCACCTTCATCCCTAACAAAAAACCATAAAACACACACACAACATAAATATATAAACGGAGACCTGGAAGAGCAAACCAACATGAATTTATTAAAAATCCAATTTTTTTCATTTAGACCAAAATATCTTGATACATACATAACAAAAATCAATGAGAACAACACCCATTATCATCATGTTCTTCATCACTATCATCCTCATCAAAGGCCTTATCTTATGAAAAACGCAACACTTTTTTTGAGCTCTTTTCATCCATATCCAAAAAAAAAACTCAGCAATCCAATATTTCACAAAATCATCAACAATTCCACTACGCAAAATGCAATATTATTCACATAACAAAAACTCAAATAACACAAGCAAGTATATCCCCTCACAATCAAGCCAAAAAGAGGAATCAACAGTAAAACAACATGAATTGATAAAAAGATCCAATTTTTATTTTAAACCAAACCAGTACACGATATCTCAATACATACATAACAAAAATCAATGAGAACAAAAGCCAATATTATTTCACCCATCATGTTGATCTTCTTCATCACTATCATCCTCATCAAAGGCCCTATTTCTAAGAATTAATAGTATATATGCTAGTTGAAAAAATGAATACAACCATCGTATATTCGATATTATTTCACCCTAACAAAAACCCATAAAACACAAACATGTATATCCATTTACAATCAAGCGAAAAAGAAGAGCCAACAGTAAAAAAAAAACATGAATTCATTAAAGAGCCATTTTTTCATTAAAAACTGAACTGATACACAATATCTCGATACATGCATAACAAAAAAAATCAATGAGAACAACGCCCATCATCATGTTCCTCATCACTATCATCCTCATCAAAAACCTTGTCTTTATGAAAAACACAACACTTTTCAGAGCCCTTTTCATCCATATCCAAAATAAAAAAATCACAAAATTTAACTAAACATAAAAAATGATAAAATCCACCTATTCAATATATCACAAAATCATCAACAATTCCGCTGCACAAAATTGAACAATTCATAAATCCATAAAACACACACAACATACATAAATATACGAGACCCGGAAGAGCAAAACAACATAAATTTATTAAAAATCAAATTTTTTTCAATTAAACCAAAATATCTCGATACACAAGATCTCGATACATACATAACAAAAAATCAATGAGAACAAGAGCCATTATCATCATGTTGATGTTGATGTTGATGTTGATGTTGATCATCATCATCACTATCATCCTCATCAAAGGATTTATCTTTATGAAAAACACAACATTTTTTGGAGCTCTTTTTATTCAAAAATTCATTATCAACCGTACCCTCTTTCCACGTTACCTTCTTCTTTTTCCTAACAAGCTTCAAAGTTATTGTTTGTGATGATGACGTCGCTTCTTTTGTTGTTGGGTTTATTGTTAACGTTGCCGTGCTCGTTGTTCTCGCCATTTTTTTATTTTATTTTTTTTTATTTTGTTTTGGGAGAAAATAATATTTAGGGATTTTGTTTCTATGTAATTTGAAGAAAGTTGGAAATTTTTTTACCAAAAGAATGATGTTATTATAGGATGAAATTGCAAAATAATCCTATGAGATATGAGCGTTTTGTAAACGAGGATGGATTTTTAAAATGCATTCTTTCTGAAAAGACGCTGACAGCGTATCTGTAAACGGTAGATTTACAGCGTTTTTAAAAATTTACACAAATTTACACATTAAAAATTAAAAATTAAAAATTAAAATTAAAATTAAAATTCTAATAATTAAAATTAAAATACTGAATATTTTTTCCAAATTAAACATGATTTTTTTTTTAATAAAAAAACTAAATGCCCTTATTTTTAAAATTTTACATATTATAAATTACCAATATTCTAACAATCTCTCAAAATAAACACAAAATTTACACAAATTTACAAAAAAAAAGTTGATTTGATAAATTTTATGTTTTTGGTTCATGTTATATTTTTGTCAAGTGTATAAGTTGATATTTATTGAATCATTAACTAAATCGTCAATTTTTGTGAAGTACCTTTGGTTTTGTTTTAACACTTGTATAACGCAATATGAAACATTAACTAAGTCGTCAATTTGGTGTCAATCGTCAATTTTCTTGAATGAAGCAATCATAAATTATATAAATTTCATAAAATAAATTAACTCAATATGCAAACAATGAACTAAATTTCATAAAACAAATTTATTAAACATTTGTTTACATCATATAAATTTACAACAACTTGGAAAAAATAGTAATTTACATAAAATTAAAAATAAAAAACTGATTATGAACTTAGGTCTATAGGTTCTTCTTCACTTGCTTTTTGCTTTCCCGATTTCTTTTCCAGCGCCATATATAACTTGAAATTTGGTCGAAAAAGTTCCTTCCATGGCGCAGCTGTCTCAGTGCGTGTTTGTTCCCACCGTGCTATAATTCCTGGCATTGGGAAGATCCCTTCTTCTTTAGGAATAACCTGAGCATAGTGACAACTGTTGACGAACACCATTACAGTCGGGATGTAATGTGTCGTTCCCCGAGGCGGACCAGTATAAAGAGGTAAAAAGGTACTGTTCCACACGTTTATCCCTCCATGATTATTTTGCCATAAGGACAACAATACAATTGAAATATTGTAATGAGAAGCAATTAAAAACCCATAAGACGGAAATCTCATCCATTTGTCAGAAGGTGCGGGATTTGTAGCATGATAAAAATTTAAACTTGATAAAATATAATCATACCGGTAATCAAAGCCAAGATTCTCAAACAGCTCATAATAAACACCTTTCATTTGCTGCAGCTCTTGAAACAACTCACATCTTACCGCATACCAATCATCTTCCCCATGCTGTTTACCCGTCACATTTGCAAGTACCCGGAACCCACAGTTACCATCCCCACGCACATCATAAACCGTTTCGATGTAACTATGTAACATGAACCATATTTGGTCACTGTACAGGAAGGTTGGCCTATTGGGGGTGGGTTTAGGGTTCTGGTTTCGCGGCCTCCTAGTTGGGTTTACCCTTACCTCCGGTGTTTCATCAGCCTTGCCTTTGCCCTTGTCCCTACTAGCACCAGCACCATGTTCCTCCTCCACATACTCCCATCCCGACTTATCCCTCTTACTAGATTTGTCGCCTTTTCTAGGTCTCCCCCTATTTACTCTCACTTCGGGGTCACTGATGGATGTTCTGGCTGGTACGGTTATCTCTCGGAGTTGTGTTTTCATACGCCGTTTTTCAACATTACTTTTCCTAGCATAAACACTTTTAAACTCTTCTAGATCACCCTCTACCCCATAATCATCGGTGTTCCCATTATCATCAATTACGTCTAATTTTTTCCAGAATGGATGAATATATTCTAGAGGAAGAGGCTTCCCGAATAAAATATGTTCACTCATAATATGATGACAAGGTAAACCGTGAGACAATTTGAAACCGCAAGAACAATTCTCATCAGCCTGGCCACTACATTTTTTATGTTCTTGAAATAATAAATCAAAGGCATAGTGTGTGATATACGACCTAAGATTTATAAATAGAGGTGTTCGCTCAGAATGTGGAAAATAAGACTTGCATTTATCCAACTTCATCTTAATATCCTCAAACTGTTTTTCTAGAATTCTATTCACCTCTACCCAAACAGTTTCAAGCGTGCCAGTATTTGTGGAAAGGGATCTTTTCAGCTTAGCATGTTGTTGTTCGGCTCGATTGCTAGTTCTGTTACCTAGATGTGTTGTATGGTTGGTATAGCATGCAACAAACTTTTCAGCATAATCATTTAAAAGCTTGTCTACATACTTAATCACAGCATGGTACGATTTGTAAGAGGAATTAAAATAAGTTCGATTATGATTGTACTCCTCTATCGACTCAGAATCAACCAATAAACCCCAATCATCTAGAAACGTTTGCCACTCCTCATCAGGGATCTTTTTACGGCAGTTTTTCAAAACATTTTTTGCAATATTAAAAGTGCACAAAATATGATGAGAATCGGGAAAAACAACGGATAAAGCATTTGATAAGGCCATTTCCCTGTCGGTTACAAACACCCTAGGTAGTATACACCCCTCCAATGTAACTTTAAATTTTTCCAATGCCCATATATAACTTTCCTTTGTCTCGTCACTCATGAAAACAAAACCTAAACAATATGGTTGGTTCGTTGATGTCATTCCTACGACTTCTAGAAATGACATATTAAAACGGTTTGTTCTATATGTACAATCCATTAACAAGACATCAGGAAAAGCTTTGAACATCCTTATAGAATCGGGGTGTGCAAAAAACAAGTTCTCAAGGCAATGGGTTGATGGGTTCATATTATAGTAGAATGTGTAGCGATGGCTATCCAACAAATTAAACAGTTCCTGTATCGGGTTTCTACCATCTCGTTCTTTAAATTTCAGTCCCGCCAAAAAATTATGTATCGTTTTAGTGTTTGATACATTGTCAGGATTTCGATTTTTTATGGCCTCTAATATTGCACCAACTTTAAAACTACTTTGCCTTAAAGTTTTAACAATTTCTTTTTCATCTTGGGTTAAACGAGCACGTCGTGCTTGCCCTTGGAGGTAAGTTGGAGGTGGGTGGTTATGTTGTCCATTTTCTATGTGACACATCCATTCACCATTAACTACGTAACCTTTAATGAAAAATGGACAATCTTTTTTCTTTGTACCTGAATTTACGGAAGATGGTTTCTTTTTTTCGTAAACCCCCGATTTATCACACACAATATCAACATACGGTGTTCTGCTCCCATCACCCCCTCCAGACCTACGAATCGTAAGAATGAAACCCCAATTTCCAGCCACATCAGCAAGATTAGCAAGCATTTCATCCCTTGTTTCCCAAGTCAATTCATCAACTTCAAAGTGCTCTGAATAATCAGTTAGCTCATCGTTTGAGCCACTGGATGAATTCGCATTGTTGTTATTCCATTGGTTGTTGTCATAACCATAGTTGTAATTCATTTTCGGAAAGTGTTTGTTTATATATTTTTTTGGGGAGAAATGAGTATGTTTTTAGAGATTTCTGAAATGTGTTTGTGTTTGATTTTAGGGTTTGTTAGAATTGGCAAAATTGAGCCATATTTATAGTGTTAATTTACACTACAAACCGTAGATTACTTTTACGGTTTGTAGTGTTTTTTTTGGTGTAGTCATTTCCAAACTTTAATAATGCATTGAGTAGTCATTTTCGGATAGGGTTGTCAAATCATAATAATTCAAAAGTGATAAGGTGTTGTCGGAATTATTTTGATAGATATGGTATCCAATGTAATTTACACTACAAACCGTAGATTACTTTTACGGTTTGTAGTGTTTTTTTTGGTGTAGTCATTTCCAAACTTTAATAATGCATTGAGTAGTCATTTTCGGATAGGGTTGTCAAATCATAATAATTCAAAAGTGATAAGGTGTTGTCGGAATTATTTTGATAGATATGGTATCCAATGTCATTTACACTACAAACCGTATATTATTTTTACGGTTTGTAGTTTTTTTTTTTAACGTTATTAATAGTGATTCAGTGCAAAAAGTACATTAGTAAAGTGACGCTGCTTAAATCAGGGGTACAAACCGTACATTAAATGTACGGTTTGTATGTATATTTCAGAATATTTAGGGTTTAGGGTTTGTAATTTAGGGTTTAGGGTTTGTAATTTAGGGTTTAGGGTTTAGGGTTTGTAATTTAGGGTTTAGGTTTTAGGGTATGTAATTTAGGGTTTAGGGTTTAGGGTTTGTAATTTAGGGTTTAGGGTTTAGGGTTTGTATTTTAGGGTTTAGGGTTTGTAATTTAGGGTTTAGGAATCAAACTAACCTTACGAATTTATAACGTACAAATCAAACATACAAATCAAATTAAACTTACGAATTAATAATATTCCAACTCAGCTAAGAATAAAACTTACAAAAACAGTGCATTTATTTTTTTTTGTAACGACTAAATGTTTTAAAGTTGGACATAGGGAGCATCTTTCCCGCCGATGTTAATCTATCCGATGACGGCTCAGCAGACTCTTCGATTTCGTTTAGCTCCGTACGCCGTCTCTGTCGCTGCTGCGATTCCGGATGGGGAGCACGCTCGTGGGATGTAACTGTCAATCCTCGACTCCAACTGCCGGTTGACTGATGACCAGGATGATGCTCGTACGACCCTGTTGATTGTCTATGATGATCGAACGGAACATCGTCCTGAACGTAGTCCGACCCAGCAAAAGAAGCACGACGACGATGACCGCTTGAACTCGGACCCGGACCCTGATCTGTAGTCGGGGGTCGATCTCCACTCGTTCGTCTACCCCCGCTACGCCCGCCGCTACTAGATTCGCCGCTACGCCGACAACTTGAAGCCCTAGTGTAAGCTGTTGGGTCGTGACGTAGGTCGTCATCATCATCGTCGTCGTCGTCGTCGTCGTCATCCTCCTCATCCGACTGTTCATCAGCTGACCCATACGGATTCATTCCCATTTGAGCGAAGTCCTTTCGTAGTAAGTCCAGTTCCGTTTTTGCTTTTAGCCGTTTGAACGATTTGAAATTGCGGCGCAATACCGCTTTCTGAAAAGAAAAAAAAAACGATTTATAAGTATTGAAATATACAAACAGAAAAATAACAATCAAATATTAATGAACTTTAATTAGTTGTTACCATTTTATTTAACAACCCCATATGCTCCCGGAAACCGTGAGATGGCGGGGCAAGTTCAGGTGGGTTTATGAATATGCGGGTCCTCTCTCTATACCATCTCATGTAATCCGGTGACGTCCCAGTACCAAATTCGCCGTTAACAAGCCGGTTGTGGCGGTCATTCCACACGGTTATAAACTCTGCAAAAAGTGCAGGCCAATCGTGTTTTTGCCCAATCCTAAATCTTCTATCCTTGCCGTGACCCTTTCTGGGTTTCCAAATATATGTAGGGACCCGCTGAACAAAACCGAACTGTCTCATGAACCTGTCCGCGGGGTGGAACTCAATCTTCTCATTACAAATGAGAGGCACAGAACAATGCCACATATAACGGCCCCACGTGCAGTATTCCGGATACTGATTGAGATTCCCGTAAGGTTGCCACACTATCTGTAATCAGCAAAATTATAATATATAAACAAGGTTTTAAAAATACTAGTAATAAATTCTGCGAACATAAGACCAATGCAAACATATACAAACAACATATAATACGTAAGTTACATATAATAAGAAAGTTAAAATTTACCTGTTCAGGCAACATATTGTCAAACTGGTCACGTATGTGGACCACATTATGTCCGTAGACATAGGGCGTAAGGTTAGTTTGCCTCCAAATCTTCCATCTGTAATATACAAACAAAACCCGATAAACAATAAATATAACCGGCAGCTAAGTAAATGATAGATGACACAATAAAAAAATAACACAAATCCAATACAAAAACTGAATAATATCATACCTGTAACCGAGGGGGAACCTAGGCCAGCCCTCAGGTGGCTCGATATCTTCCGGCAGCTCTTCACATGGTCTAACCGGCAGTAGTCTGGTAATCGCCCACATATCCAGAAACATCACCGCCCCGCTTACTCCTGTTGCCTTACAACGTACCAACCTGCATAGATTAGCCTCTAACCAGGCCAGAAGAGCTGATCCCCAACTATACTCAGCACACGTGTCAAAATCCTCCAGAAATGGCAGAGGCCAGAGTGGAATCTGATCACTGCTCTTATCCGAAAACACATGTGCCCCCAGTAATAACAACATGGCAGCCCTAGACTGATATAGCAAACGCTCCTCACTAGGGTTGGGGGGCAATTCACCAAACGTGTGTAACATCCAATCAAGTCTAACTGTCAGACAGTTTGTATCCACTTGATGGTCAGCCGGTCTAACACCCAACAAACTCTCTACCATATCTAACCTGCTCGCCCTGTTATCATTCCGTTCCGACCGGGTAACAGCAAGACCATCCACCCTGAGACCAAGCATAATCTCTACATCCTGTAAAGATATCCCCAACTCTCCACCGACAAAATGGAACGTGTGCGACTCATCACGCCACCTATCAACTAATGCTGTAAGCAAGCCTCGGTCTACGGTATAATTACCTATACTGTGAATACCGTAAATACCAGCCCTAATCATATTTTGAACTACCCTTTCAGGCGTCGGTATCTGCCAACTATAATTATAAACCCTAATCTTATTGGCATCTCCTCTACCCGCTTCTCTTCCAGCATCCCAAGTCTGATTAGAAATGTGACCGGTCTGTCGTAAAATACCCAACCTGCCTTTAATATGTGGACCTGGATCTGCCATTCCAACTATGATAACCAAATATAACTCAATTAATGATAACCAAACAATGATAAAATAACCAATTAATAACCAATTAATGATAACCAAACAATGATAACTCAATGATAACCAATTAATGATAACCAAACAATGATAACCAAACAATCATAACCAAACACATTTAATCATAAACCAAACAATAATAACTCAATTTTTTAATCATAACCAAACACATTTAATCATAAACCAAACAATAATAACTCAATTTTTTAATCATAACCAAACACATTTAATCATAAACCAAACAATAATAACTCAATTTTTTAATCATAACCAAACACATTTAATCATAAACCAAACAATAATAACTCAATTTTTTAATCATAACCAAACACATTTAATCATAAACCAAACAATAATAACTCAATTTTTTAATCATAACCAAACACATTTAATCATAAACCAAACAATAATAACTCAATTTTTTAATCATAACCAAACACATTTAATCATAAACCAAACAATAATAACTCAATTTTTTAATCATAACCAAACACATTATCAACAATTATCAACAATTGAAATTAACCAAACACATAAAAAAATAATAATGCAAAAATGGGACAAATATCAACAATTCTTATAATTAATATAAACAAACAACAAACAATTATATATAGCTAAGTGAATTATCCATTTGCATATTTTATATATTTTTTCTTATTTTACAAATTGAAATTACAAAAAAAAAAAAAAAAAAAAATGGGACAAATATCAACAATTATTATAATTAATATAAACAAACAACAAACAATTATATATAGCTAAGTGAATAATCAATTTGCATATTTTATATATTTTTTCCTATTTTACAAATTGAAATTACACAAAATAAATAATAAATTACAGAATAAAAGATATACCCTTGAATTATGGATAAATTTGATTGATGATTTGGGGTTTTTTGTTAAGAAAATTGATAGGTATTAGTGGTTGATTGATTTGGGTAGTTTTTTTGGATGAAAATTGGGGGTTTTTGAGAGAAAGAGAGAGAATGTAGTATAAAAATTATTTTTTTTATAAAAAAAAAACGCAAGTTTCTGTTTTTCAGGGACTTGCTGTGTAATTTTTGCACAGGGACTGACTGTGTAATTTCTGAAAAATAGGGACTGACTGTGTAATTTACAGACATTTGCTGCAGACCGTAGATTAAATCTACGGTTTACAGACATTCACTACAAACCGTAGATTTAATCTACGGTCTGTATTGAATCAATAAAGACCGTAGATTTAATCTACGGTCTGTGCGTTTAAACAGAAAAAATGCAGTTTATTCAGCCAACCTCTTTGTAAATACCCCAAATAAACTTTGGTTATTAGCATTTAATCCCACAAACTATTTTTAGTTTCCATGGTCTTGTTTGGTTAGTTGTACTTTTAACTTATAAGTTCCAAAAATAAAGATGTTATTTGATTGATTGATACTCAGCATCTAATTTTTATGGGCTATTCGTTTTCGCATTCAGCTTCCCTATTAAGATGTCCTAAAGATTTCTATCATCCGGACTTCAAAAGTTACGAAAAGATACATATTAGAGTAAAGAGACAATGTTATTTGTTTATACTCGAAGTTTTTCAAAATTTAAAATTCTAAATGTCAATGGCCATTTTTGTTACTATTTAAAAAAAAAAATCAAGAATTGCATGCTTCAGTTTGAAACTATTGTGGCCAATCTAATGTTGCATGCGCTTGTACTAAAAAAAAAATGTTTATATGGGTTTTATAATGTTTTGTATCCTCTATTATGACAATTTTTGAACTAATAGAGCATGTGTGTCGCATTTGCGTTGTATGTGAAAGGTTTCCATCTAAAATCTGAAAAATTTTGTCCGAATTTAACAAAAGCGTAAATTCGAAGTACAAAACAAGAAAAATCGGAATGAAGGTCATAAAGTTGAAAAAAAACTTCATAACACATGGGGTAGAAAAGTTAATAAAGCGCGTTTATGGTATAATGAGTAGTCATGTACTTCTAACTATAATTGACAAAGCCATAACTTTATTCGGTAACGTTAGACTTTTCAACAATAATATAATATTAATGCGAATAAATATTAAACGTTTCTTTATCCTTTATTATTGCTCGGTGGTCAGACTTGCTCGGATTACAGTTTTCTTATAATATTTATGTTCGGTTTTACTTGGTCTTAATCTTGGTCTTCTTTGTCTTCGGTGATCGGTCTTTAGTCTGTTCGGTTTGCTTGAGAAAGTGGTAATCTCTGATGAGTTTATCTCTTCTCTCCTTCTCTCTAAATATATTTCTTTTGTAGATTTTGTGATATCTATTTTTCTGCCCTTGTCCCAAGGGGGTGCTGGGTTATTTATAGGCTACTATGCCTCCTCAGATGTTGACAAATGTCGCCATCTGAAGTGTCATCCCATGGGCCTCTCCCTTGTGGACTGCATTAATTAGGCCCAGATCTTCATATTCAAGGGCATGTTAAGAAAGCATCTAAATCCATGGGTTTTAGGATTTAAGCATTGGATACCTTCTAATAATGGGTTGGTCGATTCATACCCAAATAGACATACTTGGGCCCAATTTTTATGTTCTATCAAGTTCTCCCTGACTTCCTCGGTGTGATCTTCACGTCCAGGGAGTCATGATCGGTTGGTCGAGGATATTACTTCGGTCTTGTCGTTCCCAATGCTTCATCGTGAGTCGTAATGAATTTATGACTGTTCTCTGGGGCCCATTTGAGGTCATTACTTCTGATTTCTTTCTTCGAGGAAAACTCTTTGACTTTTTCAACACTTTTCTACTATAAAGGGGAGTGCCCCCTCCGTAATTACCTATTTTATTACCACTTTGCTAATGACGCAATGGCTTCCCCTGATTCTACTGGTGAAGGCTCTTTTGATTACATTTCTTATTTAGAAAATGAGGTCAAGAAATCTCGTGCCGCGAATAGGAAGCTTGTGCTCAAGGTTTTGGACTACAAGAAAAGGTTGTCTGACGTGGACGCCGCTCATCATGTGACAATGGCTGATCGGGATTGGGCCTATGAACGTATAAAGAGGCTCGAGGCTTCTCTGAAGAAGCAAAGGGCAGCAAAGAGGGCTTACAAACTTGCCTTCAAAGAGCTGCATGCTCGATCCAAACCAGGGTCGGATGACATTGAAGCAGGCTCTTTATCGGAATAATTAGCTTTTGTAACTTCTTTTGCATTGGGTATCTTCACCAAGTTTAATCGAATTATTGAAATTAATAAAATATTCCCTATTTTCATTCTCGTATGTTTATTTTCTTGATGCCTTATTGGATGACCCTATTGGACTTGGAATTGTTGTTATTTAGCCATAAATGTCCTTGGGAAGTTCAAAAGGGTTAATCTTCCCTTAAGATGACCCTTGATCTCCCCCTTATTTTTTCCTATAAAAGGGGGTTGTACTTGTCTCTTTTGCATACTTCTCCTTCAACGAATAAATGGCTTCTCCTCATGAAACTAGTGGTGACAACCTTCCTTAGTATGTTGCTCATCTAGAGGAGGAAGTCAGAAAAGTGCGTACCCTCGAGAGGAGGGTTGCCTTACTGTCAATGGAGGCTCGTCGGGCTGTTGAAATGGATGAGCGACTGGACGCCATGAAGAGGGCACACCAGAGGTCTTTGATCGACAATATCTGGACACATGCCCGGATCAAAGAGCTCGAGGCCTCCAGAGATAGGCATATCGCTTCCAAAAGGGCTTATAAATTGGCCCTTGAGGAAGTGTATGCTCGGTCTAAAAAGAGGCCCGATGATGAAGCTGGCCCTTCTACAAAATAATTCTCTTTTCCTTTCCTTTTGTGTAATACATTTTTGCTTAGTAGTACCTTGTAATAAAGTTCCTATTAATTAATGAAAATTCTTCCTTTTCTTGTTCTTATACGATTTATTTTCCCAACGCAATTTCTCTTTATTGCTCGCGCGTATGGCTTTATTAATGGGTCTTCTTGAACCTGGTGCTTGATCTTTTTCATTTATCTTTCTCGAGCCTTGTGCAAAGAATCTTATCCAATTGAGTTTTCTTGAGCCTTGTGCAAAAGATCTTTGACATCTGATTAACCAGTTGCACTTCCCCAAAATGACACGTGTGCTGAAGCCTTTATGTTTTATCTCCTTTAAATGTTGGTAAGAACCCAAGCGTTTCTTCCCAAACAAACATGGCTCTTAATTGCCCACGCCTTTCAGTCTCTTCTGGGAATCCAAACGTTTCCTCTTGAACAGACGCATCTCTTTATTGTCCTTCTTAGAACCTCTTGGCATACGGTTGTGTTTCCCCATACTAATCCTTTCATAATTTATCTATAAATACCTACTTAAGATATGTTTTTCTTCATAATCTCTTCCCACCAGTTTTCTCATACGTATATTCTTACTGTGTATAATTCGATGGCTTCTCCTTTCTCTAGTTCTGCCTTAGCTTTGCAAGTGGAGGCCTTTGAGGCCTCCTATGGTAATGCATTGAAGCTTTTGCGAGATGCCGAGGTGGAGTTGGAAGTAATGCGGGGTCACCATAAGGAGATGGTGAGGGAATTGACTTGGCTAAGGTCCGAGTTGGACTATAGCCGGCGTGCTTGTCAAGCTCTGGCCGATGAGAATGAGGCGTTGAGGGGGAACCCATCGCTTCGGGATTGGGTAGTATCTGCCGGGCCCTCTCATCGATACCAATCAACCTCGTCCTAGCCTCTAATTTTATTATTATTTTTATTTTTATCTCAATTTTCTTCATTTCTTCATTTCTTCCCCCTCCTCACTTATCTTCCTCTTTTCTGTTTTATATTTTCTCCTCTCACATTCTTTTTATTTTCTTTCTTTTTCGGATAGTGTTCTCTCTATTTGAGAACCTTTCCTTTATCCTTTTCTTACCTTGTTTTATACTTTGTTCTCTCACACTTGAGGACTTTCTTTTTCTTTTTCTTCTGTGCTTCCTTTTTTTTTTTTTATGCTTCTTTCCTTCACGTCCCCTGTTCGTTAGGCTCGCTGATATCGTCGATCTTCTTTGGACATTGTCATCGGATGTAATGAATCACCCATGTAATAGATTTTATTTTGATGTGGTCCTCTGATGTAATAGATTTTCTTTTGACGTTGTCCTTTGATGTAAAGAACAGTGATGTATCCCATCTTTATTAATGAAAATTATCTTTGCCTCTTCTATTGTTCTTCTTTTTGTACTTGTGGTTTGTCGTTTTTTTTCTTTTCGTCTTGTATGGCGTTGTACTGTACCCACGTGAAATCTGAGTTCTGTGTCATATAGCTGAACAAGCGTTTTCCCAAGGCATAATCGGATAGCGGTACCAGCGTGTTCCCAATGCATAATCAAAATTAATCATGCACATACCCCACTGTTGTCAGTAACTGGTGTACTCTTTTTGCTCTATAAGTACCCTTCCCATTTATACTCAAAAGGGATATCATCATCCTGTATAAGTTCTCTCTTGTTTAATACTTGCCCTTTCCTCTTTTTCCTTCCCAATTATTTACTTTCAATAATGTCTGAGCCCGTGGCGAGATACCACGCTCAGATGAAGGATTTGGATGCTGAGGTGTCTCGGGTCCGTCATAGGATGGCGAGACTTGAGAAGGAGTATGGGAGGCTGGCCTTAAGTCTGTTCGAATCTTATCCCGAGGAGACTCTCAGCCTTGAGTTTCCGGCTTGACCACTTGTTGTCGAGGAGGACTCAGTTGGCAAACTCTTGGTATGAGGCCGAGGAGATATGGGATCATGCTCAGGAAGACTTTGATAACGTCCCACAAGGTTTAGCCAACCTGGTGGTGAAAAATGCTCGGCTTAGGGATCACATAACTGCCCTAGCTAGGGAGAATGAGTGTTTGGCTGTCATGAATTCATCATACCGAGCTCGATTAGGCCACCCTGATCGGGAACCCCTGTCTCGGTCCAATAGTTCGGTTTTCCCGCCCATTGATCCTTAAATTTGTTGGGCTGGTATTCTGATGTATTTCTTATTTTGTAATTTGCATTTTCTCCTGTCCTTGAATAGTTGTACCTTTTCATATTTCGTACCTTACAATGTTTTGTAACTCGTGCCTTTTAACATTGAACCGCTATAAAGCTTCGTTCTGTGCGTCTCTTTAATATCTGTACCTTTAATTTTCGAACTGTCGCAACGCCTCGTATTATGTGCCTTTTGGTTTTCTATAAATGCTCCCTACTATTTGGCATTTTATTATCCCACTTTCTTCTTCTTATTCGCTTGTTTCTCTTGAACCTATTTTTCTTCGAAATGGCTCCTCTTACCAGATCTACTGCAAAAAAGAAAACCCTTCCAGAGGAAGAACCAACTTATATGCTGCCTTGCCCCCCTGGTTTTGATAATTTAACTCCTCTTGAGTTGAAAGAAATTTGAAATGTCTTGGCTGAAAGTGGATCTCAAGTGTGCTCAGACTGAAGTTAGGAGGTTCAAGCAGTATTGGGAAAAAGAGAGGGTTGCTCGTTGTGAAGCCGAGCAGAAGTGCAAGTCTCAGTCGTATTCTCTGCAACAAGCCGAGATTGGTATCTCTCGCCTGGCGAGGGAAAAAGAGCGTCTCGAGGAGCTCTTGGCAAAGAAGGATGCCGATGTGGGGGGTAGTTCTCAGTCGTAGGATTTTTCTTCTAGATTTTTCTTTTCCCGTTGTACTTGTTTGTTTCCCCCTTTGTGGATGAATAAAAAATTCTTCTTTCGTAATCCATTTATTGCTTATTTTTATTTACTTGGCTGTCTTCGGACTATTTCCAAGCATACTTCGTACTGTATACCTCGGTTTCACCGAAGTCGTCGGACTATGTATTTTGGTTTTACCGAACAAGGTACACATTATGGTTATCGCCCCAGAGAGCGGGGCTTGATCGGAGGCGGAAACGCCGTCGAGTGAGGAACGGTCTTCGCGTATCTTGTTCGGTATTTCGGTGCATCCTCGGTGGTAGTGAGTATTCCTCATTGGTTGTAGGAATATGGGTAGCGTATGCTGTAAGCTTAGACGTGGTGGGTTCCACTGGCCGTTTATATAGGTTCAATGATGTGATTACATGGGTTAGTGGGATGTAGCTTTTGACGTGGCAAGATCTGGAGCGTTGGATTGTAAAATATCTGTGGGCGTGTTGACTTTTCTGTGGCTACAAAAATAACCCTCTGTCACACGAAAAGTCGGTTATTATTTTATTCCTTTCTGTGGCCCCACTCCTTTTAACCTTGCTGAGTAATTCTCTTTGTTGCTATCTCATAATTTACTGAAAACAGATCTCTTATTTTATCTCTCTAGGGTTTGTTGTTTCCCACCAAAAGGTTTGCTGCCTCTCTTTCTAGGGTTCTTCTTGATTTCGGACTGATTTGCTGCTGCTCTCTGATTTGCTACCGCTGCTCTCTCTATTCCTTAACTATAATGGCGGTAAGTGCCTGTTTACCCCCCCGTTTTTTTTTTTTTTTTTTTTTTTAGGGTTTGGTTTTGTATGGATATATATTGTTGATCTTTGCCTATTTTTCTCCGGTATGTGCTTCTCTAGGTTGATAGTTGGTGGTTTTTGTTGTCGTATGTATCGGTTTTTATTTTGCGGGGTTGATGGGAAAATATGGGTTTGCTGGTAATGGGGAAAAACTCTCATGGTGTGACTTGTCTTTTGTTTGTATATTGATGAATTGTTGATGGTGTTTGATTAGGATATTTTGTCGCAATGCTTGGCCCAAGTTGGCACATTTGTCGAAGAGGATTTTAAGAAGCTGGCCGACATACCCACCGACATACATGTACGACTCCCTACTTCCGCAGAGGAGGTCATGGGGGTTGTTGCTGAAGGTGAGGTGGCAGTGAGGACCTCGGCACTCCTTACTGGGGGTCTTCAACTTCCTTTTACGGAGTGGATGGCTTCGTTCTTTGAGGCTTTTGAAATTGCACCTTCACAGTTGGCATTAAACGGCTACCGTATTTTGAACGGTATTCGCATGTTGTCTGAGGTGTCGGGTATCCCGATCGAACTGAAGGACGTGTTCGGGGTATATAGTTTGAGTTCTGAGCGCCGCAGCTCTTACTTGAAGACGTTGCGCTCTTTCTCTCGGCTTGTCGTGGGTCTTCCCGAGACAAACAAGGATCGTAACCTTGGTACCGTGATTGTTTCCGGAAGTTGGGGTTGTATTGGTCACCAGATTCCGGGACCTGCTACCACTGCTCCCGATGTTCCAGATCTCGGCGCTCCCAACGCCGAAGCTCTTTTGGCGCTTTGGAAGTGGTGGGGGTCTGGTCCGACAAAGGATCCGATAAGCCATGTTGCTCCCACGTTATTGGGGTACGTGGCAGGGCCATGGACAAAAGCGAACCCTGAGCCTGCGATTCCTATTGAGCCTGATGAGGAGTTCCTCAAAGTTGTCAAGGCTCGAAGCGCCTCTCGTGGAGGGAGGAGGCCTATTCGTACCAAGCGCCGAGCATCAGACCCCGTTGTTGGGACCTCGAAGAGGCCGAGGGAATCTGAGGCGTCGACTAGTGAAGAGGTTGCTGATGCCATCACAGATGTGGTGTTGGCGGCTCCTTCGCATGCCGATGTACGTGTATTAGTTCTTGTGAATTTTGTCGTTTAAAGTCAATTTTTCGCTCCTTTATGTTTTGTTCTGTTTCAGGTCTTGACTTATTCATTGGTTACCCTTGCCCTTGCTCGGTCAATGGGTATTGTTGTGTTTCAGGGGTCTTTTGATAACATCTTCGGCCATATCAACCTCATGGCGAAAATGAGAGAGGACCTGATGACGCTGCCGGTCAACTCGCCCCCTCGTACTGAGGAGGAGGTGATTGAGCCTGTGGCCCCTGAGACAGATCCTTCCGAAAAGGAAGTGGTGGAGGGTGTGGAGGGTGGCAAGGATGTTGCCGAGGAAGATATCGTGGTGCTGGAGCCTGCTGTTCCTGAGAGCCCCAGAAAGGTGGGGGTGGACGCAGTGTCTATGGCTCGTTATATTGAGCGATGTGGGGGCAAATTGCTGGAGCAACCCCGAGCTTTAAGGATGGGGTACACCGCCCTTAAGCCCCTGACCTTCAGGGATGCGGAGGATATGTCTATACGTCCTATTGTGTCGGTCATTGAGCAGTCCAGCACTGATGTGCTTCGGGTATGTCGCGCACATAGTGTAATACATTTCGTTATGTCCTGAGTTGGCCGGTGTCTGATTTTTTGTTTACAGGCTTTTGTGGGCACTGTGGTGCTGAGAGACCAGGTTACGGCACTCGACGCCGAGAAAGAGAAGTTGCTGGTCGATAATAAATCATTGGCCGAGGATAAAAATCAGATGGCGAAGTTGGCCGCCGAAAATGACAAACTGGTAGGCAAGAACTTGCGCCTTTCTGAGGAGGTCGAGAAGCGGGCGAAAATGGCCGCTGATAATGTAAAACTGGTGGGCGAGAACTTACGCATTTCTGATGAGGTTGAGAAGTTGGCGAACATGGCCGCCGATTATGAAAAACTGGTAGGCGAGAATGTACGTCTCTCCGAGGAGGCCGATAAGTTGGAGCTCGACAAAGAGCGGATGGTCGAAAAGTATGACCTGTTGGAGGCTGATAATGTGCTCCTGGCTGAGGATGTGGACGCCGAAAGGGCCGTGGTAGCTTCTTTGAAGGCGGAGCAGGTGGAGGAGCGGACAAAGTTTAAACTGATTGCCAATTTTGCGGCATTCTGCGCTCACGTTCGTGCTTTGAATGTTGCGAAGGTGCCCCTGTCTGACCCTGCATGGTCGGAATTGGTTTATCCCTACCCTCAAGGTGCACCACCTAAGCCTCTGGATTGGGCCAACATTCGGGAAGAAGAACTTCCACGGCTGCCGGGGCAGACGACTTCGTCCGCGCTCTGTCCACATTCTGAGTCGGCTTCGTCGACTCCTCGGGCTGCTACGACTGCTGCTACCCAACCTTCACTCTCTCAGGTGGACCATTGACCATATTCTTGTATTTTTGTGTAATTCAGTATTAGGGTCTTTTGACGCTCGACTTATGGGCCTCTTTTGTATCGAGTATAGCCAACTTTCTTAGGAATATTATAATATTTTTCCTCATTTCGGTCTCATCTAGCGTGCCTGGTGTATTTTCGTGTTTGTTGCCTGCTGCTTGTTTGCTTGTTTTTGAAGGAAATAAAAATTATGTCAGGTACCGGTTAATTCTTTAGCCATGGTGGTCTGGTCCCCTTGTATTTCTGAACTGAATTCTGATCGTCGTAAAATCGAGGATCTGAATATTTATATTTCGAATTTGTCGACTCGGTTACGCGACTTGGGTGAGAAGTTCAGTAGGAAGACAGCTCATTATATCATAAATAAGGGGAAGGTGAAAGAACTGTTAGGAGCTCTCCGTCGGTCTCGGGACGATGCCCGGGGTCGTGTGACGAGCTTGATCCTGTTGTTAGGGGCCGTTTTTGAGGATGCCGACCTTTTATTATCCTTCGTCAAAGCCTATTGGGCCCGAGCTCATGCATTAGAAATGTATGACGATGTGAAAGGCAGGCGTGGCGTTGCCCGAGCAGAGCGTATGGTTGATGCTATGGCTCGGGTAACGGAGACGACTGCCGCCTTGAACCTCCTGGATGCGACCGTGAGAGGTCGTTTGGGCACGCAGATAGTTCATTGTATTGATGTTGTAGAGTCCTTGGATTCTGTCGGGGATTTGTCCGACTAACGTAGATTAGGGTTTTCTGTATGCTGACCTTGTTTCTCATGTATACCTTTCTCTGCTTTGTTGTTTTCTTTGTTTATGGAGGTTCTCATTTTTCCTCCTTTTTCCTTGTTGTAGGCACTTGCTCCTTCGTTGCATCAGATTGGTTCCCCGGCCCTTGCTAACTCCGGGCAGAAGCCTACTGGTGCTGTCCGGGATGAGGCCGCCTCTGGTGTGGGAAGTGTAGCTAGTGCCAGCTGGTCTCATGCCCGCTTAGGGTGGAAGATTGAGAGGTTGCAAGCCAAGTGTAGTGATTTTAAAGAAAAAATTGCGAGCCCAATCAACGGCATTCCGTGCTTATGTGGAGCGCTCCGAGCATGTTGTGGGGGTGCAAGAGCGTCGTCTGGACCGCTACTGGCGTTTGAAGGATAAGTGTTTTAGCAAGCTAAAGTCACTAGTATCCCAGGCCAATGTCTTGGTGACGTATTTCCGTGTTGCCTCTCGTCGGTTTGATGCCTCGGCTGCTGTGATCCAAGCCCGTCAGTTTCCTGTGGACGACCCTCGGCGTAAGGATGCTGCCGATGCTCATGATCTCGCCAAAGGTGCCGAGTTTTCTGCTCGACTTGAGGTGGTGAGACGTATTGGGCCTTACACGACTAACTTCGACTCCCTTATCTCTCAGGAGCGTTTTGAGGGTGAGGATTCTGACGAGGATACGGCAACGGATGACGAAGAGGTGGGGTTGGGTCATGTTCCTTCGTACTCGTCGTGTAGCAGCTCTTCATAGGCTTCTTTATTTTTCAAGTATAGTTGGAACAATATTGCCTCCGTAATGCGGGCTAGTACCATTTGCTTGATTTCTTTATTCATGTGTTGGACATTTCCACTGCTTTGTTGATATTTCATTGATTTGATCGGTTTTCCGTTGTTTCTCTTCCCTTGGTGTATTCTCTTTAATTTCTTCGTTCTTTGTTTCCCTTGTCTTTTACTTGCTTACTGGATGACTTGGTATCTGCACGTGTGCTTCCTTGGTACCTGCATAAGTGCCTCTAGTTGATTGGAGGATTTTAGTATTCCTAGGCAGTCGGTCAAACATGCCTGTTGAGAATTTCATATGCCCCCGGTTACATTGGAGGACTTTAGTATTCCTAGGCAGTCACTTAAACATGCCTTTTGAGAATTTCATATGCCCCCGGTTACGTTGGAGGACTTTAGTATTCCAAGGCAGTCACTTAAACATGCCTTTTGAGAATTTCATATGCCCCCGGTTACGTTGGAGGACTTTAGTATTCCTAGGCAGTCACTTAAACATGCCTTTTGAGAATTTCATATGCCCCCGGTTACGTTGGAGGACTTTAGTATTCCTAGGCAGTCACTTAAACATGCCTTTTGAGAATTTCATATGCCCCCGGTTATGTTGGAGGACTTTAGTATTCCTCAATCATGATAACAGCAAAATATCTTATTAAATCAAAAATAATGTTATGACAGAGCAGAGGTACGTTGTGACCTGTAATGGAAGCCAGTTCACACGTAGTACTTCTTGAGATTAGCCACGTTCCAAGAATTCTTTTCTCCTCGGCTATTGTCGAACAGAACGCTTTTGATCTTGTAGGTCACCGGGCTCGTTCTTTTGACGATTTCGTATGGGCCTTCCTAGGTGGGGCTCAGTTTGCCATGTATCTCGTTTCTAGTATAGACCGTTACTCGTCGTAGCACCAGCTCTCCTACTATGAATTCCTTGGTCCCTTTCACCCTTTTGTCATAGGCTTGCTTGACGCTTTGCTGGTACTTTGCTAGTGTAAGGGCTGCTATCTCTCATTTTTCGTCTAGCATGTCGAGTTCTTCTCTCATTCTTTGCTCATTGTTTCCCTGCTCGACTAAAATTGTTCGGAGGGTGGGTAGCCCGATTTCCGTGGGTATGATGGCCTCGACGCCGTATGCTAAGCTGAACGGGGTCTCCTTAGTGCCCGTCTTTGGCGTAGTTCGACACGACCATAAGACGTTGAGCAGTTGCTCAGGCCATCTTCCCTTTGCTTGTTCGAGGGTTGTCTTAATGCCACCTAGGACAGTTCGATTCGATACATCGGATTGTCCGTTACCCTGTGGGTATTTTGGGGTAGAATAGAACTTTCGGATACCGAGTTCTTCGTACCAAAGCTGCAGCATGGCGTCCTTGAACTGGGTGCCGTTGTCTGCGACGATGGCGTATGGTATGCCGAACCTAGTGATGATATATTCCCAGATGAATTGTTTAACGTTGGTGGCTTTAATCTCTCGCAGAGGCTTCGCCTCGACCCATTTGGTAAAGTAGTCTGTTGCTATGATCAGATATTCCACGCTGCCGGGCGCTTTGGGGAGCTTTCCGACTATATCAATTGCCCATTGCGCGAATGGCCAAGGTGCCGATACCGGGGTCATCATAGATGATGGGAGACGAGGTATTTTGGCGAATCTTTGGCACTTGTCGCATCTTTGGACATAAACGTCTGCATCTCGTTTGATATAAGGCCACCAATATCCTTGGGTGATCGCCTTGTTGGCGAGGGACCGCCCTTTGATGTGTGCTCCGCAGGACCCCTCATGGATTTCTTCCAAGACCGGCTGTTGCAGTTCGGGCCGGACGCACAGAAGGTGAGGTCCTTGATAACTGGATTTATACAGTTTGTCGTCCTCAGATATCCAGAACCGAGGGGCTTTCTTCCTGATTTTCAACGATTTTATCTTGTCTGTCGGGAGCATCCCGTTTCGCAGATAGTGAATCATGTCGTCCATCCACCCTAGCTCGTATTGTTTTGATGTTACTCGGTCTATTCTTTTGGTAATGGTCGGGGTTTCCAGAAGCTCCAATGTGATTGTCCGAGTGTTGGTTAACGTTAATGTCGAGGCTAGGGTTGCCAAGGCGTCGGCATGTGCGTTTTCGGTGCGATTGATTCTTATTAATTCGCAATGTGCGAAAGTGACCATTATGCCTTGGACTTTCTCTTGGTAGAGGATCATTCAGTCGTCCTTGGCTTGGTATTCACCAGTAGCCTGGTTGACGATTAGCATAGAGTCGGAGCTAGCAATTAAGTGGGAGCATCCGAGGGATCGGGCAATGAGCATGCCGTTTATCATGGCTTCGTATTCCGCTTCGTTGTTAGTAGCTCGAAAGCCCAACTTGATGCTTTTCTCGATGATTGCGTCTTTTCTGGACTTGACGACAATGCCTGCTCCCGATCCGTCCTTGGTGGACGATCCGTCGACATGTATCTCCCAGTGTGACCGTGGTGATATGGTTAGTGGCTCGTCATACCCTTCGGTGAACTCTGGGATGAAATCGGCCAACACCTGTCCCTTAATGGCGTGTCGAGGTGCGAACTCGATATGAAATTGGGATAGCTCGACCCCCCATGCCGCAACCCGACCGCTGATATCCGTCCGCCGTAAGGACTCCTTGATGTGGAACTTCGTGTAAACTTGGACTTCGAGAGCTATGAAGTAGTGTGGCAGTTTCCGGGTAGCAACTACCAATGCCAAACACAACTTTTCCAACGGTAGGTAGCGTGTTTCGGCCTCGAGCAATGTTTTGTTGACGAAGTAGATTGGAAACTGTTCTCGTCCTTCTTGTCTTAGGAGGACTGCGCTCACGGCTGTAGTGGAGACTGCTAGGTAGCAAGCCAGAACATCTCTTTTGTTTGGCCTTACTAATGGTGGCAGCGTCCTTAGATACTCTTTGAGGTTGTTGAATGACGCTTCACACGCCGGGTCCCATACGAACTTTTTATCCTTCTTGAGGGTCTCAAAAAATGGCCGTCCCTTATCTACGGATCGACTGATGAATCTGCTTAGTGCGGCCATCATCCCCGTGAGCTCTTGCACTTGCTTCTTATTCTTTGGTGCTGCTAGGTTTTGCAGAGCCATTATCTGGTCGGGGTTAGCCTCTATTCCTCTCTGGCTGACCATATGCCCCAAAAACTTCCCTTTGCTGATGCCAAATGCACATTTGCTAGCATTAAGCTTTAGTTTGTGCTCGCCCGGTGTGCGGAAGACGTCTTTAATGTCTTGGAGATGGGAAGTGGCCAGTTCGCTCTTGACGACCATGTCGTCTATGTACACCTCCATTGTCTTCCTTATATGCTTTCGGCATACCTTCGTTATCATCCTTTGGTATGTCGCTCCTGCGTTTCGTAGGCCGAACGGCATAACCGTATAGCAATAGTTCCCCAAAGGCGATATGAATGAGGTCTTTTCTTGATCTTCGGGGGCGAGGGGGATTTGATGATATCCCGAGTATGCGTCGAGGAAGGTCATCCTTTCTGCTCCTGCCGTGGCGTCCACCAGCTGATCAATCCTTGGTAGGGGAAATGGATCCCTAGGGCAGGCTTTATTCAGATTGGTAAAGTCTATATAGACTCTTTCCTTCCCGTTCTTCTTTGGGACGACGACCGGATTGGACAGCCACTCCGGGTAGAACACTTCCCGTATTGCTCCGGCTGCCAACAACTTTCGGACTTCAGTGATTATAGCCGCTCTATACTGGACTGACACCTTCCGGCTCCTCTGAGCTATTGGCTTATATTCGGCGTTTACACTTAAGTGGTGGCATGCTGTTTTCGGGTCTAGACCGGGCATGTCTTTGGGGCTCCAGGCGAATTTATCGATGTTGGTGAAGAGGAATGCTTCTAGATCCTCGGATTCCTCTTTAGGAAGGCTATCGCCGATGAGGAAGTAGTGCTCCTCGTCCATCTCCGGGATATACACCTTCCGGAGCGTTTCTCCGACCTGTTCTTCAACAACCCTCTCAGCTCGGGCTATCTGGTCGATCAGCTTCCTTGCGCTCGTGGGATATTCGACAACCACCAATTGTCTCTTCAAAGTCGCGGTGATGTCTTCACAGCGTCTTGAATCCTCCTGACACCCTCGGGCTGTCTCGATGTTCCCCTTAGCATTAGGGTATTTCACCTTCTGGTGGTATGTTGAAGGTATTGCCCGCATGGCATGAATCCATGGTCGGCCCAAGATTGCATTGTGGCCGGAATTATCATTGACCACCAAGAATTCTACGGGTACAGATACGGATCCCGTTGTAACATTTAGGACGATCTTTCCCAACGGCTTAGTCGTCTCAGAGATGAACCCGATCAGTGTAACGTCGGTGGGCTGTAGATCTTGCAATTTGAGCTCCATCTTGTCAAAGAGCTCTTCGTACATGATATCACAAGAGGCTCCTTGGTCGACAAGCACTCGGCTGGCGGTGTCTATGCCAATCTGGACGCGTAGGTTTATGGCGTCCCCATGGGGGTATATCACCCCTTCTTCATCGAGATCTGAGAAAGAAATTGGCGGGTGTCGATGCGGCATGCATTGCACGCCTTAGCTACTTACCCAAAGTGGGCCAGTTGCCGTTGTTGGGATCGATCCCCCCCGGTGCTCTTGGGCCTTGACAAGTGGACAACGCTGATCGTTTTGCCTTGTCGGTTATCAGTTCCCTCAATGACTAGCCACTTGCCTTCGTCCCTAGCGCCTTTGATGAGCTTGTTGAGGAATCCCGCGTCTCCCCACGTGTTCATCTTCCACCGAAGATTTCGGCAATGCTCGGTGAGATGGCCGTAATCCTTATGATAGGCGCAGAACAGCTTGGTGTCTCTGGAATCAGGGGGAATGCATTGGTTCGGGTCGGAAATACCAGCTTTCTCTGCATATATCCTTTAGGATATCTTCGGCAGACAGGTTGAAAGTGTACCTCAACTCGACCGGTTCATAACGCCTATGGCGTTCCCTTTCTGGCCCACGACCTTGCTGAGGTGGTTTGGGCGGCATTGGATAGGCGATTTGGAGCGGCTTGGGCTCTATGGGTCGGTATTCCCTTCGCTGAATCTCGGGACCCTTGTCCCGTTTGGACTGGGGGACTGGTTCCCCAACGTTGTTCTTGGCTCTCTTGCGGTCCACCTGCGCTTCCCGGACCGTTTCTCTTCTTGGTGGAGCCCGGTTGAGAACTCGCATCTCTTCATTCTTATCGGTAAGGTGGGTGCAATAGGCCAGAAGGGCATCAGTGGTCGGAAAATTCTTGCCGATGAACTTCCTTCTTGCCCAATAGCCGTTGGGGATAGAGTTGATGAAGTTCTGGATGGCTATGTTATTGGCGTACTGCGGGATCTGGTTCGCCACGTCAATGAAGCGTATGCAGTAGTCCTGGAGCCTCTCATTGGGTAACATAGCCATTTTCAGAAGGGTTTCAATGTTGACCTTCTTCTTCCTATGAGCGGCGTATCGGGTGGAATATGCACGGAGGAGCTCCGCCCAGCTTCGTATGGACCCCCGTGGTAGATTATGATACCACGACGACACCTCTTGACCCAAGCTGTTCTTAAAGAATTTGCACATCAGTGCACTGTCATCACTCCACAGCTCCATCCTCGTTTTGTAGTGTCGGAGGTGATCGATGGGACAGCTCCTTCCATCATATAGTCTGAACTCTGGGATGACAAACCCCACAGGATTGCGGTGCCGAGTTATCTGATCGGTGCATGGAGTCTCTTGGCATACGTCCCAAGCCTGTTGAAACGCTTCATCCGGTGCTGGGTAGTGTGGGGCGTATCCCCCATAGAGGTGTTGTGTATAGTAACCGACTACGACCCTGTGGTCGACGTACCTCCCGTCGTTCGGATTTTTGTCGAGGTCGGGTACAGGAGGCGCGTCTTGGTGACCATAGACCGTGGGGGTTATCCTCGGGACGGGTTCTCCTTGTCTTGGTATCCTCGTATCATGAGGTCGGCCGGTCACTACCATCGCTGCTCGGTAAGCA
Source organism: Primula vulgaris (assembly GCA_963920805.1). Lineage (NCBI taxonomy): Eukaryota > Viridiplantae > Streptophyta > Magnoliopsida > Ericales > Primulaceae > Primula > Primula vulgaris. Next base: position 25,577,945 of record OY987215.1, read on the forward strand.
GAATCTTCCGCTTCTCGTCGGGGGTCGGTGTGCATGTTGGTCGGTAGGAGGGGCGGTATTGTGATGCCGGCCGCTGCCATGGCCGACATGCATGCCTCCAACTGGGCATTACGTTTTTCGGCGACCCGTGCCAGCGCGGCCGTAGTCCTATCTTGGCGAGCAGGGGTTTGTATTTCCATCGTGTACGGTGTTATTATCCTCGGTGGGAGGATTGGATATGGAACTACCTATTCTAGTACCGGGTCGCCGGGCATGCCATGTTGTGGGGCTTCATTCGTTTGAAAATGAACCCGTTGGGGACTGGAGTTGACCGAGGCTGCTGGCTGAAGGGCCATAGAGCTTGGCCCTGCGTTGTTGGGACGGCGGTTGTCTGGCCAGGGTGTCCCCGCCTGCCTAGTCATGAACGGCGCTCGTTCCGCCTCCGTGTCCGTAGGGTTTTCGTCGATAATACCGTCGACCTGTGGTGGATGGTCAGTTTGCTGTTCTGTTTGGACGTTGGAGACGGTTGGTCGGGATCCGACCTGAAGCGCTTCGTAACGGTCTCTGATGTTGAGGAGATGCGCTAACACGTCTTTGTGGACTGGAATCTCCTGATTAGTCGATGTTCCTACTTCCTCTGGACGGGTTTCTTCGTTAGTGTTTGCCATTTGTTGCTCGTCTGGTAGAGTGTTGGTGTTCGATTATCGAAGCTAGTTGGGAACTAGATGATTCCCGGAGACGGCGCCATTTGACAAAGCCATAACTTTATTCGGTAACGTTAGGCTTTTCAACAATAATATAATATTAATGCGAATAAATATTAAACGTTTCTTTATCCTTTGTTATTGCTCGGTGGTCAGACTTGCTCGGATTACAGTTTTCTTATAATATTTATGTTCGGTTTTACTTGTTCTTAATCTTGGTCTTCTTTGTCTTCGGTGATCGGTCTTTAGTCTGTTCGGTTTGCTTGAGGAAGTGGTAATCTCTGATGAGTTTATCTCTTCTCTCCTTCTCTCTAGATATATTTCTTTTGTAGATTTTGTGATATCTATTTTTCTGCCCTTGTCCCAAGGGGGGTGCTGGGTTATTTATAGGCTACTATGCCTCCTCAGATGTTGACAAATGTCGCCATCTGAAGTGTCTTCCCATGGGCCTCTCCCTTGTGGACTGCATTAATTAGGCCCAGATCTTCATATTCAAGGGCCTGTTAAGAAAGCATCTAAATCCATGGGTTTTAGGATGTAAGCATTGGATACCTTCTAATAATGGGTTGGTCGATTCATACCCAAATAGACATACTTGGGCCCAATTTTTATGTTCTATCAATAATAGATAAGTCACATGGTGTAAATAAAATAAATGATCAACTCATTTTAGGTAACCGTCAATACTGTCTTTCTCTCTTTAACTTCACAGTCAAGAAACAAAAATCGGCCCTAAAGTCACAAAAAGAATTATTAGTGAATGACAATATATTCATTGTTTTAGTGGATCCCTTTTTTATTTCTATTTTCGAATAGAATAATTTTGATAATAAAAATAAATAAAAATGTTATATTTATATTATACATATAGAAATAATACAATAAAAACACTAAAATAGAGGTTACATTTAATTCGCGCTAAAACCTTGCCAGAAAAATTTATATCCATCTTAGAAGCAAAGTGATAGAGTACTATGTATATTTAGCGAATGCACCAACAATTATTCATGATTCCATAATGGAATCAATTCCATACCCGTTCCCAATTAGAGAAGAAATGTTATGCTAAAACTTCGTTTGAAACGATGTGCTAGAAAGCAACGTGCGACTTGAAAGACACGATCCGTTTTGAATGTAGTTGGAAAACCACATTTTTGCGGAGTAATTCCCAATCTCCGTGCCCAGTTTATATGTTTTAATACCCAATTTTGTACGGGTTATCTTTAAAAATCCACGAATTAGTACATGAGTCTTATTGATGACTATAACTTTTCTTGCTACAGAAGTTTGATCACATGAGAGCCGTCCAAGGATCGGTAATTTTAACCTCTGGCATACCCATAATTCTTGGATTTTCTAAGAAATGGGAACACCTAATAGGTAATTTATTATATTGATAAACTCAGTTATACATTTTCAAAATTAAATTTTTTGTTATATCATATAATTGCTTCAAGTCTTTTTTTTTCTTTTCATTCATCCATTTCAGTTTTTATTGTAATTGTACCGATGATAATTCACGCTCCTTTGGCTTTGCATCCTTGGGGAAAAGATATGTTACTTTTTCTTCAATGGATACTCATTTTATTTTCCTTCAAAAATATGAATGTCTTGCAATTAATCCATTCTGTTATACAGGTTCGAGAATGTATTGAAACAGTTGTTTTACTAGCTATTGCACTTCTACCTCTTTCCGACGTGATGGATGGTAATTTCGCGAGTTTTAACCCGATCCGACCTGAGGACAAAATCACACTTTTACTTATTTGACCCGATCTGACCCGATCTATTTGACCCGTTTTTTAAAAATACTTTTTTATTTTTAAAAAATAAATCTCATAAATGTGAAAGATTTCAAAGAAAATTTGTTAATTAAAGTAAAAAATCATTACATTTAGAAATATAATATAAAAATACTGTAAAAAAGAGAGTTTAAGTTATATGAGAGAAATAGTCTCTCTGGAACAGTCGCCTTATTTGACTGTTTATGAAACAGTCATCTTAATCGCCGTTAATTAAAAAATGGATGGTTAGATAATATTTTTCAATAACTAATTTATTTTTTCTATTTTCAACAAATTAGAATTTGATAAACTAAAAACAAATTGTACAACACACTAAAAACTCAAATAAAAATATAGAACTCTATGGAGGCCTACCCTAAACTTAAATATTAATTAAAATTTAATTTTTTTTATGTATTTGACACATTTTTATGCTAACGGGTTGTGAACCAGTCATATAGCCTGACTGTTCCCTAGTAATTCACGAGACAGAAGAGAGAAAGAGTCTTAAATTGCACTTTTACCCATTTAAATTATAAAATAGAGAGTTTAATTTATATGAGAGATATGGTGTTAAGTTGCATTTTTAACCATTTAAATGTATATTATGTATTATTATAGAAGAGATAGTTTAATATAGGGCAGAGTTCGGTCCGGTCCGGTTCGGTTTTTAGCAAAACCGAAACCGAGCATCGGTTCGATTTTTTTCGGTTTCGCTCTTTTTATTTTTTGGACCGAACCGGACCGGTTTTTTTCTGTCCAGTTTCGGTTTTTTTCGGTTATTTTCGTTTCTTTTCGGTTTCGGTTTTTCGGTTCGGTTATGTTGAAAACCGAAACTGACCTGAAATTTTTTTGGTTTTTCGGTTTCAGTCTTTTTCGGTTCGGTTATCGGTCCGGTTCGGTTTTTCCGGTTTTTCGCCTATCCCTAGTTTAATATATATGATAGAGATATGAGTGGGAGAGTGTTAGCTTGCACTTTTACCCATTTAAATCCGACTCGAATAGAATTACACTTTTACCCGACCCGTGACGGATTGGGTCGGATCGAGTTGAAACCCGCAAAATTACCATACCTATTGCCGCCACGTGATGTAAATATCACAAATTACACTTTTGCATAGTAATTAGCTACCGTCCAAGCATTACACGCATAACCTATTTGTCGAAATGATTGGTACAATTTGATGATTAAACTTGATTGACAATATAGTTTTCCAACTCTAAATTTATGTTATTAAAGAATTCCAAGTTTAGGTGTTGAGAAAACTTGTTTTTGTTTATTCTGGGGGAACGGTTATGGTTCTTTGAGGGCTTGATAGGTGGATTGAAATGTTTTTTTTTTGTTTTTTTTTGCAAACGTTAACTAACTATCTGTAAGAACTTTGTGTTGTGTTGTTATATATTAAGATTTAATTTAAACTTTGTTGGATTCAGGACGGATACAGGTAGAGGCATGGGTCTATGTCTCCCAAAAATTTCACCAAATATAATTACGAAAATGCCCTTAAATTTATATCAATCTATAATATCTCTCTTTTTTGGTAAATATACTATACTTATAATTAACTTTTATTCATTTGGTAAGATGTCTTTATTTTCTACAAGATTACAACAATACTCGTATTATAATCAAGAATTTTCATACAAGTTTACAACAATACTAGTATCATAAATAAAAAAACAAGGGAATAAATTTATCTAATCTCAAATGCATTGAAGGTTTTTTCAGAACAAATTAATTTATTTATTGAAAGTGAATGTGATGATGTATCCCAGAACATACTTATAACTCAGATATAACTTAGATGTACTTTAATTGTGAACTGAACTGCTTATAATTAACGCTTATTCATTTGAATCTAAAATTCTGGATCCGTCCCTGGTTGGATTAGAGTTATTTATGGTTTTTGTAGCTGAATTGATTTGTTTTACTTATATATGGACAAAGTGCAAGAAATTTGTAATTATGGTTTTTAAATGCATTGCACGATTTCATCTTGTATGTTTATTTCTTTGGAATTCAAATTGAATACGAGTTGTTGATAGTTTTTTTTTTCCCGATTGTTTCGGGGTGTTGTGTTACGGTTTTTTTTATGGCTTGATAGCTGATGACTTATTTTACCAGTCAATGTGTATAAACCTGATAATCTCGGTGTATTTTATGTTAAACTTGAAGTTTTCGAATAGAAACACTTGTTTTTTGTTTTGTTTCAGGTGCAGGGGTGTCATACTTTTTTGGTTTTGATCGCTGATTTAGTTGGCTTATCTATGTATGGATTTAAAAATTTGCATGTTTATGTTGTCAAAGATCGATGCTATATAAGATTTGGTATTGTATATTTATTAGTTCATTTGTGAGACTCGAAATGACTAATTTTAATATGCGTTTGGTCGACCGTTTTCGAGAGTTCAAGAGACCCGATGCAAAATTGATATTCGATGCATTTCTAAATCATTTTGTTTCCACTATCTTTCTATTCAAGAAGCGACACAACTCTAAATTTGTGTTATTAAATAATTTCAAGTTTAGGTGTTGAAAAAGCTTGTTTTTGTTTATTTTGGAGGTACAGTTATGATTTTTTGAGCGCTTGATGGGTGGATGGATTGAAATGATTTTTTTGAGTTTTGCAAAGTTTAACCATCTGTAAGAACTTTGCGTCATGATGTTGTTAAAGTTTTATTTAAAGTTTGTTGGGTTAGAGTTATTCATAGTTTTGTAGCTCAACTGATCTAATTTACTTATTTATGTATTAATCATCATCAAATGTGCCAAAACAAAAAGAACTATAGTGATAATTTTGGTACTATAGTGATGATATAACTAGTTGCCAAGACTTGGTAGAGCGTTGAGCCACACCAAGCATTATAGTGATAATTTTGGTACTATAGTGATAATTTCATTATTGAACCGTGTAACCGTTTTTTTATTACTTTTGATGAATGATATTATTAAGAGGGTATAAACCCTACTTTTTATCTCTTATTCCCTTCTCTTTTTATCTACTTTTCTCATCTCAATTCTCGAGTAGTAGCGTATTCAACATCTAGTAGTAGTTTGATTACCGAATTACTGTTTCAAGATATCTTTCATGTTATTTAGTTTAATAAGATATATGTTTTATTTAACAAAAAATGTCCGATAAGTATCATTTTTAAACTTTAATTCCTTCTAGGTACCTCATATAAGTTGTATTCCCCCCCATATGTAACACTTTTTATACTATATAAAACCTAAATTTTCTAATTTTTTTAATTATCATATTAAACTATTAATCTCTATCTCCATCAATGGCGAAAACGACTTTACTTTTCCTCCGACGAATCGATGATCCCTCATCTGACGAAGTTCCTCCTCCTCTAACGACTTTGCTCCGCTGTTCTACTCTCTCTCTGCGCATGTGTTGGTGGCGACATAGATTCGTCAGATCTGAAAACGATCGGAATTTGGACGACTTGTAGAAGAGGCTCATCGCGGGGGTATTTCGTGAGGGGATTAGAGGTGATGGTAGTCGAGGATCATAGCCATGTTTACAGTAATGTTGTTTAATTTACATATTTACATGTATACATATATATTGTGTTTGGTTTGTTGGATAAATTAGGGGTTGTTTCTAGTTGAGATGTAACTATTTAGGGCTTATTTTTTTCAAATACAAGTGGTTCGAAACAAGCCCATTGTAGGGCTAACACATAGCCCATTTTGGGACCAAAACGGAACATGTTTTGTGCCTGGAACGGAGCCCGTTTGTGGCTGAAATAGAGCCCTTTTGTGGCTGAAACAGAGCCCGCTTTAGGGATGAAGTTAAACTCTGTTTGAGGCTGAAATATACCTCGATTTGGGGCTGAACTATATGCAATTGTGGCTGGAACGGAGCGTGTTTGTGGCTGATACCGCGGTACAATTTGAAAATTAATGTTTTTGCACAAACACCCTTAAAGTGTTGAAATGCCCGATAGATTTTATTGTTTTAAATTCGCTTGAATTTTGCATGTTTATGTGTAGGTTATGTAAAATATAAAAGTTTATGAGATTTTGTCCGAATTGCAACTCGTTTGGGTTGAAACAAAGCCAATTTTTTGGGAGGTTGAAACCATATACACTTTCAGCTGAACCAAATGCACTTTCAGCTGAACCAGATGCACTTGCTAAACCAGATGCACTTTTGACATAACTAGATGCACTTTTATTGAACTAGATGCACTTTTGGCTGAATCATATGCACTTTCAGTTGAACCAGATGCACTTTTAACTGAATCAGATGCATTTTTGACAGAACTAGATGCACTTTTATTGAACTATATGCACTTTTGGCTGAACCATATGCACTTTCAGCTGAACCAGATGCACTTTTAGCTAAATCAGATGCACTTTTGACAGAACTATATGCACTTTTATTGAACTATATGCACTTTTGACTAGAGTTTATTCATTTTCGACTAGACAATATTCATTTTCGACTAGACTGTATGCACTTTTGATTTAATTATATGTATATACTTTCGACTAAATTAGATGAATTTTCAGCTGAATCAGATGCACTTTTAGCTGAACTATATGCATATTTACTTTTATTGAACTATATTTACTTTCGACGGAATTGTATGCACTTTCGGCGGAACTAGATGTACTTTCAGCTGAATTGAATGCACTTTTTATGCACTTTCGACTAACTATATGCACTTTCGACTGGACTATATGTACTATATACACTTTCGACTGGACTATATGCACTTTTATTGAACTATATACGTTTTTGACTGAATTATATGTACTTTCGACTGAACTGCATGTACTTTCGACTGAAGTATATGCACTTTCAACTCATTTAGATTAAAAAAAAATGCACATTTTCATGGGAAATTCACTTTATGTTAAAAAAAATTCACTTTTTGATGGAAAAAGTGTTTTTTGATAAAAAAAAAAACAGTTTTTTCGGTGTAAAAAGTAGTATATTGATAAAAAAAAATTATATATATATTTTTAATTTTTTTAAAAATTTGTAATTTTTTTCATTTTTTGTGATTTTTTTTAGAAAAAATATGTTTTTAATGTTTTTTATGTTTTTTTTTATAAAATACAATTTTTTGTGTTATTATTCATTTTCTCTGATTTTTTTTGTTTGATTTTTTTCATTTTTTTTTTTTTTGGATTTTTAGAGAGATAAAATATGTGTATTATGTTTTGGATTGTATGATGACGTTTTGGTAAATAAAGTAAATAATTAAAAAATGATACTTATAGAGAATGTGAACTTATAGAGGTATTTAAGATAAATATAAGTTGTCATGAGATATTTATAGACAATTCCCCCTTTATTTAATTGTTTGACAAAAATGTGATTAGAGAATTATGGATATATAGAAAAATAAAATCTACATCACATGTTATAAAAAATTTAGGCAAAATATACAAGCTGGCTACATCAATAGCAAACAATATTGTGAAATAAGTTTAGGGTGTTCATGAAAGTCGGAACACGAATAACCAAGAATGTATTTTTTTTTTTCATCCAAAAGTGAAAAGTCCAAAGACTTGTAAACAAACACTGCAAAAAAATACCCAAATAACGACGGGATTAGTGACGGTATTTTTTGTTACGAGCTTATTAGCGACGGTTTTTGTGACGGATTTATGACAGTTTAGCCAATTTGCGACAGATTTGTGACAACTTTTTAAATTAGTGACAGGCTTGTGACGGCTTTTGACTCTCACTAAATCAAACATTATTTTATAGTGAAAACAAAACAAAACAAAATATAAAATCAAAGCCAAAATTCCTCTCCTACAAACCTTCCTCGAAACCTCCTTCCCTCTATATATATAACATATCTCTATAATAATATCTCCACCTATTTCTCAACTAAAATAAAAATGAAGCTAACACCTAAAATAAACTCAAAACGCCTCTTCCGGTCAAAAAAGTCAGTCACCCGGACAGATCCATCTTCATTCAACTCGGTAGCACCACAACTCCCACCTCCGGTAGCGAATTATTCGACGTGACACTTGCTTTTAACCTAATAGACAAAGACCGAGGCGGAAAAATAGATTTAACCAAAAATGTGTATACAGAACAAAATTTGCAAAAATATCTCTCGATATTCAACTCATTTTTTTTTAACTTTTTTTGTTAATCAACGTCTAAAATTTATTGAGTGGCTACTCAATAAACAAATTGGGTTAGATGCATGCGTGAAGAATTTTGTTTGGTGTTCTAATTGTTAGGTTTTGTATCATCAACCCCGACTCCTATCGACAATCCACATCGTAAGAGTGATCGCTATAACTAATTTTTATCTTGATGCCACTTTCTCAAAACCTCAATGAGCGAATCGTTTTTCTCATTTGTTAGTTTGTAATTACTAAATGTGTACGTGTTTTGTCCTTGTATAATTATTTCAAAAGGCACGAGTACTAATGTTTCTCAAAATACAAGTTTTCTTAAAATACTATTCACTCGTTTCATTTGTTTATTTTGGATTACCTCCGTACAACAATAACACTCCGACATAAATTTTTCACAAATATTAGATAGGGTTACTTGGAGTAATAAATTTATCTATCAATTTTTAAATATATTCTTAAAATGGTAATATAATCATGATTTGCAAATAATAATACTTATCAAGGCTATGTTTGACAACAATATTTCTAGTCAAAAAAAATCTTTAAAACAAGATGTTTCAAAAATCTAAGGAAAACTTAGTTTTTTTATTATTATATTTTTTTAGCTACATATGCTTTTTGAAAAGCTAAATACTTCGAGTTTACAAACAACTAGAGAGTTTTAAAATAAAAATTTAAAAATCATCCCAAAAAAGAATCGGTTACCAAATGAACCATTAGATATGAGTATATGAGGATCTAATCATTTTAAAAGACAAACTGGACTAATATTTTGGCACCGAATCAAAAATTTCATCGGACTATTATTATGGGAGGGAAGGAGTCGTACTTTATTTTAAAATATTTCATTTTGTTTGTCCGATTTATGAAATGGATCAAAAAGTATCATCCGTTGATGGCTTAGAACTACGCGGCACATTCAACTTCTACCACATTACTGTGACAGTTTCATCACCTCGTAGAAACTTCATTTGGTTTTCTCTGCTCTCGGTGACCAACGGTGCACTATAGCAAGAGTCTGAAGGCATGATAATTGACATGGACGTAAGCACTATTAATTGAATGGCTTCGTTTGTTTTACCTTTACATATGAATGTTGTATTGCGTTATTTTATTTTTGTTTGTAAGAGTGCAATAAAAACATTTTTACTCAAATTTGACATAATACTATAAAACTTTTATAGAGTCATATCATTGGTACTAAAAAAATATATAACTATACAGAGGTTTTTTTTTTTACTAATTAGAGGTTGCATACAATATTAGATAGATGTACATGGTTTATATAAACATGCAAATGAATGTATGAAAAGTTTACTTAAACAAATGTATAAAATGGATGAAGAGAATTAAAGAGTAGCTAGTTACACATTTAAGTAATTAAATCACACATTTAAGTAATTAAATCACACAAATTCAGTACAATAATAAAAAGGATATGAATGTTTTTCTCAATCAATCAAATAAAAAACAAGCTTTGTATGCTTTAAGTGACAAAGAAATCTTCAATGGAATTAGGAAAGAGGCAAACAAAGATAACATTGGGATGATAGTTTAGAAATAAAAAAGGTTGAAATAATTTGGGTTCAACATTAAGTTGTCTATATCCGCATGACAACATATATTTTTCATAAAATATCATTTATTACTAGAAGGATGTGAATTTATGATTACCAACATGACCAATTTTTTTTACAAAATATAACTATAACAATAGATATTTATTTTTTATTTATAACTGGTTCGAGTTGGTACCGAAATCTTTTATGACTATAGAGAAATTATTCTCATATACAATATTATTATAGAGAGGTTTTATTGTACATCAAAGTCATATTGCAAAAATAGTGTCTTCTTAAATTGGAGAACTAAATTTGATTAACTAAAACTAAATAAAAATACCCCCGAATCAACAAGATTGAGTGTATAGACTCCTCTCACAAGAATTGAATAAAGTAGTATAAACGGTGTGTGCGAATAATTATCCTTTATATCCAAAATATGGCGCATTATCACCTTAGATTACATGGCAATTAATAATATTTAATAGACAAACAAATTTAATTAAGTCAAGTTAATTCCTATGTCCACGATGAAGGATTGATACAGTGAAGTAAATGGTGTAGTTAATGATATTAATTATACCATTTACAAAAAATAAAATAAAAAATAAAAAATAAATAATGATTATGGTAATCAAAATATCCTTGAAAAATGAGCATTAAATGTTCATTATTATAAACCGTTCGTAATGAAATTAATAAAAAAGATATTGATAATTAACTAGTGTGTCGGCCGGGCACTAGTTAAGTATTTACAACTCCCCCTTAATTATTTAATGTTTACAATTAATAATTTAATATATCTTTTGCACACTACTAATCAAAACCATTATTATTGTTTATGGGGAATACAAACATCATCAATGCATGTATTTTGGAGTAGAAAATTTATGAATATATATTTTTAGATTTTATTAATATCCAATTTTAGTGCAGTCACTATTAGGGTTTATATTTTTTATTTGGGTGTTATTTTATTTTAATTAATATGTAAGTTTAGGGTAGTACCAAGTAGGATTCTATATTGTTATTTGGGTTTTTATTATGAATGTATATTTTTATTAATATTTAATTTTAGGATAGTAATAATTTGGGTTCTATAATTTTTATTAGGGTTTTATTGTGTTATAAAACTAATTTTTATTTGATATTAATTATAAATTTAACAATAGATATGAAGTATTTAATAAAATCATAACTAATTTGTTGTTATCATTCAAAGTCAATTGCATATTAATTTAATGCTTGAAAAATGCCCCAGGGGCATTGGTTAACATGACCGATTAATAAAAGACTGATAACGAGTAGACATTAGATAAAACTCATTATTACCCCTCATTAAACGATAGAAATTCAAACCATTTAATGCTAATTATTCCTTATTTTAAAGTTTTTTTTTCCTGTTCTATTGTCAACTTTATATACTTGTAGTAAATTGGTGTTTATAATAAAATTATTATAGAAAGATTACAATCAAATGGAAGGCAAGCGAATAACAAGCTGCGTTGCTAGCCCTTTCTAAATCGCATAACTAATTTTTTTAAATATTACATCCATAGACCATATATATACTTATGAGTCATGACATTACTATTCATGAGGCGAAACGAAAAGGAAGCGGTATATTTCGTTTTCGTTTTCAGATGAACCAGAAAAGTTCGCTTCTTTTCGTTAAGGATATGAAAATTTCGTTTCGTTTCGTCTCATAAACCAATTTTTATACTTATGAAATTAATTCATATATCTAATATTATATAGAGGTGCACTTAATACACAGCATTTTTTCTGTTTTTACGCAGAGACCGTAGATTTAATCTACGGTCTGTATCATTCAATGCAAACCGTAGATTAAATCTACGGTTTGGATTGAATGATACAGACCGTAGATTAAATCTACGGTCTGTGTAATTTTTTTCAAAATTACACAGTCAGTCCCTGCTTTTCAAAATTACACAGTCAGTCCCTGCAAAAATTACACAGACAGTCCCTGGAAAAAACAGAAAGTTACGGATTTTTTAAAAAAAATTAAATTTTATTCTACACTCTCTCTCTTTCTCTCAAAAACCCCCAATTTTCAACCCAAAAAATCACCCAAATCAATCAACCACATTAACTATCAACTTTATTAACAAAAAACCCCAAATCATCAATCAAACTTATCCATAATTCAAGGGTATATCTTTTATTCTCTAATTTATTATGTATTTTGTGTAATTTAAATTTGTAAAATATGAAAAAATATATAAAATATGCAAATCCATAATTCACTTAGCTATATATCATTGTTTGTTGTTTGTTTATATTAATTATAGAAATTTTAATAATTGTTGATATTTGTCCCATTTTTGCATGTTTTTTTATTTTTTGTAATTTTAATTTGTAAAATAGGAAAAAATATATAAAATATCCAAAACCATAATTCACTTAGCTATATATAATTGTTTGTTGTTTGTTTATATTAATTATAGAAATTATAATAATTGTTGATATTTGTCCCATTTTTGCATGTTTTTTTATTTTGTTTGGTTAATTTGAATTGTTGAGAATGTGTTTGGTTATGATTAAAAAATTGAGTTATTATTGTTTGGTTTATGATTAAATGTGTTTGGTTATGATTAAATGTGTTTGGTTATGATTAAAAAATTGAATTATTATTGTTTGGTTTATGAAAAAATGTGTGTTTGGTTATCATTAAAAAATTGAATTATTATTGTTTGGTTTATGAAAAAATGTGTGTTTGGTTATGATTAAAAAATTGAATTATTATTGTTTGGTTTATGAAAAAATGTGTGTTTGGTTATGATTAAAAAATTGAATTATTATTGTTTGGTTTATGAAAAAATGTGTGTTTGGTTATGATTAAAAAATTGAATTATTATTGTTTGGTTTATGAAAAAATGTGTGTTTGGTTATCATTAAAAAATTAAATTATTATTGTTTGGTTTATGAAAAAATGTGTGTTTGGTTATCATTAAAAAATTGAATTATTATTGTTTGGTTTATGAAAAAATGTGTGTTTGGTTATCATTAAAAAATTGAATTATTATTGTTTGGTTTATGAAAAAATGTGTGTTTGGTTATCATTAAAAAATTGAATTATTATTGTTTGGTTTATGAAAAAATGTGTGTTTGGTTATCATTAAAAAATTGAATTATTATTGTTTGGTTTATGAAAAAATGTGTGTTTGGTTATGATTAAAAAATTGAATTATTATTGTTTGGTTTATGAAAAAATGTGTGTTTGGTTATCATTAAAAAATTGAATTATTATTGTTTGGTTTATGAAAAAATGTGTGTTTGGTTATGATTAAAAAATTGAATTATTATTGTTTGGTTTATGAAAAAATGTGTGTTTGGTTATGATTAAAAAATTGAATTATTATTGTTTGGTTTATGAAAAAATGTGTGTTTGGTTATCATTAAAAAATTGAATTATTATTGTTTGGTTTATGAAAAAATGTGTGTTTGGTTATCATTAAAAAATTGAATTATTATTGTTTGGTTTATGAAAAAATGTGTGTTTGGTTATCATTAAAAAATTGAATTATTATTGTTTGGTTTATGAAAAAATGTGTGTTTGGTTATCATTAATTGGTTATAATTGAGTTATCATTAATTGGTTATAATTGAGTTATCATTGTTTGGTTATCATTGAGTTATCATTGTTTGGTTATCATTAATTGGTTATGTTATCATTTTTTTGGTTATCATTAATTGAGTTATATTTGGTTATCATAGTTAGGATGACAGACCCAGGTCCACAGATTAAAGGGAGGTTGGGTATTTTACGACAGACTGGTCACATTTCTAGTCAGACTTGGGATGCTGGCAGAGAAGCGGGTAGAGGAGATGCCAATAAGATTAGGGTTTATAATTATAGTTGGCAGATACCGACGCCTGAAAGGGTAGTTCAAAATATCATTAGGGCTGGTTTTTACGGTATTTACAGTATAGGTAATTATACCGTAGACCGAGGGTTGATTACAGCCTTAGTTGATAGGTGGCGTGATGAGTCGCACACGTTCCATTTTGTCGGGGGAGAGTTGGGGATATCTTTACAGGATGTAGAGATTATGCTTGGTCTGAGGGTGGATGGTCTTGCTGTGACCCGGTCGGAGCGGAATGACACGAAGGCGAGCAGGTTGGCTATGATGGAGAGTTTGTTGGGTGTTAGGCCGGCTGACAATCAAGTGGATCTAAACTGTCTGACAGTTAGACTTGATTGGATGTTACAGACCTTCGGTGAATTACCCCCCAACCCTAGTGAGGAGCGTTTACTATATCAGTCTAGGGCTGCCATGCTATTATTACTGGCTGCACATGTGTTTTCGGATAAGAGCAGTGATCAGATTCCACTCTGGCCTCTGCCATTTCTGGAGGATTTTGACACATGTGCTGAGTATAGTTGGGGATCAGCTCTTCTGGCCTGGTTAGAGGCTAATCTATGCAGGGTGGTACGTTGTAAGACAACCGGAGTAAGCGGGGCGGTGATGTTTCTGGATATGTGGGCGATTACCATACTACTGCCGGTTAGACCGTGTGAAGAGCTGCCGGAAGATGTCGAGCCACCGGAGGGCTTGCCTAGGTTCCCCCTCGGTTACAGGTATGATATTTATTTAGTTTTTGAATTGGATTTACTTTTTTATATTATTGTGTCATCTATCATTTACTTAGCTGCCGGTTATATTTATTGTTTATCGGTTTTTGTTTGTATATTACAGATGGAAGATGTGGCGGCAAACTAACCTTACGCCATATGTCTACGGACATAATGTGGTCCACATACGTGACCAGTTTGACAATATGTCGCCTGAACAGGTAAATTTTAATTTTCGTATTATATGTAACTTACGTATTATATGTTGTATATGTTTGCATTGGTCTTATCTTCGCAGAATTTATTACTCGTCTATTTTTAAACCATTGTTTATATATTCTAATTTGATGATTACAGATAGTCTGGCAACCTTACGGGGATCTCAATCAGTATCCGGAATACTGCACGCGGGGCCGGTATATGTGGCATTGTTCTGTGCCTCTCATTTGTAATGAGAAGATTGAGTACCACCCCGCGGACAGGTTCATGAGGCAGTTCGGTTTTGTGCAGCGGGTCCCTACGTATATTTGGAAACCAAGACATGGTCACGGCAAGGATAGAAGATATGGGATTGGGCAAAAACACGACTGGCCTTTACTAACCGGAGAATTTATAGCCGTGTGGAATGACCGCCACACCCGTCTTATTAACGGCGAATATGGCACGGGGACGTCACCGGGTTACATGAAATGGTATAGAGAGCAGACCCGCATCTTCATAAACCCACCTGAACTTGTCCCGCCCCCTCACGGTTTCCGGGAGAATACGGGTGTCTTCAATAAAATGGTAACTACTAAATCGTTTTTTACTAATAAATCGTTACTTCTTTTTATGTATATTTCAATACTAATAAATCGTTTTTTATTGTTTTTTTTTTACAGAAAGCGATGTTGCGCCGCAGTTTTAAATCGTTCAAACGGGCGAAAATGAAAACGGACGTGGACTTACTACGTAAGGAGTTCGCTGAAATGGGTATGAATCCGTATGGGTCAGCTGATGAACAGTCGGAGGGGGATGACGACGACGACGACGACGACGACGACGATGGTGATGACGACCTACGTTACAACCCACGAACTTACACTAGGGCTTCAAGTTGTCGGCGTCCCGACGAAAGAGGCGAATCTAGTAGCGGGGGTAGAAGATCGACTGGAGGTCGACACCCGACTACAGATCAGGGTCCGGGTCCGAGTTCAAGCGATCGACGTCGTCGTTCTTCTTTTGCTGGGTCGGACTACGTTCAGACCGATGTTCCGTTCGATCATCATAGACAATCATTTGGTTCGTACGAGCATCAGCCTAGTCATCAGTCCACCGATAGTTGGAGTCGAGGGTTGACAATTACATCCCACGAGCGTGCGCCGCATCCAGAATCGCAGCACCGAGAAAGACGGCGTACGGAACTAAACGAAATCGAAGAGTCTGCTGAGCCGTCATCGGATAGATTAACATCGGCGGGAAAGATGCTCCCTATGTCCAACTTTAAAACATTTAGTCGTTACAAAAAAAAAATGCACTGTTTTTGTATTTGATTTCTATGTTTGATTTGTACGTTATAATTTCGTAAGTTTAATTTGATTCGTATGTTTGATTTGTATGTTTGTAAAAAATATTCTGTATTTTAATTGATAGGACCAATATTGAGTTTTTACAAACCGTAAACCCTAAACCCTAAGTTAAAAACCCTAAACCCTAAACCCTAAACCCTAAACCCTAAACCCTAAACCCTAAACCCTAAATTAAAAACCCTAAACCCTAAACCCTAAATTACAACCCTAAACCCTAAATTACAAACCCTAAACCCTAAACCCTAAATTACAAACCCTAAACCCTAAATTACAAACCCTAAACCCTAAATTAAAAACCCTAAATTACAAACCGTAAACCCTAAACCCTAAATTACAAACCCTAAATCCTAAACCCTAAATTAAAAACCCTAAACCCTAAACCCTAAATTACAAACCCTAAACCCTAAACCCTAAAAAACCCTAAATATTCTGAAATTTACATACAAACCGTACATTTAATGTACGGTTTGTACAGATTTCATACAAACCGTACATTAAATGTACGGTTTGCATGTATTTTGTGCAAACCGTAAAAGTAATGTACGGTTTGCACCCCTGATTTGAGCAGCGCCATTTTACGAATGTACTTTTTGCACTGAATCACCGTAAACAACGTAAAAAAAAAAAAACTACAAACCGTAAAAGTAATCTACGGTTTGTAGTGTAAATTACATTGGATACCATATCCATCAAATGCATCCGACAACACTTTATTACTTTTGAATTATTATGAGTTGACAACCCTATCCGAAAATGACTACTCAATGCATTATTAAAGTTTGAAAATGACTACACCAAAAAAAACACTACAACCCGTAAAAGTAATCTACGGTTTGTAGTGTAAATTACATTGGATACCATATCTATCAAAATAATTCCGACAACACCTTATCACTTTTGAATTATTATGATTTGACAACCCTATCCGAAAATGACTACTCAATGCATTATTAAAGTTTGAAAATGACTACACCAAAAATTCACTACAAACCGTAAAAGTAATCTACGGTTTGCAGTGTAAACTTACACTATAAATATGACTCAATTTTGCCAATTATAACAAACCATAAAATCAAACACAAAAACATTTCGGAAATCTCTAAAAAAATCCTCATTTCTCCCCAATAAAATATACAAACAAACACTTTTCGAAAATGAATTACAACTATGGTTATGACAACAACCAATGGAATAACAACAACAATGCGAATTCATCCAGTGGCTCAAACGATGAGCTAACTGATTATTCGGAGCACTTTGAAGTCGATGAATTGACTTGGGAAACAAGGGATGAAATGCTTGCTGATCTTGCTGATGTGGCTGGAAATTGGGGTTTCATTCTTACGATTCGTAGGTCTGGAGGGGGTGATGGGAGCAGAACACCGTATGTTGATATTGTATGTGATAAATCGGGGGTTTACGAAAAAAAGAAACCATCTTCCGTAAAATCAGGTACAAAGAAAAAAGATTGTCCATTTTTCATTAAAGGTTACGTAGTTAATGGTGAATGGATGTGTCACGTAGAAAATGGACAACATAACCACCCACCTCCAACTTACCTCCAAGGGCAAGCACGACGTGCTCGTTTAACTCAAGATGAAAAAGAAATTGTTAAAACTTTAAGGCAAAGCAGTTTTAAAGTTGGTGCAATATTAGAGGCCATAAAAAATAGAAATCCTGACAATGTATCAAACGCTAAAACGATACATAATTTTTTGGCCGGACTGAAATTTAAAGAACGAGATGGTAGAAACCCGATACAGGAACTGTTTAATTTGTTGGATAGCCATCGCTACACGTTCTACTATAATATGAACCCATCAACCCATTCCCTTGAGAACTTGTTTTTTGCACACCCCGATTCTATAAGGATGTTCAAAGCTTTTCCTGATGTCTTGTTAATGGATTGTACATATAGAACAAACCGTTTTAATATGTCATTTCTAGAAGTCGTAGGAATGACATCAACGAACCAAACATATTGTTTAGGTTTTGTTTTCATGAGTGACGAGACAAAGGAAAGTTATATATGGGCATTGGAAAAATTTAAAGTTACATTGGAGGGGTGTATACTACCTAGGGTTTTTGTAACCGACAGGGAAATGGCCTTATCAAATGCTTTGTCCGTTGTTTTTCCCGATTCTCATCATATTTTGTGCACTTTTCATATTGCAAAAAATGTTTTGAAAAACTGCCGTAAAAAGATCCCTGATGAGGAGTGGCAAACGTTTCTAGATGATTGGGGTTTATTGGTTGATTCTGAGTCGATAGAGGAGTACAATCATAACCGAACTTATTTCAATTCCTCTTACAAATCGTACCCTGCTGTGATTAAGTATGTAGACAAGCTTTTAAATGATTATGCTGAAAAGTTTGTTGCATGCTATACCAACCATACAACACATCTAGGTAACAGAACTAGCAATCGAGCCGAACAACAACATGCTAAGCTGAAAAGATCCCTTTCCACAAATACTGGCACGCTTGAAACTGTTTGGGTAGAGGTGAATAGAATTCTAGAAAAACAGTTTGAGGATATTAAGATGAAGTTGGATAAATGCAAGTCTTATTTTCCACATTCTGAGCGAACACCTCTATTTATAAATCTTAGGTCGTATATCACACACTATGCCTTTGATTTATTATTTCAAGAACATAAAAAATGTAGTGGCCAGGCTGATGAGAATTGTTCTTGCGGTTTCAAATTGTCTCACGGTTTACCTTGTCATCATATTATGAGTGAACATATTTTATTCGGGAAGCCTCTTCCTCTAGAATATATTCATCCATTCTGGAAAAAATTAGACGTAATTGATGATAATGGGAACACCGATGATTATGGGGTAGAGGGTGATCTAGAAGAGTTTAAAAGTGTTTATGCTAGGAAAAGTAATGTTGAAAAACGGCGTATGAAAACACAACTCCGAGAGATAACCGTACCAGCCAGAACATCCATCAGTGACCCCGAAGTGAGAGTAAATAGGGGGAGACCTAGAAAAGGCGACAAATCTAGTAAGAGGGATAAGTCGGGATGGGAGTATGTGGAGGAGGAACATGGTGCTGGTGCTAGTAGGGACAAGGGCAAAGGCAAGGCTGATGAAACACCGGAGGTAAGGGTAAACCCAACTAGGAGGCCGCGAAACCAGAACCCTAAACCCACCCCCAATAGGCCAACCTTCCTGTACAGTGACCAAATATGGTTCATGTTACATAGTTACATCGAAACGGTTTATGATGTGCGTGGGGATGGTAACTGTGGGTTCCGGGTACTTGCAAATGTGACGGGTAAACAGCATGGGGAAGATGATTGGTATGCGGTAAGATGTGAGTTGTTTCAAGAGCTGCAGCAAATGAAAGGTGTTTATTATGAGCTGTTTGAGAATCTTGGCTTTGATTACCGGTATGATTATATTTTATCAAGTTTAAATTTTTATCATGCTACAAATCCCGCACCTCTTGACAAATGGATGAGATTTCCGTCTTATGGGTTTTTAATTGCTTCTCATTACAATATTCCAATTGTATTGTTGTCCTTATGGCACAATAATGATGGAGGGGTAAACGTGTGGAACAGTACTTTTTTACCTCTTTATACTGGTCCGCCTCGGGGAACGACAAATTACATCCCGACTGTAATGGTGTTCGTCAACAGTTGTCACTATGCTCAGGTTATTCCTAAAGAAGAAGGGATCTTCCCAATGCCAGGAATTATAGCACGGTGGGAACAAACGCGCACTAAGACAGCTGCGCCATGGAAGGAACTTTTTCGACCAAATTTCAAGTTATATATGGCGCTGGAAAAGCAATCGGGAAAGAAAAAAGCAAATGAAGACGAAGCTATAGACCTAAGTCCATAATCATTTCTTTATTTTTAATTTGATGTAAATTACTATTTTTTCCAAGTTGTTGTAAATTTATATGATGTAAACAAATGTTTAATAAATTTGTTTTATGAAATTTAGTTCTATGAAATTTTGTTGTAAATTTTGTTTAATAAATTTGTTTAATGAAATTTATAACTTGATATTCATGTTTGCATATTTAGTTAATTTTTTTTACAAAATTTATATAATTTATGATTGTTTCATTCAACAAAATTGATGATTGACACCAAATTAACGACTTAGTTAATGTTTCATATTACGTTATACAAGTGTTAAAAACAAACCAAAGGTACTTCACAAAAATTGACGATTTAGTTAATGATTCAATAAATATCAACTTATACACTTGACAAAAATATAACATGTAAAATTTTGAACTTATACAATAAATATCAAACATAAAATTTATCAGATCAACTTTATTTGTGTAAATTTGTGTAAATTTTGTGTTTATTTTGAGAGATTGTTAGAATATTGGTAATTTATTTTATGTAAAATTTTAAAAATAAGGCATTTAGTTTTTTTATTAAAAAAATCATATTTATTTTGAAAAAATTATTCAGTTTTTTAATTTTAATTCTCAGTTTTTTTTTTTTTTTTAAAGCAAAAAAATGTTGTAAACCGTAGAAAAAATCTACGGTTTACAGTGATTAACTGTAAACCGTAGATTAAATCTACGGTTTGTATTAATTCATACAAACCGTAGATTAAATCTACGGTTTACAGTTAATCACTGTAAACCGTAGATTTTTTCTACGGTTTACGCGTTTAAACAGATAATTTGAAGTTAATTAATCCATCCTCTATTATATACTATAGATTTATTATTACAAACAAATATAGTATATATATATTTAACGAAAAGTCTATGATCATTTTTTATTAAACGAAATGTATATTTTATTTTATTATCATTTCATTTAGTAATAAAAAAAACGATACGAGCTCTTAACGAAACGAAAAGAAAAACAAAATTTTCATGAAATTATCGCATCATTCACATCCCTATCGGTTGTAATACGAGGTGGATGTACAAGACTTTATGCATTTTATAATTAGTAGGTATATTTGAGAGTTATTACTTGGAGAAATGATACGGTGAGGTGAGAGATCAAGTAACAGATGAAGCTACATAGTATAATAAAGTGTTAGGGCTGATTTCAACCAAAATTTGGTTTGAAATTTTGGTTTCCCGCCCAAACACACAACAAAGACTTCGTAAATTTGAAAGCATTAATAATAAACGCTCTACCTAAATGAATGGTGCACAAGCCGTTTGAATAAAAAATGTGTCAAATGGATAAAAAAAAAAATTAAATTTTGATTAATATTCAAGTTTAGGGTAGACTCTTTAGGGTTCTATATTTTTATTTATGTTTGTAGTGTGCTGTACAATTTGTTTTTAATTTATCAAATTCTAATTTGTTAAAAATAGAAAAAATAAATTAGTTATTGAAAAACATTATCTAACTATCAATTTTCTAATCTAACGGTGGTTAAGGTGGCTGTCAGATGCGGAACCAGAACCAAATGTGTGGGGTTGCCAAAATTAATAAAAGCGCATAATATTTTCCAAAGTATAAACGTGAAAAAGCCGGATTTTTAAACATTTTTTACCATCTTTTCTTCATTTTTTTTATCTTGGTTTCTTGATTAAAATGTATTTGATTTCTATTTTTTTTTCTGCTCAATTTCGACTTTCTTTTCAAACTCCCAAAAAAACCAACAACAGTAATGTCACGTGCAGTCGTGTGATGAAAGTTTCAGCATTTCAAAATTGAATAAAAAATAAATAAATAAAAACCTAAAAGATACAAAAGTTGATTAAATTTAAGAAATTAAGATATAACAAGTAAAAATATTAAGAAACGAAGGTAAAAAATATTTTAAAAAAAACCTGAAAAAACCAAACTTATATTAAATAATAGATATATACGAACAATTAAATATCTATTACACAATTTCAGTATATTCACTTCAATTAAAATACAAACCACCAAAAATTATTTTACAAATTTTGTTTGCACTCACCACTACTCTAACTATTATTTTTGTTTAATTTTTTTAAAGATGTGTGTTACTTGTCAACATGATAAGTTGATGTAAATTGTATTTTATAATCAGTTGTATATGTTAATTTTTTAAGTATTAGTTATATATTATCAGCACATACAAAATTATGGTATGTTATTGCACTAACAATATATAATTTTGGGAGGAGTTGCAAAAAAAAATATTTAAGTGATTGTCAGAATACCGTATATATATTATTATTATGAAAAACATTAATAAAAAAAAATTATTTTTCGAAATTGTGGTGTTGTCTTGACAACCACTGGTCATATGGGGTGCTGTCCCTGATGACTGTAACATAAACAGTCAAATAAGATGACTGTTTGAAAGAGTCGGTCATCTCGTACATGATCAATGAGTATAGTAGGCCTCTATTACCTGTATTCTTAATGATCATTCATGAATCTTATTAAAAAGTTTTGGCCTATTGACTATTGAGCTAATTCCTAATTATATTGAGCTAATTCCTTTTAAAACACGTTATCGGAATTTTGCTAAAAAAAACGTTTATTCAGAGCATTGGAACCATTTTCTCGCTTGAAAGTTGAGTCAACGTTTAGAAATCAGTGTATACATATCTATCTTGGAGATTCAGGTATTTTCTTGGAGATTTTGGATAAACGTTCAAATATTGGGTGATAAAAATTCCAATGGGAGGTCAATCGCTGGAGCACTCGGAAATATGGTACTTTTTTTCTAAATCCCCCTCGTATTATAATGTCGCGCACTTGCAGTATGATATGTTATGTATTATTAAAATACGAAAGATCTGTTAATACGTCTATAACAATAATAACATACATGATACATCCAAAGAAACTATTACTTTTGTATATTACAAGAAGTTGAACCGTACACATTATACACTGATAATTAGTTACGAGTTAATATGCTCTGTGAATATGTATGCGTCTTCTTTGGCGGTCAATACTTAATTGTACTTTTTACTTATAAGTACCAAAAGTATATATATTATATTATTTGGTTGACACCAGAAAAAAAACACTTCTTCGTCTTTTGGAGACAGAAAATTATACTTAATTTCAAGTAAATAGTTTAAAATCCAGCTTTGACGGAGGAATTTATATGTCGTGGGAGGATTAGTTATACAACTTATACTACTAGTAAACTAACCAAAAAAAAAGAAAGAGTATGGTTTGCTTTCTTTTTCATTAAGTTACTCTGTTCAAAATATAAACAAAAAAGTTGTGGTAACCATAACACTGTATATACTCCTTTTTCTTGAAGAACTTTTTAATATAACATATATTCCGCTACTAACTTAATATATATAATCCAAACAGTACTGTTTATGATATCACTTCTCATTTTGCTTGTGTTCAAGTATATCTTCCTCGTTTCTCTATCATACACTCACACCGATCCCCTTTCTATATGAGATGAACACCAACAAATTTAAGATATATCTAGATGTTAGCAATAACAATTCTTACAGTAAAAGAAAAACTTAGATGTTAGCAATAACAATTCTTACAGTAAAAGAAAAAAGGGATCCCCTCGTAATTCACACCGATCCCCTCATGATTTCCTTCATAATTTTGGAACAATCACAATCACAATTCACACCGATCCCCTTATTCATTAAGAAGACAACCACAATTCATAATGCATAAGGTTCATCTATTCTTACAGAATCACAGTGAAAAAAATTACGTGCATTCGACAAACAAAGGAAGCATTTGGAACACCAACAATCCGCTTTACTATAACACCAACTGTAGATATATGCAAATTTAACTGGTTCAGTATGTAAGGATCCTACCCTAAGCAGAATTGGTGCACAGTGGAGTCTATATACATTTTTTTTCTATATTCTCAGGAGCCTGGATTTTACACAGCTAATGAGACAAAAGGGGCCAACTGTTCCTTTACCCATATGATCATTGCATATTCATGGTTGCACTTTACAAAAATATATCGAGTATCTATAACTATGAGCACAGAGGGAAACTAGGCGATACACATCATTGTAGCAATGACCTGCGATGTTTCTTCTTCTCAGGCGTAGCATGGACCTGAGTCTTCATTCCATATGTTTTCAGCTGAAAATTCTCAAAGGCCTCGGAAACTGCTTCCACCTGTGCATCACATATTCATCATTAATTACAAAACTGAAAATGAAATAAAATCATTCTGATCTCATGTGGATGTAAAAGAAAACCATCTTCACGAGCTTACCAGTTCAGGCTTCTTTGAGTAAACCCTCACTATCATATCTTGATAAAATGCAGGCAACAAGTGACTGATACGCTCATCCTTAATCGGGAACTTGTCATCGCTCTCATAATCCTGGTGAAGAACAAGAACACTTTTAAGACTACTAATTCTAACAAACAAACAATATTCAAAAGAATTCTGATGTAATTTAAGTGAGGAAAATCAAAATTACCTGGAAGAACTTGATCCTGGCAGACCAAAGAAAAAGTAAAAAAGGAGTCAATTGTGAGTTGAGGAAAATAAAAACTCCAATCTATGTTAGGATGCATCTCAGGTAATTTAAGGCTTCTCTAAGTTCAGTTTTGTCACAAGCCACATTTTTTTGGGTGGTGAAATGTACTAAGCTTATAATACGCGAACCATAATATTATTTTAACGTTTAATAAGAAAACAGCTTATCAGCTTGGCCGTTATGTATTAAATATAGCAGGTTGAGCACCCCATTTATTCAATACCAACACATTTAACCAAATTTTGTTCAACTTACCTTTCGATTGGGTTATTTGTTCCATTCGTCAAGTCAATTTTGACGTTTGTCACAGCAATGTCTTCCTCCTTAAGTGTGACCCCACCCGATCTCTGGCCGAATAATCAATTGTAGAAGAAATGGTTATTTCAGGTGCATAGAGAAGAAAAATTATCGAATAAATAAAATTTATTTTAAGTACCTGAGAACAAATGATATCCTGTGGAGTAATATTTTTGAAGTGCCCCAGCCTTCCTTTAGGAACAGCAAACTCATTGCAGAACTACAGGAAAACGAATTATAGCATTATTTGCCTCAATAATAATAGTACATTTCTGAAAGCATAGACTAATTGAAACTCAAATATCTTGATATCATTATAATGTATTCAAGTACCTGGTACAAATCTCTTCTACGAATCCTCAAAATGATATCTCTAGATTCCTTGAGCTCTTGGTTGGGGGAAATTTCAATGGCTTTTACTATCGAGTCATCCAACTGCAATTTAATCCCAAAACAAAAAGGGAAAGTATAAGTGAATGAAAATTTCCCAATCTAACCCAAACGTCTAATATTATGCTATATTAAGTCATTTGAGAGCTCATAAAACCTTCCAATACGCAGCAGGGTCCTCAACGCTGGCAGCTATATCAAGATAATCATTGGCTTTCACGAGGGCATCTACAAGCATGAGTTCTATTGCCTGAGAAAACAAGAATTGAAATGCTCAAACCACATCGCATTCAAGAGCATAAAAATGATAGTAATTGCAGTTTTTAAATAAAGTATAAGTAAGATTTGGTACCTTTACTTTAGCATGCATATAGACTGTTCGATGCAGATCAGCACGAGACGAAAACAACTTGTGTACAGTAAGATCTGATCAAGTTGTGATGTCAATTCAACAAGAATTAGAAAAATATTGATGCCATTTAAGACGACCCAGTTGAAAGTGTTTAATGACGTACATTCCTTGGCTCTGTAACAAATTTCATCATCTATAACTTTCATATTTTCAAGAAGCCTGCAAGTCACACAAAAGAATGAATTTCTAAGCTTTGTGAAGTATCAATAATAATAAAGAAAAAAGAGGTACTAATATGTCTTGTAATAACCTCGAAAACTGGAAATTACAGCCTAGTCCACAGGCACGGGAGTCACGAACAATGTAATCAAATCTAGCAAGGATACGATGTATCATGTCAGTCTCGTAATAAGGAAAATCAGATATAAGAATTCGCATGAGAATTAAGGCATTCGAGATGGGAGGTGTACTTGTCTACATCTATCCCGTTACGACCATTTGCAACGATATCGTATAAGAAACGTTTCTCTTTCAGACTCTACATGGAAACGAATTATTCATAGTCAAAAGTTGGAATGCAAGCAAAATAAATTATTCATAGTCAAAAGAATTATTCATGGTGAAAAACTAAGTGCAATAAATCATAGAAGTAACTTACTTCTGACGGAGTATCTTCTGAAGCTATTATCATTTCCTATTGTAACAACGCATTTATATCATGAAAATGACTTAAAAAGAAGGGAAACAGACGAAATCATAATATGAACTGTAGAAATACAAATTTCCAAAAAAAATATTTAAAAAATAGTGGAGGGGAAACTGCAAGCCAGAAAGATATCAAGGTGCCAGCACTGAGACAAGTTACAATGGAGTGAGTATTTTATATTAAAAGCATATCACATTCACATGAGAGTTGGTGAAAGGAGATGCGAATGATTTTTTAAAAACAAACAAACACTTAAGTCCTATAATATATATACCAGTGATTCTTTCCATCTTCACAGTACTTGTTAAGATTCTTTAAGAAGTATCATAACTCTATAGTCTAACATTAAGAGTGTAAAATCAGAAGGGGTGAGATTAACATGAAGTATAACCTTCACTTTCTTCAGACTTTGAGGATCAATATCTATGTTGTGAGAATCAACAATATGGTCAACCATCTTAAGAGACATTTCCTCATGAGACCTGGCAAAAGTTAGAATAGTTATTAACACCAATCCGATAGGAAAGGGATATATCAGTATCTACTTTCCAATCAACGAGAAATGCAGTGAGTTGGTCATGTGTGTCAGGCATATATTCCTGTAATTTACAGATAGGTGCGGTACTGGCGTACTGCACATCTATATTGTGAAAGAGACGAAGAGTTGTGTGCAAAAGAATCACAATATTTAACAGCACAAGACAAAGTTAATGTCAAAATATCAACGTAGACAGTAGTCACAGTACATAATTCACATGCCAAGTTAACAACCTGATAAAATAACATGTCTAGACATCAATTGTGTCACTTCAAACATTAAACTGGTACTTTTTTTAATGTAAAGCTCTTTGGCAATTTACCAAAGAACAAACTCCTTGGACCATAACAGATTGTATCTTCGTCTTACAAGTAATGATTAAATCAGTAGTTAGGAGTACCATTGTTGCAACCATATAGTTTCAAATCGTTGCACGACAACAAGACTTAATTCCAGGAACCACTAAGACATGGTCCAAATTCAAGGAATATAACATTTTGACTAAAAAATATACGGGTAAATGAAAATCAAAACATTGGAGGATTTAAAATGCTATTTAAGAGTATGATAGGAGTACCATTTGGAGCCACTGAGGATTCGGGGAACGACAGAGTTCTCAAACAAGTGGCTGAATGGCCCATGGCCAACATCATGAAGTAATCCTAAATAAAATAAAATAAAAATAAGAACGATGGCTTTTTATGGCAAAGTAGGTTTAGAGTTACTATATTAGCATAGCAAATTTTTCGCACCAGCAAGTTTAACTGTCTGCATATCAAAGCGGTCTATACCAAGCTCCTTGCCCTGCAAAGAAGTTGGAAAAACAGGCAGGTTTGATCAGTTATACATTCAGAACAGGAATACTCACCGGATAAATAATGGGAAAGAGGAAAACCCAAGCTTCTTAAGTATATCGGAGTTAGATTGTTGTGAAACTTCAGTGAAACATAATCATTTCTAGGAATGGATTTCTATATTACTGGTTGAGACTTCTATAAAATCCCCTATTTTATTTTTCCGATTTCATTTTCCTCTTATGAAGTTTCTTTCCACGCTTCAAGTTTATCTTTAAAGACAAATGATGTTTACCTGGTCATTCCTGATTCTGTATATAGCTTCTCCTGCCAGGCAATATACGCCGAGAGAATGCTCAAACCGGGAATGCACTGCTCCAGGGTAAACCAGGTTTGTTACACCTGAAATGTTATTTGAAGTATAAGAATAGTAACAATTATAAGCAACCCATTAAAAGACTGAAAATGTGATCACATGTTGAAAACAAGGAGTCAAATGAGAATCCGACTAAAACTTTTGCCTGCTTACTGAATGTTTCTTATAAAAAACACAGCTGCTTACGTATATAAAAGAAACTGGCAAAATTATAAAAATTACAGAAACTAAACCAAGAGTTCCACGTGCTCTATTATGTTCGCTAAGTTGTCATGATAGCAGCTGTTATTACAGAGAATGCTCGGTACAGCTAAATTGCTACTATTTCGTAGTAAACTTGGATATGTTAAATTCACAGACAGAATCGGGTGAAACATATTCTTTTCAATAGTAAACTTGGTTAGCATATGGCATCTTCCCCGGTAACTTTAATTTCAGTAATTGGGGGACCAGAACACCTTCGAGAAAATTCAAATAACCCAAAAAAATTGTTTATGGGTATATCAAGTGTATATACAAATCAACTTATTAGTGCTCACAAAAAAAACAAAAACTAGAAGTTATTTAGCCTAATATATGTATGCAGTCAAAACAAACAAATAGGTATAATCAACATTAAATCATTAAATAGGACTCTTAAGACTTGAAATTTGGACCAAAATAAACTCACCAAGTTGCTTCAGGTCACGAAGCCTGCAATACGACAATGACTTTTTATCAGTTTATTGTGCTAAAGCAACTTCTATAAATATAAGAGCAGTTTGTGCGGTATTTAAAAAAAAAAGCAGTGTGAAGGCAAACTTGCCTCTGAAATTCTTCAGTGTCGATGAACTTCAAAGCGAGCTGCAGCAACAGATTAAAAAAAATTTAGTACCTAATTTTTCTGTGTATGAAGTTTATCTATTTCGAATGGTTAAACCAGCTAGAGTTTAACACTGAAAGGAAGTTAACATATCTCAACATTAGTTTATTTTTCTAATAGTCATACTTTGTACTTAAAGCGACAAACAATTCTCGGAGGAAAACACGTTTAGTTTGGAATGCAGATACCATATATGAACATAAAAAAATGGTGAAATAATATTGGAATTTGGATAGCTCTATTCAGTTTTTTAACTAGCAAATATACTATTAATTCTTAAAGTATAAGGCCTTTGATGAAGATGATAGTGATGAAGATCAACAACATGATGATGGGTGTTCTTCTCATTGATTCTTGTTTAGACTCTTGTTGTGTACATATCGAAATATTGTGTAACGGTTTGATTTTAAA
Source organism: Primula vulgaris (assembly GCA_963920805.1). Lineage (NCBI taxonomy): Eukaryota > Viridiplantae > Streptophyta > Magnoliopsida > Ericales > Primulaceae > Primula > Primula vulgaris. The sequence goes on from OY987215.1 coordinate 25,607,419, forward strand.
TAATTTTTTTTTTGGATCTTTAATGAATATATGTTTTTTTACTTCTGCTTCTTCTAATTGGCCTGGTTATGATGGATATATTTCTAATTGGATCTTTAATGAATACAGTCGTGTTATTTGGGGTTTTGTAGGGATGAAGGGTAGACCTTGTGAAATATTATTGCTCATCATTAAAACTGAGATATATACTATTAATTGTTAAGAGTGTTCTTATGTATTATCTAAACGTTGTGTACCAGTTTGGTTTAAAATGAAAAAAAACGGATCTTTAATAAATTCTTTGTTGTGTGACATATTAGCTCGTTATAGATATATACAGAGATATGTAGAGAGAGACAACAACGGGGTCTTTTATTCATCAGAATGTATTAATACAAGGGGACCCTAACCTTCTTTATATACTAGAGGTTAGGGTTATACAAGTTAGAAAGCCCAACTTAGGCCCACTATGAGTAAGGCCCAATAGTCCAATAATAACCTACAACACTCCCCCTTTGGACGTCTTGAATTCTTCGTCTTCATGCAGTCGATCTGAGTCGAGTTCATTCGCAGTGCTAAACACATAAAAACCTTAGGGACGGAAAACCCAGTATGGGACAAAACCGGTACCTAGGAGAAACTGTGTAGCCGAATGATATAGGCCGAAATATCATGTAAGTAACTATCCACAAAAACAGTGTGCCTCATCAAAACCTTGCCGGAGCAAACCCAATGGAAAAATCTCTGATCGAAGGAAAAAGAGTGCAACAGTGGTAGTAGTAGGGGATCAACCACAAAACAGGTGCCTCATCAAAACCTTGCTAGAGTAAACCCAGTGGGAAAAACCTCTAGTGGAAGGACAAAAGAGTACACAGTGGTAAGAAGTATACAACAGGATACTCCCCCTAATTTCGGCAATCTTAAGTGAGATATAATGGGAACGTGTCTCGCTAAAAACCTTGCCAAGGAAAACCCAGTGGGAAAAAAACCTTGGTCTAAGGACAAAAAGAGTACACGAGCATGCGACTGGATGCTCCCCCTCACTTGCACACGACAGGGTGCGAAGATTTCGACTAAGTAGTAATTAGTGCAATAAGCATTCACCTGGATGCTCCCCCTCACTTGCACACGACTGGGTGCAAAGATTTCATATTTCAAGAAAGAAAACGAGCATTCGACTGGATGCCTCATTTACTTGCACATGAATGTATGCAAGAAAATATAACGTGGAATAAAACGAGCATTCAACTGGATGCTCTTAAACTTCATTTGTGAAGATTGATTTCGGCGAGAAATGCTAAATAGCATAATGTAGTCATATCTCTCTTGATCAATAACAACAAGTTGTCTTCTATGACAAGTGTTTTATCTGGATCGTGAGACAGAACATATGTAATTCAAATATGACTAATACTAGCTCGAAGCCATATATACTCTCTAGTCGTCTCATAGAGCACGAATAGATCAGAGTGATTCACTTGGAGTCATTCCAAGACCTCCAAGATGTCGCCTTATTCCTAATGGTAAAGACATAACATGTTAGGAATATCCCTTATGCGGGTCTGATAAGTAACCGACATCGGTATAACCGAAAAAGGGTTGCGTTAATTCGAGTACCGAAGGGGGTAGGTACACTCGATGACGCAAATGGGATAAACTAGCCCACTTCCAAAATTACCATAAGGTAAGGGAATGTGTCTTTAGTGCCATTTCGATGGCAGCGTGTTAGTGCGATATTGTGTCGAGCTATACCATTCACAACAGACGAGATGTTCGTCCTAGCACATTAGACCAAGTACAATGATGCGCTTATTGTACTTAGATATGAACATTATGGTTCAATATCTCTTCATCGTCACATCAGGGACGGACTGGGTCTATATCAATGTCTAGTGATCGAACGATCATGGGAGAATCTGACGACTTAGCGTCATGATGACTACAACGTCATAACACCTTCTGGGTGTAGTCTGAATCATGGACTTAGATTCAATCTTTACGGGACTCAATCATCAGGTTGAGTCACTACCGTGTCTTCCCAAGATCCTTCATCTCGAAGGCAAATCCAAAAATGGATCGCGTAATAAAACACGCAAGGGCATAATACTTGTTCAAGTATCCCAAGCTAATCAAGTACTCACTTAGGCGGTATACCACATCCGCTCGGATTATATTAATCCATATAGTGAACGTCTCAGTCAATTAAGATCGTGTTCCGTGGTCAGAAACTACTTGATTTAAGCACATGAAGTCACACAGGGACCTTCATCTATATCTCTTTGTCTAAATCCCTATAGAGATAAAACCGTGACCACATTCATGGCTGCATACTCAGTTTTTTCGGAAACTACTAAACTGGTAAAGTAGGGGACTATTATAATGTCCATTACGAGGAAATCAACCATCTCGTAATCAATTCCAAGGTGTGAGAGAAGCCTTGCGCTACTAGGCGAGCATTCTACAATCTCATTATTCTCATCACTTTTCCTTACGAATAACCAAATAAACGAACTCGTTTAACATTGGTGGTGTTGGAACTACAGGTCCGAACACACTTTCGCTAAGGAGTTTACTTGGATTGCAAGTTTCCATTAGTCCAGTCTATTCTCCGTTGACTTCAGGCAACGGTACATGGTTCCCTGTCATAATTTGTTCATATTATCAGTCGTCACCGAATATATGAACAAGTAATCAATGACAGTCTCGTTTCGCTTCAATATCGTCTAAGATATCATGATCGACAGATATTTCGAGATTCTTAGGATGAGGAGGAAATCACACATCTCCTTGATCCTTTATAATCTCGTGCGACAAACGAGTTTCAGTTCACCACCTCTGGGGCTGAACGAATTAAGAACCGGTCAACTTCCTCATATTTTGGGAAGGACGACAGACTGACGGCCGACGGCAGCGTCCTTTGCTTGGCGGGTTCGGCCAAAGCAGCGTGTTACGACTGGAACACGGCGTCCGACAAGGACGTCTATCCTTGCAAGCATTTTGCAGCAGGTATAAATGATCTCATGACATCTCATAAAGTCATTAAATGCGTTTGGCATTTAGTTAGACTTGAGGGAGTCTATGTACTTACTTATCACTAAGTGTAATTTTGGGGATCAAGCTAAGACTGAGTGGGTTATGCCACGTTATTTCACATCGTTTCTTATCGACGGTAACGTGCAAATCTCCCCCTAACGACGGGGAGAACAGTCTTAGCGATGTCACTTTCGCATATCATGCGGTAAAGAGATCGCTTGCCAATGTTACTCTATCAAATGATAGGTATGGGATTCATAATCGACTTATGTCCCCTTAAGAGGTCCATATTTTGAACGCTATAGCGGCTCAATCAAAATATTTAATTAAGCACTCCAAACACGCGTTAATATGAGATTTCTGGCTCATAACCAGTAACCAGCTGGTACGCATATGGTGTTTGAGTGTCTATGGGCCTCATGACGGACCAATGCAGCAAAATAGCATAACCCCACACGGAAATATAAATCTTGGTGCGCAAGACCAAGAAATGCATGCAATCATTTGCAGTCGCATCATCAAACTTTCCGTGAGTCCATTTGGGTCTGAACATAATCGACATGATGTTCAATTTCAATTTCCAAACTCAAGTAATTCAAATCGAAATTTCGATTATTACTCTTCGGAATTATCAAGTCGACTAGACTTTTCAGGATAATCCGGATCATGAGCCATCAACTTAATGATAGGGCTAAAAGTTTGGAAAGTGCTGCATTTATGTGGACAACATTAAAATGTGACCATATTGTCGATGCATCAACCATAACCATTTATATTTATGGTCCGTCTTATGGTTGGATAAGTCCACAATAACTCCTTCAATTCTTTACAAGAATTCTACGAGTTCATTTCGTGATCTTTACACATACTAGTCTTTCAAAGTGAGCATTAATAGCATGAATTTCGGATTAAACGCGAAACATATTCTCAGAGAGAATCCAAATGGGATGCGATTATAAATCAAGCATCGTCTTTTTACTCGGGAATATCTCATCCGGTCAATGCCACAATATCAAAATGCTTTGATCAATCGACGACAGGCGAATGACAGTATAGACAATCATGTCTTAGCATCTAAATCATTTATCATTTCGACGACAGGCGAAATGATAAGGTAACTTTAAATGCTTTAAGGAATGTGGTAGCAACCACTTGAAAGACATTTAAACTCCTCTAAAATACGCTTTTGGTCGTATTGAATGGAGACTATGTAAAGAAATTTCAATTCTTTCATGAGCTATTACCAGGTAACACTGGTTTTCTCGAATATTTTATAACTCAACAAGGTACGACAGGACCTATAGGAGTATAACGCCTCATATTTGACAAATCAATTTGGCTTTACCAAAGATTTCGATTTGGAACGACAGGTCCAGAATCGCTGTCACTGAGTACACTTTTAGGCAAGTAGTTGGTGAAATTATGTGGTACACTGTTACCCACTATTTCTAGAAAACCAACTACACCACAAGTATTGCCTAAAATTTCATAATTTAAAGTTTGGTCACATTTGTCAAAAGAATTTGCTCAAAAAACACTTTAAATTATTTCGAGAAATTTCATAAACAGGCAAACCATAATCCAAAAGTATGGTCCAAATGGAAAAATAATAATCCAAATGGAAAACATAATCCAGATGAGCGAAAAAATGGCTCAATGATTTATCAAAATCAGTAAAGAAAGGTATCAAACTCATTTGAGCCACAAAATCGGGGGTCTCAATAGTTTCCTTTCAATTAACTTTAACCACATTAGCATCGGTTTTTCCACCTTTATAATAGTTGTGAACTATTTAAGGAGTAACCGTGCATGACCGTTGTCTTTATAGCATAGAGTTGGCTCCTTGAGCATCATCTCTTACTTTGTGACAACGGCCCATATTGTTCCTTTCAATTACTGTCTTGGAGCCACAGGTTTCGATTTCGACGATTGTCTAAAATCTCGCTTGGCTAAGCGATTCATCGGGATCGCGACAGTTCGAGACAAATAACACTTGTCTCGGTTCTCGATTCGTGGAAAAAAAATGTACACGAAGAGCATTAATATCAGGCAAACAATTCGCCATTGACCCAATAGGATTAAAACTACTCACCGGGGTAATTTTCTTATCCAATAACAGATGGGCGATAAAGGAACATGGTGAATATAAATTCACGATACTGCTTATGGAATGCAATTTCCAAGCTAGTATTTTGGTGAAGGATTGCTCCAATATGTCAATTTCAGACATTTGTTCACCATAGACGTCATCACGTCTCAAATGTGGCGGCGGAATAAAATCAACGCCTTAGCATTCATCTCGAGGGTAACAACAAACTCGTGTTTTACTCATCAAAGATGACATCCAAATAATTTGGGTATCACATGCTCACACATCAGGGTGACTAACATGTGGTGACGGAATAACATCAACGTCTAAACAGTCATTTCGCAAGTATGTTTTGCGATTTTTCTCATCATAGATGGCATCCAACATGTGTTGGGAGTTCTGGATTATTTTTCATATAAAACGACTGGTTTATATGTTTATGGGTTGCACAAGCACAAACATTTTTTTTTTCTTCGAAACGACAGGTTCGAAAACATTAGTTTTGCTTTTCATGTGAATCGGTTCTCATTGATCGAACGACGGGTCGATACTGAAACACCAATTCGGCGAAACATACATCACTATATAAACACACTCGGGGAAATTATTATTTAGTCAACCCCTTTCGGTAGCTCTAATTGAAAAACGACCAGGAAAGACGGTGAGGGTGGAGGGCACGAATGCCACTTAAAACCCGACCTCATTAGGATATCGACTTCCGCCTATATCTTTCCTAGACATCGTATCCAAATAGGTGAGCCTAGTTGGGCAAGGTTCATAATTTTTCCAACTTAAATGTGAATATATATGATTTCGCAAATTAACATATTGTACACATGAGAGTAACAAGTATTACATGACATATTATGTAGTATCACATATACATGGCAGTGAGTATTACATGACAATATAAACTAATTCAATTAACATGTAAGTAATTACTACACTGAAGCAAACATATATACTCATCCGCATACAATTAATATACTAGGGGTTCACAATGTAATTACAGTAAACTCTTCAGTTTTAATAGATATTACATGGCAAGTCCTAAAATTTAGGTGCGTTTCAGTTTAATCCCTAGTTTTTTTTTATATAAATAATTAACATGTATGTTTGCATGTTTATATACTAGCAATTTACATCACATGCAATATGACAGTAGCAACCCATAATTTGTACATGATTGTCTTATTCACTCTGGACTTAATGTACTTGTAACTCAATAGTTTCACACGCATGTAGTATGGGATATTAGTCAACACCACTACTGTAAATAAAGGGTACGGTTTAACTAGCAATTCAGCGTTTTTTTTTTGTTTTTTTTTTTTTTTTTTTTTTTAACCGATTATTGTCTAATAAATAAATGTGTGCATGCAGTTTCCTACTGTTACAGTAATACAGTATGTACCGTACTCCGCGTATTTTGTATAAGGTCGAAACGAACCCAATAAAACTCGGATAAACCTTAAGCTTTATAAATATCCAATATCCGTTCGTTTATCCAAAATCTTCAATATCCGCGAGCGCATATCTTATTCTCCGCGAGCAAAGTGCCGATAACGTGTTGTGTGACATATTAGCTCGTTATAGATATATATAGAGATATGTAGAGAGAGACAACAACGGGGTCTTTTATTTATCAGAATGTATCAATACAAGGGGACCCTAACCTTCTTTATATACTAGAGGTTAGGGTTATACAAGTTAGAAAGCCCAACTTAGGCCCACTATGAGTAAGGCCCAATAGTCCAATAATAACCTACAACATTCTTGATGTTTTCGTGTTTTAATTTTGGTGGTTTGTTTCCCTGTTAAATAATTTTTTATGTTGTTTGACTGTTGATTCTTCTTTTTACATGTGTGGTTTATGGGTTTTTGTTAGGGATGAAGGGTAGGCTTTCTGAAATAATATTGGATTTTGGATGGCTGAATTATTAATGTTTTGTGAACTATTGAATAGCTGGATTTTGTGTGTTTTTTTTATTTTGGATATGGATGAAAAGAGCTCTAGAAAGTGTTGTGTTTTTCATAAAGACATGGTCTTTGATGAGGATGATAGCGATGAAGTTGATCAACATGATGGGTGTTGTTCTCATTGAATTTTTGTTATGTATGTATCGAGATATCGTGTATTGGTTTGGTTTTATAATCAAAAATTGGATCTTTAATTAATTCATGTTCTTTTCGCGTTTTTACGTTGGTGATTTTTTCCCTTGATTATTGAGGGGATATAGATATGTGTGCTGTTTGTGTGTTTTATGGTTTTTGGGTAGAGTTGTGGAATATTCAATTTTGTATAGCGAAATCATTAATTATTTTATGAAATATTAGTTAGGTGGATTTTATTGATGTTTAGCTGGATTTTGTGAATTTTTGGGTTAAGAGTTTGTTCTGATGGTAATGCTGGGATTTCATTTTTGTTTAGAGTGTTGTTATCTATGTGTCGATATATGTCTAACAGTTCTGCTTTAATTGAAAACAAATTGGATCTTTAATAAATTCATGTTGTTTTTGTCATCCCGGTCTCGTGTTTTAATGTTTGCGGTTCTTTCTCCTTGAATATGAAGGGATATAGATATGTAAGGTGTGTGTGTGTTTTATGGTTAATTGTTAGGGATGAAGGGTAGACTTGTGAAATCTTCGATTTTGCATAGCTGAATTGTTATTGATTTTGTGAAATATTAGTTAGGTGGATTTAATTGATGTTTAGCTGGATTTCGTGAAAATTTGATTTTGTACACAGACCAAAAGAGCTCTAAAAAGTGTTGTGTTTTTCATATAGACAAGGCCTTTGATGAGGATTATAGGGATGAAGATGATCAACATGATGGGTGTTGTTCTAGTTGATTCTTGTTTACTCTTGTTATTTATCTATCGAGATATTGTGTATCGAGATATTTTGGTTTTAAATGTAAAAAAATGGATCTTTAATGAATTCATGTTGATTTTGTCATCCGGGTCTCGTTTTGTAATGTTGGTGGCACTTTTTCCTTGATATAGATATGTATGTTGTTTGTGTGTTTTATGCTTTTTTGTTAGGCATGAAGGGCAGACTTGTGAAAAATATTCGATTTGTGTAGCGGAATTGTTGATAATTTCGTTAATTATTACTGACTAGCTGGATTTTTTGAATTATTGTTTGTGTCTTCAATTAATTTATGTTTTTTTACTGAAAATAAACTATCAAATGTCCTCAAATAAACTGATCAGAACACTAAGGCATTTAGACAAACACATAATACATCTATTAGACACACGCATGGTCATAATCACATGTCCTGTAACTATCAAAAATTGTGTGCTCAACAAGCAGATATATTGTAATCTGATCTTAGTTAGAATCACTTAAAATTAAGAAGAATGAAAAACTTATTCGAAACTATTTTATAAAATGATCAGTGGCATAGAGTAGCTTCTCAGTATAATACCTCAGCAATTGAGAACACAATACTAATGTTAACATATATTTTATAAATCAAAAAAGGGAATGCAACTCATAATGCATCTAATGTGAAAATTTGTATTTATCAACCAAATATTAGTAAAAAATTCTAAGGAAACTGAAAAAATGAGGGTTAAAACTTCCAAAAAAGTAAGACTGTGGGAGTGGTAAAAACAAACACTTACCAAGTAAATAAAAACTTCAGATAATAAACTAGAGTGAAAGAAGTGTCGCAGAATCAAGAAGACATAAACTAATGAGAAATCAATACATATGAACATGAGAGCATAAACTGTCAAAATAAAAATAAATACTAATGAGAAAACATTTGAAAGCTTTATAACAATAAAACAACCACTAATTCAGTATATAACTTTCAGAAGAAAAGAAGAGAAAATTGACACGTCTAAAAATCTATATGCACATATATACAAACACCTGCATATAACTTATTGGTCATTTTAAAGTTAAAGCTATAAGCTTAATCAACAATATACGAAATCAATTCAGAAACACGAAGAGAACAGTACCTATGAGCAACTAATTGAAAGTTTCGAAACATTGAATACTATAGAAACACATTAGGATTTGAGAACATAGGAAAATTAATGAGAGCATATAACTTCCAAAAACAAACAAAAAAGTGTCCAGTAGATACATACACAAACAAATTACTATGTTATCATATTCGGCCCAGTTATAGGCTTGATCGAACAGAAACAGAAGAAACTAAAATATTCAATCAACCAAAAAACAGGGAGAAGCAGTTTTTAAATTATCTTCTGAGCAACTAATCTATAGTTATAGAGCACTAAATCTGATAGAAACAACTCATAAACTAAGAAATCCCAAACTTTTATAGAACAGATAACTTTCAAAATCGGAAACATAGAAATTAATATGTGTATATATACACATACATGCATATATCTGGCTCCTCATATCCATTTGAAAGCTGATATCAATTAAAAACATGAAACACTAATAATTACGAGAAACTAATTGTAAGTCCTAAAACATTAATTTTGGTAGAAGCAACTCATAAACTGAGAATAAACAGAACGTGATAGAGCATATTTATAGTCCTCATGTTCATTTCAGTAATAAGCTGATAAGTGATATCTCTATAAAACCCAATCAATTCAGAAGAAGGAAATAAAAGTACAAATGAGAAACTATTTAGATAATTGATACATACACGGCGATTTATTGAGAGAGAGATACACGATTAAGGTAAATGTTGATGGGGACATTGCTGCGAACTATCTTGTAAGTTGATAACTTGATATCAATTCATAAATTAGGCACGAGCAAGGAATTTCAGATTTATAACATCAATACGACCTAGCAATGAGCTATAAAACAATCATTTTATAGAAAGAACTAAGAAATTGAGATCACACAAATATCAACGTAGCAGATATATTCTAAATCAGAAACGTCCATAACTGATTCAAAATCTACACGTATACGCATTCATACATACAAATTGCATATATATATATATATATATATACACACACATCGAGCCGTCATGTTCATTCCAGTAATAAGCTGATAAGTGATAACTGTTACAAAACTCGATTAATTTTAACACCCGGAAATACCAGTACATATGAGCAATTAATCCACCCAATACATACACATGTAACACCCAAAATCCGAAATAATTGAAATGTTTATAGCTGACAAATACATCTATACCAACACATATACACAGGTATATATATTCCAGTTCTCATATACATGTCTGTATTAAGCTGTAAATTCAATCAAATAAAAAGCAGAAATTGCACAAACACAGGAAACTAAATCAAAAACAGGAAACTAAAGTAGCTATGAGCAATTACTTATAACGTCTAAAACACTTGTTTTATAGTAGCATTAATTCAGAAACTCAGAATATTTAACTTCCAAAAACAATAAAAACATAGGAATGCAGATAACTGATGCAAATCTACGTGTATACACATACTTACATACATACTCATGCATATAACTTTTTTAAAACATTAAATTAAAACAACTCAAAAATTGAGAACACACATAATCTTCAAAATCAGCAACATAGAAATGCACATAACCGACTGCAAAAACTGATTTTATCGCTTCAAAAACGAAAAACAAGCATTTTTAAGCTGATATCCATTTCAGCCATTAACTCAATTCAATTCAGAAACAAAAATTGCATTAAATATATGCAACTAAATTATATACATAAACTGTTATACATCTATAATCGTAGAATTATCCAGAAACAGAACTATTGTCGTAGACGTTATCTAGCATATAGTTTCTGAATCGCCAAAATTGAGAATCCACAGATATTAATACAACAAATAACTTCCAGAATCAGAAACAAATCCTAATAACATATTATATAAATACTCAATCATTTAAAAAACAAGAAATTACATCACAAATAAGCAACTATCAGATACATATACTGATACACATACATACAATTTCTAAAACATGAATTTTAATACGAAGAAATTGCTAAAAGTGAGAATCCACAAATATTAATACTAAAAATAACTTCCAAAATTAGAAATGAAGAAATGCTTATAACTAATTTAGAAATCAACTCACAAATGGAGATAAAAACAATTTCAAACTCGAAAAAAACGTCAAAATCAATATGTATAGATACACATATAAATTCTTCCTCTTCACATTAATTTCAGTAATTAACTCAAACAGTTAATAAACAACAAAATTACATCACACAAAAGCAACTAATTAGATACGTATACTGACACACAGATATTATACATACAAACATAAATATATACATACATATATTTAGCTGATTTATAACTGATTGAGCAACGAACTCAGAATTTGAGAAAAAACAAGGAATTAACTCAATCAGTTAGAAAACAAGAAATTACATCACAAATAAGCAACTAATTAGATACATATGCTGATTTTCTAATACGTTAATTTAACACTGAGAAATCGCTAAAAATGACAATCAACAAATATTTATACAGCAAATAACTTTCAAAATTAGAAACGAAGAAATGCTTATCACTGAGTTGAGAAAAAACAAGAAATTAACTCAATCAGTTAGAAAACATAAAATTACATCACAAATAAGAAACTAATTAGATACATATGCTGATATTCATTTATTATTGCAAATAGATATATATATATATATATGGTCGTTACCTAGCATATAATTTCTAAACATTAATTTAAACACCAAGAAATCACTAAAACTGATAATCCACAAATAACTTCCAGAATCAGAACCAAATCCTTATAACCGATTATACATGCATATTTATATATATATATATATATATATATATATATATATATATACACACACACATCTTTAATATATATATATATATACATATATATACACTCATGAGTTAAAAAACAAAAAATTACATCACAAATAAGCAATTAATCAGATAAATATACTAATTCACAACTATTATACATACATATATATAACTGATTTATAAATAACCTCAAAATTTGAGAAAAAACAAGGAATTAACTCAATCAGTTAAGAAACAATAAATTATATCACATATATGATAAAAGCAACTAAGATACATTTACTGACACAGCATATGTTTTTTAAAACACTAAGGAATTGCTAAAATAAAAAATCCAAATATATATTAATAGTAAAAATTACATCCAAAATTAAAATTCTAATAACTGATAGATTAGCTCAATATCAGTCATTAACTCAATCAGTTAAAAACATTAAAATACATCACAAATAAGCAACTACTGAAATACATATACTGATACACAACTATTATACATAAATATACATACATATATATACAATTATATAGATACTCAATCAGTTAAAAAACAAGAAATAATATCAAACAGTTAATAAACAACAAAATTAATTTTACTACGAAGAAATTGCTAAAATTGATAATCCACGTGTATTAATATAACAAATAACTTATAAATTCAGAAACAAAGAATTTCTTATAACTGATTGAGAAATCAACTCAGAAATTGAGAAAAAAAACTCAATCAGTTAGAAAACGATAAATAAACTCAATCAGTTAAAAAAAACGAGAAATTACATCACAAATAAATAATCAACTAATTAGATACATATACCAATATAGCAAATATTTTCTAAAACGTTAATTTAACACTAAGAAATTGGTAAAACTGATAATCCACAATTATTAATACTAAAAATAACTTCCAAAATTAGAAACGAAGAAATTAGCAACTAATTAGATACATATACTGAATTACTGAATACTGATACACAACTATTATACATACATAAATATATATATATATATAGAGAGAGAGAGTACAGGATCGATGTAGATATTTCCGTGTACGTTATCGTAAACGACTTTAGAGAATCTCCTATCCTCCATTGATGACGTGTAACTGAAGCTCGGCACCTCGTTATTATTCGTATTATAAACTCCCATGATTTTTTATTTATTTATTATTATTATCTAGGGCTCACACAGATATTTATACAGTTGTTTTTATTTATATATGTATGTATTTATGTAAGAATAGAGAGAGAGAGAGAGAAAAGAGAAGTAATTTGAAGTGTGTGGGAGTTTGAAATGAAAATGGAAACAAGTAACATTTATATATATATATATATATATATAGGGTAAAATGCAAATAACCCCCTGAAACTATGTATCTTTTGCAAATACTCTCTCTACAAACTATAAATTATTACAATTAGCCCTCGTAAGCTATCAAACTTTTGCAATTAACCAACAAATTCATCTTTAAAACGACAAAACTTTTTATTAAATTGTTCCTTTTACAAAGTTATTTTTTTAATATAAGGTAAAATACAAAAAAAAAAAAAACTCCGGAGCGATGAGTTATTTTCCATCAACCTCTTAAAACTATCAATTCTTGCAACTAACCCTCGTAAACTGTCGAACTTTTGCAATTAACCCCCAAACTTATCTTTAAAACGACAAAACTTTTTTTATTAATTTGTTCCTTTTACAATTTTTTTTTTTAAATAAGTAGTTTTTCAATGTACGTGAGTTGAGATGACATTTATAGAAAAAAGGCAACAGAAGAAGATTTATTAAGAAAAATACTTATTATTTGGTGAGAAAAACTAGTTTTTTGTGTCATTCCGTAAAATTTTAGTTGATATGCATGAATATATAATAAGTGGTTATGATAAATGAAAACTCAACCACAACGGATCATCGAGAATAAAATTATATCATTTAAAAGATAACGTTGGGGGTTAATTGCGAAAATTTGATAGTTTATAGGGGTGAGTTGAAAGAATTGATAGTTATGTAATGGGGGAGGGTTTTGGAGCCGTGGTGGATAGTGGCCGCCAAAAGGAAAAGAATAAGAAGTTATTTTTAATTTTTGTTACTAAAATAATATAATAGGTCTGATATCCCTAGTTCTAAGAATGTTCAATTTGGTATATCTATTTATTTATTATTTCCGGTTACGTGGTTGGGAGTCTCGTTTGGTTGTATCAGTGGAAGGTCGACATTAGACTTTTACCAGGCTAAATGATGCGTTTGGTTACTAAAAGTGCAACCATACTATTAGTACGAAACAGATTACAAATGATAACTAGTATTAGATTAGTCTAATTCCGTCCAAAATGCTAATCCGACCTTCATTTAAAATCCCACCCACAATAAGGTCGGATTAGTAGTCTCGGAATACTAATCTGGCAACCAAATGAGGGTGTTAGTTTTTGAGTACAAGTTTCAAGAGTATGACTGATTTGATTCTTGGGACTTTGCGGAAGCTTTAACTTCATTAAATATTTGAAATACTCACTTGAATTGGTTGACAAGTCTTAGAATTATTTAATATCTAACATAAAAAGTTAGAAGTTCAAAATATGATAAATTGTTATTTTTACAGGCTCTCGATCCAAATTATAACATAGTTATGTCATTATAAGTCTGAATGTAATTGTTCCCGGTATCATAGAAGACAGTTGCACTTACAACGTGAATAATCAAAAACGGTGAATACCACCTTTATATGAGTTTCTAAATATACTCATTTCGGGACTTCGTAGACAGAAGATAAAACAAAAAACTAGCCCAATGCATACTTTATGGGGTCCATCCGACTTCATGTCCAATCCCATTACACAAAATAAAATATGTAACCAACGGTCCAACACAAAACAAAGCTTTCTTGAACTGATATTAATATTGTCTATCGTTCCATGAGCACGAAAACAATTCCAAAATCAAGAAAATCCGTAACTAAAAGTACCTGACCATCATCAAATCACTTTTCTAAAACTTGGAAAATAATTCAACCAAAGCAAAACAAAGTGATAAAAAACCGAACACTTTTACAATCTCTGCAGTTTTCTCAAAATTCAAACAACTACTAGTGTTTTACCTGAATCTATGAGGACCAAAAGAGTTTATATCTACAATATGGTGACCTTAAGTAGAGGAATGTTGAGATTTTGTACACGCTGGCATTGTCACGTCTATGTCACGTACCATTGGGGCCAAGTGTGTATTTTATTTCATTTTTTTTTATTATAACGTAACGTGTATTCTTTATTTCAAGTTTTCTTCTGTTGATTGACTCCTGGTCTGCTTCTGTTTTTTTACCTTAGAAAACATTTCATAGAGGAAAAAAAAGGTATATTCCTTTTTAATTATTCCTGATATCTTAATCTGTCTAATGTGGCTAAATTGGCAATTTGGCATTAAGTGTTCTTTTGTAGTATCATTTCATGTTAAGAGGTCATATTTTGCTAATGTTATCGATTTTTCATATGTTTTTCGTATGTTTTTACAAACAAACAATTAAATATAAAAAGATCAAATTTTGCAAAACATGAAGTGACCAAAACATGACTCTGACTATGTTTCCTTTTTGTTTTGTTTGCATGATTGCCAATCTTTTAATCAAAGTGAAATCTCAAGGTATAGCTTTGTTTAAATTTATTATTACTTATTTAACAGGAATACCTATGTGTTTGAAGCTGATCTTCTTTATTCATCAAGCATAAACTTTTAGATGTTTAAAAAGTAGAGTATAAGTTTTTCAGAATAGATAGATAAGGGCAATTATTAAAAAAAAAAACACTCATACATATAAGAAAAAAAGGCTTAATTACTTTTGTATTTGTATTCTACTTTTGTACTTATTGTTGTAGATAATTTATATAATATGAAAGGGCTTAGTTACTTTTGTATTTGTATATATTCTACTTTTGTACTTATTGTTGCAGTTCATTTATATAATATGAAATACGTGGAAGATATATAGACACTCTGAAAAACACTAAATTTGACATAAAAATCTAAATCATCTATTTTAATCTATTTTAAGAGCTAGGATTAAATGTTAACCTGCAAAAAAATCCATATTAATTGGTTAACCGTGGTTAACCATACATCATGGTGTAAATGCCAATCTTCATCCTTCTCTGCATTAAAGTATATCAATACAATACAATATTCATAATAAAAACTACCAGTAAACTAGAAACAAAAGATTTCATCAGTAAACTAAGAAATTTCAATGGATAGTCTTAGTCATCTTTAGCCAAATAAAAGCAACTTTGGTATTTCACAATTGCTCCTTTGATTTCGTATATCGCCAGGGGCGAAACCGGATGGTTTTTTTTGGGTCGTGGTGTAAAAAATATGTCGAATAGAGGATAAAATAAATAAGATCTAATATAAAAATAAAGAATTTTTTCTATGTTTAACATAGTATAAAATAAATATGAAGTTAAAACAAATGATATTGAACAATAAAATAATTTTTTTAATAATTTTTGTTTGGAAAAATACAATTGTCATTTACGAAATTTGGTAATTTTAAGATAAAAAACAGAATTTTTTAGAAAAAAACAACTAACATGATTTAAACTTATAACCTTCCACTATCTTAAAGTCAATTTTACCACTAGACCAACAATTATTTTGTTTAATTAGCGAGGGTCATCAATGTATATATTTTAAAAAAATTTAAATTACACATATATAAAAATAAAATAAAATTGAAAATCGTCGTCGGGAGTGGCAGTGGCCACCCCAGCCACCCATGGGTCCGCCCCTCATCATAGCTAAAAATTCTTAGCAGGTGTTAACAACCAAATTAGTACTCAGATTCAGGATACTAGTGTTGTGTATTTGAGAATTTTTCTGAATATTTGGTATAAAATTTATCAGGTTTCATCTTTAGCCAAATATTCCGAACCCTTTTTAAGTATGAAAAAGAAACCCCAAATTTTGAATAAAAATTAAACCGAAAAAAGAAAAAACGACAAATTCAACTAATTTTAGTATGTAAAAAAGAAAACAGTGAGAGAGAATTATACGAGGGAGGGGGAGGACGTGTTGGCTGTGTATTGAATTAGAGAGAGATTATATCATTAATTACTCCTAATTATTTGTCTTAATCCGAGTTAATTGTTGTGTATTAAATGTTTTGTTACAAGTTAACTTTTAATCATATCCATTAAAATAGATTAGAATAGAGAAGGTAGATTTTGATGTCAAAGTTAGTGGTTTTCATAATCATTCTATTATAATAACCCAAAGCAAATCAAATAAGTCTGTCCAATTTAGTCATATTTTTTTCAAAAATACTCATATAGTTTTTTATTAATTATCATATTAACTATTTTCATAAAAAATAAAAACTAATTACACTTTTTCTCTCTCTTTAACCACACAAAATTTCTTATATCCTATATTTTTTCTCTCTAAATATTTGTATCATCGTCACAATTTATATCATATTTATTTTCTTATATCTTATATATTTTTTTACTTTACATTTGTATCATCATCATAATTTATAGCGTCTCACAAACAACGTGTGAGTATGTGTATATATATCCTCCCCATAAAATAATGTTTACTTTTAACTTGAAAATTTAAAGAGCAGAAGCCACATAAACGTATCTTAAGTTTTCGGAATTAGTCTGATGTAGTTGACCATCGGATTATAGCATTACGCTATTAGATTTAGCTGTTAACCACCTCATCATTGGTAAACTTAGCCAAATGAAAAAAGCTAGTTATTTATGGCTAGCTCCACCCACTCGCTATACTATTAAAAGTGATTTTTATATTTCTCACATTTCACTTTTTACAAAACAATGGAATAAATATTACGGCAAATAAATGTGACTTATTTAATTTTTGTATATACTACACGGTGAAAATCAGTTTTCACATATAAAATATGTCATGTATGTATGCAAACCACTGGCCAGTCTTCATTTCTGGAAAACTAAAACACTACTTAAATCAATTTATATTTTTTTGCTATCGTGAAGATTGTTGGTATTTAGTGATTGAATCTTACACATTAAATTATACAAATTTGCATATACTATAGTTCAAAGAGAAAACTTGAGTGGGAAAAATATTTAATAAAATTGAGCAAAATAATTCTTTATTCTAAATAGTAAATATATATATAAATATTTTCGATTATACATCAGTTCGGATTATTATATTTTATTAATAAAGAAAGTTAAACAAATTGGACTTAAGATAAAATAGTATTTAATTAGTATGAAAAGAGTAATAGAGAGCCCGAGTTTTTGTCTCAAGTGATATTGGATAGCTAAATCTAATAAAGTGAGACTTTTGTGTTAAATTTGAAGAATATTTTGGCTAGCCCGATAAATATGCTCTTAACATAGTCTATTAGTACAAAAACACAAAAATGTGTAAATGGGGATTAATTAAATTTAAAACTAGGGTTATCTGGTGTATTCATTAGTCGTGAAATATAACACCAGCTGCGCCGGCCAAAATATAGAGACAACGAGGTAGATAGGTGCAGAACCGTCTCCAACATTTAGGAAGTTCGACACAAACTCAAAATGTGAGGCCCTTTTTATATCAATTGAAAAAAAAAATTAAAAAAAAAAAGAAGGTAAGATTTTGTTTGGTTTCCACTATTGAGTTAGTTTGGTTTTAGTGCAAATGGTTACGTTTTTGGTGATCTTTGCAAACATAATTAGTTTTTATGATGTACATGAACAAACTCAAAAGAAAAATAACCATACAGTTTGAACATAAATTTGGTATATCCTATCAAACACAAATGAAAGTAACTAAAACATGCATCTATTATAAGTGGAAAACTTTAACATACAAATAAGGGTATTATTGTAATTTGATAAAAAAAAATGAGGCCCCCATATATTGGGAGGCCCAATAATTAGCTTGTGTTGTTTGTACCTAGAGCCGGCACCGGAGAGGTGTTCAGGCCCATGTAGTTCACTAGTCCCGGCTAAAATGAATTTGTATTTTACCCGTTATCTTTGTATATAAATAAGTAGTAAATAAATCACACGTTGTGTGCTGCCTGTGGGATAGTTCTTTTTTTGGTTTTCCAAAATTAAATAGATCGTCTCTCAAAGTAGTTTTTTTAAGAACATTTAAATCGTATTTTTGTAAATTCAGAAAAAAATGATAAGACCGTAAGAATATTTGGAAAAAATAAATAAATATATATATTTATAAAATGACATACCATGAGCAGTTACATTACAAGCCATACTTTGCATGGCGTAGATTTTTGATTAGGTCCGTCCTTGTACTTTGGGTTGACATTACATTATAATTGTCACGCCCCGAATTCCGAAAACACGGACACAAGGCGTGATCATTTTAAACAAAAAGAAAAAGAACCTGTTGGTATAAAATTTAAATTTTAAAAGAAATAACTTGCGAGCTAAAGGAACAATTAAACGGATAAATAAAACTATTTGCCAAACGCGGCTACATGACCAGATGGTTTTGACAATTTATAAAAAAAATACCAAACGAATGTAATCTGCTCGTAGACTACAACTTCAAAAATGAACTAAGTAAAAAGAAAGCGAAAGTCTCGAACCCATGTGATGCATTGCGATAGCTCCTATCCAAACGTCTCAACCTAAGTTGTACCTGAAAGACAAAACTGTAACGGTGAGTCCCACGCACATACATAGACAGGACGGCACCACGAGATACCGTCACTCCATCCCATAAATGCAAGAACTCACAACAACAACTATAATAATAACGTATAAAAGAAATAAAATAAAATCGTACAACGAAATAAATTAGATAGCTGCAACACACATCTATAGCAAACATGGACCTCTCATGCCACCTACCCCAGTCCGTAAGGTAGGTCATTCCCTATACACCTCGGCCGTCTTATGTCCCCGGTATAGGAAGAGACATAGACCATTGATAACATAAAAATAGATTTAAAATGCGCACTTGGACCTCTCACGCCACTCGTCCCAGTCCGTAAGACGAGTCATTCCCTATCCCCTCGGCCGTCTTATGTCCCCGGTATAGCAAGAGACATAGACCATTGCTAACATAAAAACCAGAGACAATTAAGGATGGGGATGAACGATAAAGTAGACCCCAACCGAGAGCGCCCTTCAAATAGCGCAAGATAAGACAGACGACATCGAAATGCGGATAGCGTGGTGCATGCATAAACTTACTCACTACACCCACAACATAAGTGATATCTGGGCGAGTAACAGTAAGATAAATTAATTTTCCAACAAGACGCCGATAATGACCAACATCAGGAAATATATCACCTGAATCAATGCTAAGTTTGACCGAAGAATCCATAGGTATATCAGCTGGACGAGATCCTAATAAAACAGTTTCCGATAAAAGGTCCAAGACATATTTTCTTTGAGAGAGAGACAATCCCATAGAGGAGCAAGCAATCTCAATCCCAAGAAAATATCGAAGTGCACTCAAATCTTTAGTGTGAAACTTTTTCGCTAAATAACGTTTCAAATTATCAATACCATTAGCGTCATCTCCAGAAATAATAATATCATCGACATATACAATCAGAATGATAATACCGCCAGTGGATTGAGGAACAAAGATGGAATGATCAAATAACGAACGACGAAATCCATAATCAATAACAACAGCACTAAAACGCCCGAACCAAACACGAGGAGATTGTTTTAGACCATATAAAGAACGACGAAGTCGGCAGACAAGTTGTTCACTACCAGAAGTAATATAACCGGGTGGTTGTACCATATAAACTTCTTCTTGAAGTTTACCATGTAAGAACGCATTTTTAATATTTAACTGGTACATTGGCCAAGAACGGCCCACTGCAACTGCCAGTTGAATATGAACAGAATTCAAACGAGCAACATGAGAAAATGTTTCTCTATAATCAACACCATATGTTTCGGTATAACCTTTAGCAACCAATCGAGCTTTCAATCGCTCAACGGAACCATCTAGTGGATATTTAATTGTATAAACCCAACGATAGCCAACGGGTCTTTTCCCGACGGATAATGTTGTAAGCTCCCAAGTTTGGTTTTGATAGAGTGCACTCATTTCCTCATCCATAGCTTGTTTCCATCCAGGCAAGGCAAGAGCATCATTGTGTGACACTGGAACGGAAACAGAAGACAAAGCACAAACAAAAGAGTAGAAACATGAATAAGTACGATGATATGAAACAAAATTAGCAATAGAATGTTGGGTGCATGTGCGTTTACCTCTTCGTAGAGCAAGAGGTAGATCATTAGAGCTAATACGAGGAGAGGGGACCACAGGAACCTCAAACTGAGAAGATGTCATGGCCGGTTCATGAGAAAGAATTTTATGGATACGAGTACGCTGATATACTATATCTGGCGGAGGAGATACTAAAGGTGAGGAAGAATGCACTAACTCTGGTTGAGAAGGCATCAGAAAGGGAATGGTTTCACCATTGGGACAAGACAGATTAGTATCCGATATAATATCCACAGAAAGTTGGTGACCAGTGTTGGTAAAAAATGAAGTAGACTCGAAAAAGGTAACATCGACACTTACAAAGTACCGACGAGATTGGGGGTGATAACAACGATAACCTTTCTTTGTACGAGAATAGCCAAGAAAAACACACTTTCGAGTACGAGGAGAAAGTTTGTCTTGTCCTATCTCAAGATTATGAACAAAGGCAACACATCCAAAAATACGAGGAGTAACAGAGAAAAGATCAACATTAGGATATAACATTGAAAACGGAGAGCAGTTACCTAAAACAACCGAGGGCATACGATTAATAAGATGACATGCAGTTAAAACTGCATCGCCCCAAAAATGTTTAGGGACCTGCATATTGAATAATAATGTACGAGCAATATCCAATAAATGTCGATGTTTACGCTCAGCAACACCATTTTGTTGTGATGTGTGAGCGCAACTAGTTTGATGTATAATCACATGATCACCACAAAAAGAATCAATAATAGTTTGAACATATTCCAGTGCGTTATAAGAACGCAAGATCTAAATTCGTTTATCGAATTGAGTACTGATTTCATTATAAAAGCGAGACAAAATAAAAGGTAACTCAGACCGTTTTTTCATTAAAAATAACCAATTCATACGAGAATAATCATCAAAATCACAAAATAATGGAAGCCATTATGAGTAAAAGTACGAGAAGGGCCCCATATGTCTGAGTGAACAAGATCAAAAGACTCAGATTTTCTACAAATACTATGACTAGAGTGTTGGCCCGTGTGCTAACCTTAGAGGGGGGGGGGGGTGAATAAGGTTTATGGCGATTTTCGCCTAATTAAAATTCTATGCAACTAACCACCCAACTTATGCAATTCTAAGCTTAAGCGTTTTAACAAGAGTTAATAAATTGCTAAAATAACTAAACGCAAGTAATAAATACGCAAGAATATAAGTTGCGGAAAGTAAAAGCAAGGGAAGAAAATGACACCGTGATTTATAGAGGTTCGGCAAACGCGCATACGTCCTCTCCTCGGTACTACCGAGTATTTCACTAAAATGTTTCTTCCGGATTTTACAAACCCTATCGAGCTCAATCGACCGATTGGCTCACCCTCTACCCGAGGTTCCTACTCTTGATACAAGTGCAAGAGAACACGACTACGAGTCTACGACTCCCCCTCAATTTATGAGTACCCGAATGAAAAGACCTAGAGCTTTTAAGCTTCACTTGCTTACAAAGCCTCTACCCGATCACTCGCTCACAATTGAGTTTATAAAACACTCGATACAATTTTTGTTACAAAACGTAACTACACTCACTATTCTAATTGCTTCTTAAAAAGCTAATTGGTGAGTTGTTGATGATGATCGAGCTTGAATCTCTTTTTCTTTGATTTTCCTCTTTCTCGAATATATATACACCAAAATGGTGATATTTGGGTTTTTAATGAGAGGTTGAAGGAAGTTGATTGGTATTGTAATCGGTGAATATGGGAGAGAGATTGAAGTGGTATATATATGCCAAAAGTCTGTTTTTCTGTATATATGACCGTTGGAAGTGGTTGAGGCTGATTTAAGCTATTTTCCAGAAAAAGCTGAAAAGTTGTTTTCGAAATATGTAGAAAACGATCGGTCGTTTTCTACAGTCGATCGATCGTTTTCCAGAAAACGATCGGTAGTTTCTGAGTTTCGATCGATCGTTTAAAAGATGAGCTCACTGGAAGAATTTGGTACAAAAACGATCGGTCGTTTTTGTACAGACGATCGGTCGTTCTCTGTTTTCTCGCTTTTCTTCGAATGCTCATAACTCCTTCGTTTTAGCTCCGATTCTGGTTCCGCTTGAACCTGTGGCTTCGTTTTTCTGTACTCTATCTTTCTGGCGACTGAAATTTACAAATTCTCTTTTTGGAAAAGACAAGCATTATATCATCGAAATCGTAAAATCATTAAACGCATAATCAAAGTTATAATCAAAATCATTATTGAACTCTAAGTTCAACATAGAGAAAGAACTATGATGATGTTTACCAAGCTAACAAGCCTCACATTCTAAACTAGATACACGATGCAAGGACAGAATTACAAGCTTAAGTTTTGCCAAAGAAGGGTGACCAAGACGATAATGCCACTATAAAGGAGAAACAGTCGCACTTAATGCTGACGAAGACGATGATGCAAAACTAGCAGGATCCAAATAGTACAAACCATCTTTCTCATGCCCCAAACCAATCGTCTTCTTCGTCTCGAGGTCCTGGAAAACACAAGAATGAGGAGAAAAAGTTACCGAGCAGTGTAAAGATTTAGTCATTTGACTGACTGACAATAAATTAAATGGAAATTTAGGCACATAAAGACTATGAGGTAAAGATAAAGAGAGGTGCGGATGGAGATTTTCTTTACCACCCACTGGACGAGAAGATCCATCTGCTAATATGATATGATGGTTTATTGAACTTAGATCGCCAAAGAGTGATGATTTACCCGACATATGAGAGCTTGCACCCGAGTTAATAAGCCAAGAGGCAGACGAAGAAGCAAATACAAGCAACATTACCTGAGTTAGCTAAGGTCACTGTGGAGCTAGAAGGCTGAGATAAGCGCAAAGCCTGGAGAATCTCACTGAGCTGAGAAGTGAGTGCATCATTAGTACCAGAATTAAGAGTACTAATAGGTTGAGGAGATGACGTAGAAGGTCCACTAACATTCTGAGCGTAATCAGGCCTACCATACTTCTTCCAAAAATAGGGCTCCGTATGATTAGTAGCTTGACAAAAATTGTATTTTCTACTACCACGACCCCCAGAACGACCTCCCCCTCTGAAATTACCACGAAAATCATGACCACCACGACCACCTCGAAAATTACCATGAGATTCACCACGAAAATTACCACGAGATTCACCACGACTTCCTTGGTTAGCAATAAAAGCCGAAGATTCAGGAGTCGGAATAGGGGATATATGTCCAAAACTAGGTTGCCCCGAAGACGACCGCGATAGTCGAAAATAGGCATTAGCAGCAGTCGGCAAAGTCTCACCGGCAAGAATCTGGTCTTTAGACACGCTAAAACTTGAATCAAGGCTAGCAAGTAAGGTTGCAACCATAAAATCCTCCCATTGCTGTTTAAGTTGTGTCAAATCAGTAGTAAATAGACGGTGTTGTAACAATTGCTTCCATAGACTTTTAAGGTTACCATAATACTCAGCTAACGGACGACCGTTCTATTTCGTAGTGAAAATTTTCTCATACAAATCATAACCACGCAATACATTACTTGTTTGAGAAAATGACTCGGCCAACGAATCCCAGATCGTTTTTGAAGTTTCACAGAATGCAACGGTATTTGCAATCTGGGGTTCTATACTATGCCAAAGACAACCCATAACCTTAGCGTCATTACTGTTCCAATCATTAGAATTAGCCGTGTGAGGCGAATCGGTAAGAAAATTTAGTTTCTTTTCACCCCTAATATATATTTTAACGGCATGAGCCCAAGCAATTGACCGAGGAATGTCACTATATCTAGCCATAACATTCGAAGATTCAGCCATTACGAGCAAGCGATCAATAAAACAAAAGAGTAAACCTCACAAATCAAGGCAAACAAAAATCTCAAATCCAACATAACCCAAAGGCGATAATGGCTGAACCACACTAGCTTATAATCAGTCTTTACGCATCATATAAAAAGTTTAATACATACTCTAGTAGATTCAAACAGAAAAGAACAAGTAATCAATAAATAAACAATACAAACCGGGACTAAAAGGGCGACGAAACGGAGCTCTGATAAGTGACGAAGGTCGAACCGAATTCCAGAGCAGATCGTCGCCAAAAATGGAGCGTGGTCCCATGCGCCAGTGGCTAGCCGTGCGTGGCGGTGCATGGCGGTGCGTGGAAGAAGCAACGGCTAAGTAAGGGTTGGTCGCTGTTGAACCTTGGGTTCAATAATTGATTTTGATTATAAGTTTGATTATGTTTTAATGATTTTACGAATTCTCTATTTCGATGATATAATGCTTTGTATTTTCCAAAAAGAGAAAATGTATATTTCAGAACATCAGAATGATAGAGTACTTAAAAAAGAAGCCAACGGTTCGAGCGGAACCAAAATCGGAGCTAAAACGAAGAAGTTACGAGCATTCGAAGTGAAGCCGGAAAAACTGAAGATTGCCAGAAAACGACCGATCGTCTGACAAAACGACCGATCGTTTTGGTCCAAAATTCTTCCAGAGAGATCGTCATAAAAACGACCGATCGACTGTAGAAAATGACCGATCGTTTCTGAAAACTACCGGTCGAAATGCAGAAAACGACCGATCGTTTTTCTGTAGATTTCAGAAACAGCTTTTTAGCTTTTTTGAATAAGCAGCTTTAACCATTGGATAAAAGCCTCAACCCATACCCAACGGTCATAATACATCAAACAGACTTTTCTGGTCTACAAAACCAACCCAATCATTTATCCAAAAATACACATGCTCAACCAATCAATCCTTCAACCCCTCTTAATCCAAAAACACCAAAATTCTCCATTGTTGAGAAAAAACTCGAAAAGAGAGAAATTGAAGAGAAAGCGATACAAGCTCAAACCAAGATCGAACATCATCAAATATCACAAATTAGCTTATCTAGAAGCAATCAAATTGTGAGTGTTGTCTTAATTTCGATAATTTTGTAAAGAGCAAACTATAAGCTCATTTGTGAGCGAGTGATCGGGTAGAGGCTTTGTAAGTGAGTATAGCTTAAAAGCTCTAGGTCTTTTCATTCGGGATAATCATAGAGTGAGGAGGAGCTTAATCGGTCGATTAGCTCGTTAGGTTGTAATCTTGGGAAGAAGATTTTTAGTGAAATACTCGGTAGCGTGAATACCGAGGAGAGGACGTAGGCGGGTTTGCCGAACCTGTATAAATCGTGGTGTCACTCTCTTTCCTTACTTTTTACTTTCCTCAACTTATATTATTTGTGATTGTGCGCTTGTATCAATTAGTTCATATATTATCATCGCATATGATTGTCGCAAATTACTATTGAGCTAGTTGGATTGTTAATTTTGCGAAAAACGCTTAAAACCTTATTCACCCCCCCTCTAAGGTTTAGCCACACGGGCCAACAGTCGCCTTAGGGTTTCGATTCAGGTGGTAGGGTCAGATATGTGTTTGGATTAGTATAGGTGTACTAGATCAATTTGTATGATAGTGGGATATTTGGGACGACTATGTGCCTGGCTGTGATACCATGTAAGAATTGTAGAGATTAGGTAAAAATGTGTGTGTAGCATAAACACACAATTGTATTAATATCAAAGTATGTAATAATTACACGATTGGTCATTGAATTTAACAACATATTATATAATACACCATTAAGTCCAAAATAGATAAAACTAGATACTAATTCTAACATAGTTCATATGGAAACATAAAGTTCCTCTTGCCTGTGTACCTAAAACAACACTAAAGCTAATTCCGATAACAAACACGAGACTTACTACCGCATAATGTTTCCGCATGTCAAAAAATCAAAAAAGTGTGCACATGATATGAAACCACAAGAATGAAGCTACATTACCTGCTCGGGCTATATGATGGACTCGAGGGTGAGTACGAAGGAGATGTTGGTGAATAAGTAGGTGACGTAGGACTGCAAGAAAGTGTTAGATGGTAAGTAACCAAACACAAACAATGAAACAAAACAACACATAATTATATATATTTCTACTGAAAATACAACATAAATATAGAACCAACTCAGGGCTAAAAAGTATTTGCGCTAGTAGCCAACACCAGCAAACAAATCAGGGAGGTAGCTACATTTGCCAAAGGGTTGATTTCAAACACACTCTTTATTAGATTAGAGGGGAATTCCTATTAAGTGGAAACTTTAGGACTTAAATCCCAGTACTGGTGGGAAGTGTGTGTGGTAATACATAACAATACACATCCAAAATGAGATTATATTGAAATGCCAATCAAAGATCAGTTCACCACTTCACTGCTCATTCAAGTGTATTACTAGTTTTTTCTTGTGACTATATGTGAATTATGCCCAACGTGTGTTATTTAATGGTAACATTCTATAGATAATAATAGCAATATAAATAAAAAAAATCCATTTACCTATAATTGGGAGATGATGAACTGTAAGGACTGGATGGTGAAATACTTGATGGCCTATATTTTGCTGACGAGGGATTATAACTGGGAGACGTAGGGCTATAACTAGGAAAGGTAGGACTACAGCTCGGGGATGTGGGACTGTAGGCAGGTGAGGTTGGGCTATAGGAGGGCGAGGTTGGGCTATAAGCCGGTGAAGTAGGACTATTAACTGGGAGAGGTTGGGCTATAGGAGGGTGAGGTTGGAGTAAGATGGATTTGTGGGTGAATATGTTGGGCTGTACCCGGGTGAACTCGGGCTGTACGTTGGGCTTGTTGGACTATAGCCAGGTGAAGTTGGGCTGTACCCGGGAGATGATGAGCTATAACTCGGTGACGATGGACTGTAACCCGAAGATGAAGCAGGAGAAAAGCCCATCCCACCAACATACGGTGGAAACTGCACATCTGAATAAGGTGACATTCTTGCCCCTTGGCTTAGCATAGATGAACACATTCCCTCATGGAAAGGGGTTGTGAAATCGGCAAACGTCCAGGTGTCATCCCAAAGTCCAAACTTTCCATGTAGCTAGGGAGCTCTACATCGATAGAGTATTGTAGCATTTTCTCCTTTAGATATAGCCCACAATTTCACGTACCAATCGGCGCTAACTTTCCTAGCATAATATTTTCGGTCACACCTCTCAAGGGGTCTGTTTCGGCGTATACAGCAGCATCTAGAAGAATATCCACCGTCTCCTCGAATGAGCATCTCATTAACGGGCCAGTATCATTACGATTAATACCATGTCGAGTAATGGCCATTAAGTGACCACAATAAGTCATTGTATCACACAAAATAGCAAAATGCCAGTAATATACGTACGATCCATCGAAAGAAATGACAACTCTGAATTCGTCAAGCAAGGACCTACAAACTGCTTCAATACTTAGAACTTCAATTACTTCAAATCGTGTAGAATCAAAATCTTCATGGCACATAACAGCCAAAAGATTGACCCCTTCAGTATAAAGCATCCACTCGTTCTCTGGCTTAAAGCCATCATTTCGTCGAATTTATTCACTTTTCCTGATTTAATAAACACCTCGTCAATATCGGGAATGCCTCAAAGTGCCATTTCTGTTAGCATATTTCTCTCAATTTTTTTTAGAAAAACATCATCTTCTGCTGATTCATCCTGCAACTCGTCATTCATAATCCTAATACGAAGAATCAACTTTTCGGCATTATCATCATTAAAAATATAGGTTAAATCGTCGTCAAAGTTCAAACTCGAGATTGATCTTTTCTACAATATCTGCCATACTCAGCGTCTTATCAACCATCATCTCACGGGTCAGCTCGATATGGAGCAGCCACAGAGAGATTTTATCTGGGGCAATTTCCTCATCTGGCATTTCGTAATAAGATCTGACAAAATCAACATCCTCTTCGATGATCGTGGACGTGGGGTCGGGATCATACCAAACTTCTGTAGCCTGTGTGACACTCCGTAACGAGTGTATTCAAGAGCACACTGAACATTTTTTGCCCTCTCCTTCGTCTAATTGACTTCAGGCTTCAGGTAAACGGAGAGAGAAGGTGTTTTGATTTTCTTAGCCACAATTTATGATCTCTCCACCGAGGAACTCCAAGAGTAACATTCTTTGCACACACCAGCATAATGGAATGTGTTTAGGTCATTTGTGTGGCAGGTTCACCGATAGACTGTGCCGCAACACACCCAATCATTTCTCCCGGTGCTACAAGTGACTGCAAGAACCGCGATTCTATCTCACCGATATCCAGTCAAACACTTCCCGAGTGAGCCTATACTCTTTCAATACCCTCTTACTACCAAATGTGCTATGGAGAAGAATATTGAAAAACATGGTGGCGTTTTTCTGTGCTTCTATGCTCAATGTATCATCACCAGGGACAACCCTCAACTTCTCTTGAAGCGCGCTTATCAACAGCTTCAACAATTTCCATAGGGTACATATCAGAAGGCCTTCTAGAGTCGACTTTAAAAGTTTTTTGTGCGTTGCAAATGAGTCGCATAAGATTCACAGGCATAGGGCACGAGTTATCACCAGTTGTGGCTATTTCCATTCCGAGCTGAAACCTGTTGATGCACAACGAAAGTTGATTGATATTTTCAGAAAAATGGAAAAAAGAAATTTAGATATAATTTTGTAATATATTTATTTATTTCGTTGTTATCTAACACTTATTAGTTCGTTATTTCTATGAAAAGCTACAACTTCAGTGCGAAATATGCAACTTTGGGAAGTGAATAGCTGAAATTGGTAAATTTTGGTGGCCTATTAATATAAGGCATGTGAATGATTGTAAAACTTCATATTTGATAAAATACAATACCTATCTGCTTCTAGTTTCTGTAATTCCGCATCAAACACATTCTGAAACTCCCTAATTGTTTTCAAATCCTCTACATGTTCCAACAGCATATAGCTTGGGTTCCAATTCTCATCATCGATCTCATACTTAAACACTTTATCGAATTGGGATTTCTTCGTTTTAAGAGATTCAAGCTTCTGAGATTCGATCCAAACAGCATCCATACCATCTTCCCCGTATAAAAATTGTTAAACATCTCCCAAAGAGTTTCTACACGTACCATCATATTTAACCATAATATCTTCCATAGCTTTTACAAGACGCCTCTGAATATACCCAGTCTCGGACGTTTTCACAGCAGTATCAATCAACCCTTTTCTACCACCCATGGAATGAAAGAAGAATTCTTGAGGGGTCAGTCCTCTTAGATAAGAGTTTTTGACAAAACCACGACTCTCAGGCCCGTTATCGTCTTTAATGAAATGGGGAAGAGTTCGGTCGATAAAACCATACGGAACTCGTTTTCCCTCAACGTTCCGTTGCCCCATACAAGCAGTCATCTGAGATATATTAATGAAACTTCCCTTTTTTTCCCGGTAAGTAACGAAACTTCCCTTTGAACCTGCTGTGACCATAGCCTTTAACTTGTTACCCTTTTGTGCACTACTTCCAGCATCAGCACGAGTCTTGTTCAGCACCTGAATGGTAAATGTCCGTCAAGGAAATTATCACGAAATTTATAAGGCACTTCTAAGAAACAGTAATCTTTTGATTTTTTTATTTATATAACAAGATAAATACTGCATCTATTTATCACAACCCTAACAGAGCCAGTGTAGATAGTTTAGTGTACAAAATCAAAATGCCATGACAAGTTGGTGTACAAAACAATAAATGAATAGTGTAACGTTAGATAATTGTACCAAACTGATTGACTCGGTTCTCAAATGATTCCATCACGGTCCGTCTAGGCTCGGCTTCCAACTGTTTATATTGGGCGGATTTAATGAGATCTTTCTCCTCATTCAATTTAAAGGTTCTGTCCTAGTCTACCAACTTAACTAATATTGACAGGGGTTTTATATGTTTAATACACCAAACTATATGCTTTTAACGATTTGGATACTCACCTTTCCAATTTGGGTCCTCTCAAATTAACGTTTGTCAAATGTCACGTGACATGATTCCGTGATTAATTTAGACGGTGGTACCTAAATTGGAAAGTTATTATAGTGTGGTACCCAAATTGGAAAATTTGAAAGGTGGGGGTACCCAAATCGTTAACATCACTATAATTTGGTGTACTAAATGTATTTTTTCCCAATATTCACATGAATCCAAAGTTAGCTAGTACCGACTCGGGAGATGAAGTAATATTCCCAAAAAGGCTACCTCATCGGCCAATATATTGGAGCAGTTGAAGCAAACGCATCTCATGATACTAAGCACAGTTTTCATAAACCCAATATGAAACATGGGTTTTGCGAGCTCAAGATGCCCAAAATAGCCAGGGCACTCGGCCATATTTCCCATACACGTTTCACATTTCATTTTTCGATTGATAGTGCCCAGTCGCGGGTCGCTGAGGCCCTGCGGCGTTGGTTTTCCTCGTGGTTTTCCTCTCTCTGTTGTTTCGCTGTGTTCAATTTGGACCACCGACATTTGCCTCTGTAACAAACACAATATACAGAATTGAGCATAAAAGAATAAATATAATATTGACAAATACCGAATACAATCCATCCCCCTTGAACATTCTAGCAACCAATTGAGATTGAAACTTGGGGCTTGCTTTTTGCAACTTTCAAGTTTAGCTTTATCGAGTATTGCTTATACGTTTTTGTGCATTCAGTTGGCCATAGTAAAAGCTGAGCTTATCTGGGTTTCTAGCCTGGAGTTTCAAGTTGGATAAGCTCGACTTTTTTATTTAACAATTATCGTAACAATCTGGTCCCAGAATGAATTCAGGCCATCATAACCCATCCATTTTTCAACCAAATGAGATTGTTCTCCAAAACAATATCCCTCAAAGTTTAGGCTAACTTGTTTCAAATTTAAGCTCTCTTTTTGTTCGAATTTTGCTTAAAAAGTGCATTCGGTTGGAAATGGTAAATCTGCCCATATTATACTTTCTAGCGTTAAGAAGTTTAGAGCTTATAAACTCGATTTTTTTCCAACCTTTTATATCCAAATCCCCAACAACCAGACGTTACCATTGCCAACAAGTAGCGAGTATTCAGCCAATTAAAGTGGCTTTCATAATATTGTGTGATTACAGAGCAACATCTATACCCCATATGTTTCAAAAAAAAATAAGCATCTAAGCTCCTGACTTAAAAATTGAAAACCAAACAAGCCAAGTTTTTTGCATAATTCGAGTTACCAGACAGACTGGAGCAATCATAATATAAATTCATTAAAAAAAATACTCAAAATACAGTAAATACATTGTTTTTGCTAAAAATGCAGCCAAACAAGCCAATTTAGCATATTTTAGCTTACCCACGGACTGGAGCAATCATACTATAAATTCATTAAATCTTTTTACTCGAAACACAGTAAATGGCATGCATTGATTTTGTTTAAAAACAAGCCAATTCTTGGCATAATTTCAGCAAACCGACAGATTAGAGCAAAATCATACTCTAAATTCATTTTAAAAAAATACTCAGAACACTGTAAATTCATTCATTTTGCTTAAAAGCAAGCTTATTCTTTGCATAATTTCAGCAAACCGACAGATTAGAGCAATCATACTATAAATTCAATTAAATGTTTTTACTCAAAACACTGTCAATTCATTGTTTTTGCTAAAATTCAGCCAAACAAGCCAATTTTTCCGCGTAATTTCAGCAGACTGGTAGATTGGAGAAATCAATATATCGGTTCATACATTTTTTTAGCTACTATAAACTCATTTAAACTTTTTACTTAAAACACTGCAAATTCATTGATTTTGCTTAAAATGCAGCAAAACAGGACAGTTAATCGCATTATTTCACCACACCGGAAGATTGAAGCAATCGAATTCGCTACGTGGAAAAAACACGTTTGGAGGGCTGTCACAAACCATATAAGTAAAACATCTATACAGTCATATCATTGAATCAAAAAAAAAAAAATATCACATAGAGGTTGATCCTAAGTAGAGGTTATATATATAAAATATATAAAACCTAAAAATTAGAAGTAATTACATAATATAATAAGATAGAGGTACATGTTTTATATAAATATACAAATGAATTTATGAAAAATGTATTTAAACAAATAGATGTGAAGCTACGGACAATTGAGAATTGTTTTTAGCATCGTAAAATTCGGACTCCCGATAGGCGATATCGATAAAATACAAGCTACACATGAAATAAATGAAGAGAATGTTACACAACTTAATAATCAAATCACACAACTACACTATAATAACAAAATGGATATGGATGTTTTTCTCTATCATTCAAATGAACAATAATTTGTGTATGTTTTATATGACGAAAAAGCTCTTGCTGAAATTAAGCAAGGGGCTAGAAGAAATGTTTCATGTCAAGTATGATAGTATAGCAATACCCCAAGTATGATAGTATAGCAATACAATCAAGCTGAAAATAATTTGCTTTTAACAATATGGTGTTTATGTCCACAGGCTATTACATATGTACAACTTAAAAGACGTAGTAGCAAAATAAAATAAAAATAGTAAATGTTACAAAAAACCTTACATAATTATTTTACACCATCTTAAATTTAATATAACGACATGTATTTTATTTTTTGTAATCAAATAGTATCATTTATTACTACCTGGAGATGAATTTATTACTAATGGGACTAAAAAATTACAAAATGTGAAAATAAACAGTTTAGTTTTATTTATAACTGATCCGAGTTGGAACCAAAATGTTTAATGACTCTAGAGAGATTATTTCTTTATAGAGTATTCTTATATTGATGCTATACCGTAGTAGGTAGATAAGAAGTTAAATTGGTAAATTGGTAAATTGGTAATGTTGATGAGTAGAAAATCAGTTCCTATGGAAACAAATTTTTGCCAATAACAATGACTTCAACCATTCTTATACAATCTGCTCGAAACCAATCACAAGCAAGTGTTTAACGAATTAGACATTAAGGACTTAAGTGTAATTTATATCAGTGACAATTCTGTATCTTTAGGGTATTATGATGGTATTTTAATTCTTCCGAGTACATAGATGAATTTTACCGATTAGATTATGGGCGTTAATAATGTTGTCTCGTCGCAATACTCTTAAGAATACTCACATGTCAAAATATATTGAAAAAAGAATAATAAATACCAGAATCCCCACCAATGGCAATTACAAAGTAAAAGCTTTTTTGCAATTATGCGGACGATGACCCATGCTTATACAATCTGCCTGAAACTAATGATAAATAAGAAAACAAACAATTCAGATTGCTTTTTCTAAAATAGTTTGAAAGCGAGAAGGTACACGAAGCAAAGGAACTTGCATCTCATCGAGTTTGCCTAGCTGCCCACAAGCGGCCATCTTATCATCACCTCTGCTTGGTCGCAATAGCACCACACACCCAGCCTCAACAAGAATATTCCGAAACTCTATCATTTTTTCATCGCTAGTTGGTCTGAACTGGGACCCATAGTGAGGGTTAAATGAGATGAGGTTGATCTTGCATGGTATACCCTCAACAAGCTTTATCAGCCTCTTTGCATCTTCAGTACTGCAAAAAGTTAGCACCAATTTATGCATACATAAATAACAAGTTTTGATTATATCTATATAAAAAAAATACTCCCCGTGGTTTGAGTTTTCAAAATACAGTTTGCATCTTTGTTGAACTGCTAGGTGTTAGTTTCAGCAACAGAGTAGTTTAAGAGCAAAACTTTCGAAATGACCAACTTTTTAAAATTGTGTTTCAAGAAGAGGTGAGAGAAATGGCGCCTGTTCAATCAACGAGTAAAAAACTACTTTGGAATGAGTTCGACTTTAAGAAGACAATAAATCTACCAGATTTGTTTTCTTATTTGTCTTTTAGACTTTTATTTACCAATGCAGTTTTTTTTTTAAATAGAAAAGGGAAGATGAACAAACGATCTTTTAAAGATAATATAAAATAAAATTGGAAAACAGGAAATCACTCCCTCAGCCAATGCAACCAACTGCCTGAGCAGTTTGAGAAAGTTACTATCAAGAATTACAGAGGAAAAATAATATTAATTGAAGAAAAAGTACATAACATGAAACCATGTCTACACCCTGACCAATGTGATTTCTCGTTGATGGTTATATCATCATTCACAAAGCAAGAACCCAACATGTACCTTTTTGCAGTAGCGAATTCACACTTTTTTGGCAAGTTGACAGCCTTCACATTTTGTTCCCCAAACATACTGATTTATAATTTATAGATCTGTGAGCCAACCCATTTACAAGTTGGCCCACAATCCTAATACCTTTCAACTGGTTTAAAACCCCCCATGGTTGCAAGCCAAAGTTATCTACGTCAGCTAAATTCACATAGATTATCTTATATTTTCGTGCTTTTTAAAACAAGAGCAGGACAGAAGCTAATGTAATAACAAACCTGTCGTTAATGCCTTCTAGCATCACGTATTCGAACAAAACTTTGTACTTATGTTTGCGGGGAAGTTCCTCCTTAAGGGTGCTGAGAAGCAGACTTAGGTTATACTTTCGGTTGATAGGCATTATCCAGTTCCTAACCTGGAATTTAGATAGAAATTGTAATCAATTATTGAATTCATTTCTCTTATCCCTTTACGAAATAAATGAAAAGAAAAAGGTACCTCATCCGTTGTGGCATTTAAGCTAACAGCTAAAGCACAATTAGACTCGTTAAGGAACAGTTTGAGTTGCGGTACAAGTCCACTTGTCGATACAGTAACTTTGCGAGGACTGAAATGAAGGCCTTGTTCATGCACCATTATATCAGCAGCTTTTATAACATTTTCAATGTTTTGTAATGGTTCTCCCATCCCCTGTACGTCCCAAAGAAACATTATTTTTTGCAAAGAAAAAGAAGAAGCTAAATACAAGATTCCTTGTCTAATTTCCATAAAGTCCTTCCGAGACCATTGTACTATACAGATCTTGAATGCTGTTTCTCTTTCTGATAATGAATTGTGAAACATAAATTTCTCACTGTTTAAAAGGTTGCGAGTTTATGTACCAGATAGTATAGAAAGTAGTTACATATCCAAGCACTGTAACATAACAAATTAACAATATAATGAAATAAAGGTCAACGTGACTATCATAGGGAGATTACTGCGTTTACCTTAAAGTTATGAACTGACTTTAGATTTAGCTCTACTAATAGTAAACAGCTTCCTTATCTTAGGATTTTTGAGGAAGAAGAATCAGCCAATTTCCTTTCTATCTAATTTTTTCAAAGTTTCCTTACTCTTTCTCAGCTAGTCGCTTTTTAATTAACTGCTATGTAATTTTATTTTCTAAGTTGTGATCTCTTCACTTCAGTTAAATATACAACCCATAAAATTACTCATGGTATGTTTGATCATATCTTATTTCAGCTCCATTTTCAAATAAATCTCTATAAAACCGAGTTTGGGTCCTCACACATACCTAAAAATTATCAAAATACATTCCACAGAATTATCAAAACAATGGTGGTTACTGTGCCCTAAGTCAACGATCGAATTTTTAATAATCAGAAAGATAAAGAGGCATTTCAAAGTCTAAAGAAAATAATTTAAAACTTTCTAAACAAAGTTGTTATTAAAAATGGAGATCTATGTTATCTACACTCACCATGAACACGACATTTGTGATTGAGCCAACTTCACCAGAAAACAACCTCCGTGCAAATATAGCCTGCTCTACTATTTCCGCAGCAGTTAAATTTCTTTTTAAACCCATCCTGCAATTCTATAAGGTGTTAAATCAGCTTAAGTTTAGTCATATGCTAGTACGCTTAGCACCATTCAACTAAAAAGGAAGTAAAATAACTCCCATAACGGCAAAGACCCCACCCCCACGCATTTGCAATTTTTACAATTAACCCTTATGTACTAAGAGTGCCTTAAATTTTGCAGTAAAGTTCCTTATCCAATTCTAAATGGTACAATTTTATGTTCCACGGTCTGTTTCGGAAATTGTTCATTAGTTTTATGTATTTAGTCAATGTCTAAAACGCAAATAAATACAAGATTACACCAATTTTTGTAAAATGTAGTATTCCATTTTAATACATTCTTTGTCGTAACACTGTTCTATATAATTTTTTCTTTGTAAACCGCTGATTTAAATGGGTAGATATTGATAGACTATGCATATGTTTATCAAAAGAAAAAATTTCTAGAACGCATTGACGACCACATAGTTATGTCATTTTAAAATTGAACATGGGGGTGATTGCATAACATAAAGAGTATCGGAATACTTGGTTTAATTAGCAAAACACTATTTTTACATGCGGGTTATATGCATAACCAAAAGTACAAAACTTGCCTTCCGGTGTAGCAAAACTGACAATTCATGGCACAACCCACTTGGCTCGACACACAAACTGTCGTCCTACCTCTATCAACGGGTATTACCACTGTTTCAATTACCAGACCATCTTCCAGTGTGAATAAAATCTGCAAGATCCTGTGAGTTACATATCGATCAGATAATTCTCAACCAAACATCTCATATAAAAGAATAGGAATTAAGAACATCATCTATAAAGTTAATAATTTACTGTGTAAACCAAGTTTTGAGTTACAATCCCGAGAACTGGCAAGTCAAATACCAGTAACTTGAGATGTTTGAGAAGTGGCAAGTAGGGCTGTAAATGAAACGAAACGAACCGAACAAGACTCTGTTTATGTTCAGTTCATGAACTAAAACCCTTTTTCATATTCAGTTCATGCACATTAAAATACGAACGAACATTTGACGAACATGAACCGAACATTTGACGAGCCGAACACAAGTTGTTCGTGAACATCTAATTTCTTCCAAAACATTCAATAATTGGAAAAAAAATCTTTCTTTTTAAAATATATTTTAATTTTATCATATATTACTATATTGTTAACTAGCATAAAATAGTTCACATATAACTTTAAGTTTATATATTGTATTAATTCTTTTTTACATACGTATGATTATTTTAATGAGTTGACTGTATTTAACGATAACACTTAGTTGACTGTATTAGTTCACATATAACACTTAACGATAAAATCGGTGACTGTATTTATAGTATGATGATATAAATTAGCATAATAAGTTCGAAATAATACAAACATATCATTTATATTATTATACTATAAATAAGTTTATTAATTGTGTAACGATATTAGTTTTTGTTACATCATTAATCGATTTAATTTTTTATTTTATCAAACTTTATATATAGTTACACGAACACGAGTTTAGACGAATCGAGCAGAGCCATGTTCATGTTCAGTTCATTTAATAGACGAACACTATATTCTTGTTCATTATCGTGTTCATTTATAAATGAACGAACATTAACCGAGCCGAACACGAACAACTCATCTCATTTACAGCCCTACTGGCAAGTCAAATACCAGTAACTTGAGATGTTTCATCATGGTAGCATATACTCACTATCTTAACATGTACGAACATACACACACTTAATAATCACACCACAAAGTAGGTAATAAGCTATCTTAAATTTATATCCAACCACTTTTCTCTAAATGCTAGCTTCTCCGTTTTTCTAAGCGTCAAAACTAACAATTAAGTACCTATTTTGCGAGAATCACATAAACTCAGTTCAACCAGCCAAGTAATAAAGACAATGAGTAGACTACTCCCAAGATAGAATGACATGTCACCTTTTTGGTCCCATCTGAGGCTGTATGAACATCTTTCAGCGCCAGGGCCTTAAACTCAGCATGTTGGTCCAACATTGTCTTGAAATCTTTATTTAAGCCTTCATGATTTTAAAATAGCAAAAAGATGTTAGCAGGTTGAAAGAACAAACGTGTTCTTAAACACCAGTACCCTAAATAGAAGATTCATGAATTGAACAGAGAGAGGCATGGCAATTTTGAAAAAAAAAACATTTTTTTAGACTTTATAGAAAGCAAATACCTTTGCATGCAGAAAATATTTATAGCAAAAAATATCACACAACTAACAAAATAACAATGACAAAAATGAAAACGAAAACACTGAAAAACTACAGAATTAACCTTCCAGTTCATCAACACAATGTGCCCAAATGTTATCCCCATAAAGGCGTTTCCATAGCATAAGAGCTTGACCAGGCCTAAATCCATGTGACTGAACCCATTTCTGTTAAATCAAATTGACAAAAATAACACATGTAAGACACAAACCAGCAGTAAATTGAACATATAATCTGAGAAGCAAAGAGCAGAGAAAATTTTAAAAGCAGCAGCAGATCCATGTAGAGTCCAGAGGAGTGTGGAGTAAGGGTCTTATTATGGCCTCACAAATTTTTCAAAAGTATAGGCACTATAGAAACTTCTTGATATTTTAAGATAAGTTAGACCCTCAGTTATGATATTTGAAAGCTACCTTAGTTTGTACCACGCCTCGAACGGGAGGGTGTGGGGTCGAATTCTATTTCTGCATAGCGGCTTGTTTAGCTTTTCCTATTCTTATTAGATTTTTCTATTTCGATTGCAATTCCAAAATACAAGATTCCTCCTTTCCAACCCTAAATTTCTGACCTTCACTTACATATCTATTTATGTCTTTTAGTTATTCCAAAGTTTATACAATGGTCAACATTCTCTCTCTTTGTATGTAGAGGTAGAGCTATAACTTCATATACTTTTATAAAGGGTTTTTTGCAATTTTTTAACCTAAACTAAACTATAGTCATTCTGCGATTTTGTAACCCAAACTACGAGTTTCTCTTTTTAAGTACCTAAACTAAGTGTTTCCCTCTAAATTAGTACATTCCGTTATTTTTTTTATGGAAAGTTGCGTTTTACCAAAATACCCTTATTCATATTCTGGAATTACATAATACATATACATACAACATACAATACGTAATAACTAATAACATACCCGAAACTCGTAGTGAGACCAAAAAAAGGCAAAACAAGCAAATTAGTCAAAAGAGAAAAAAACTAGGTTTATTCTGCTCACCAAAACTTTGTACATATACATACATACTAATCATTGGAGTATTGTTTCCCCAAATAAGCAGCTACGACAAACGATTCATCATTACAAAAGGGAGAAACAAAAGAAATAAATTATTTAAAAAAAATACTCAAATAAACCCATATTCATTTCCCAAAAAGCACCTAATACGCTGAATTAAGTAATTAACCATAAAATTTCTCATTCCTGCACAAATCGTACTCAGATCATGATAAAAATAGGCGAAAAAGGCACCACCACCGCTGCATGTGGGCCCACAGCCACCACCGCCACCTCTGCCTCCGTACGGAGGTTCATGTCCACCACCGCCACAACCCAACCCCCACCGTTGTTTTAGCCCCTATCACATGTTGACACACTTCGATCGGCCAAAATAACACCACCATTGAATCCGAAGCATTCAAGAAACTCAAACCCTACGAAGGAATCGAGCAAATTCCTTACTAATAAAAAGCCCCAATTTCCACTTATGTTTATATATTTATAATTGTATCTCTCTATATATATGATGATGATATGCTGCATATATAAATATATCTATATGTATGTAAATACAAATTTTATTTTATTTTTTCCTTTTTTCTTAACCATTGGATCACATCCAACAGTTTAGGTCGGAAAAAAAACTAAAATGACCATTTTGCCCCTGAATCTGAATGAAAAATGTTTGATAACATCAACTTTTTCCGTTAATTTGGACGAAAGGTACTAATTTAGAGGGAAACACTTAGTTTGGGTACTTAAAAAGAGAAACACGTAGTTTGGGTTACAAAATCGCACAATGAATATAGTTTAGGTTACAAAAGTGCAAAAAACCCCTTTTATAAATGACAGATTATACAACATATAACATCATCTCTTTCTCTTGCAATGTGCATCGTTAATTTCAATTTAAATATTTTGTTTTCCTTTTTCTATGATATAAAAGCAAACTTTTGTGCTCAGTTTTGCAGTCACGCTGTTTCACTGTTTGGCGTGGTGTTTTGTTCTTCTATGCAAGTAGGTAGATGGTTTTGGAGTTATAAGTGCTACTTTCTGATGAACTAACTATTCACTTCGATCGAAACTTAAAAAAGTATGAACCAAATCGATCTATTAATGTCCCTCGCTATTTTTTTTTAACAGTTTATTACTAGAAGAGAAACCAAGACTTAGAGCCTAGATCCATTACAAGAAAAGTTTAAACCAAATCGATCTACTAATGCCCCTTGCTAAAAACAATCTTTAACAGTTTCTTACATGAAGAGAAGCAAAGACTTGGACCCTAGATCCATTATAATCTAGGAGAAGAACATTGGCAACTATTGTCACCAAACGAGCACAAAGTTAGTTGGGTTCTGATTTTGAGTAATTTCATAATTAGATACGCTGTGTGTATATAGTAACATCTTATGTAAACATGCAGTCAAGAACTGATTAGTCCACTTGAGCAATTAATCTTTGGTGTTTTTAATTCTAGCGATGACATCGAAATAATTTCAACATGACACAATTAAGGCAGGTACATGAAGCAAAGAAGCTAGACACAAGTGAAGCTAGAATGAACTCATTTACACTTGGCCACTAACAAACTGAAAGGAGACATCAAGTCCTGGAACGTGTTTGTTGGTACGTATTCAGAGGATTGATTAAAGTTCGAGTTCATTTCATGATATAGTGAAAATATTCACCCTTGTTTTCAGTTAAAATTGCAAAATCTAATATCAAAGCTCGAGATTCATAAGATCTTTTGACTCGTCCAGATCAGGATTGTGAATCTCACTCTTAATTTTATGAAACAGTATGTATGCATAAATAATATACCATTTCCACTAATTCAAACTCTATTATAATCCATATTAGTTCAATTCTCAGAGTAATTATCTCCTGACATTCATATATAGTCATCAAATGACAAACGGCCTTCATGAGACGAACATGGCTCAGGTTCACTCTCTTTTGGCAAACAAACCCAATACTTGGTTCAAACTTAGACATCCCAAATGAACAAACATGTATCAAATCCTTAACAACCCGAGAACGAGTTCTCATGGAAGACTCGGTTCACTTGCAATGATATATACTACAGAGCAATTGCTAAGATATGCTGTATAATATCCGATTGGCCTTTTTTGGTAAGTATCGACCTATATGTCCATAAAGTACTCAAATTCAGTAGCCCCGGGTTCTTTTATAAACAAGTTATAAATGATGTACACAATTAGCATTTACCAAAAAAAAAAAGGACTCAAATAAGCTCGAAAGAAACTGAAAGTGAAAGAATAAAAGGAGGAATTAGATTGACATACTTCAAGATCCTATCTTTGGTTTTCTAATCAAACAAGTTATGAAATACATGGACTTTTACTAAAAAATAGAGGTCTTTGCAACATGGGTACTTCAAAAATGTTCGGACCTGGTACGTATCAGGTACCCTCTACTTTGGTACACAGCGGGAAGTGACGAAACCATGAATCTTAAATGGTATTGGCCGATATTCTATATAATTTTTATTCATACTCTATGAATTTTTTATTTTTTTGTTATAGGGGGGCTCTGAATTTTAAAGATTTTGATAAAAATCTGTAAAGATTTTTTTAATAATTTTCATCAACTTTTATTAAATCGGCAGCAGCCCCGACTGTCTCTACATAGCTCCTTCCCTACAACGGGTAGTTACACATATTTACCAATAATATAAATTAATTAGGATTAACTTTAGATATTAGATAAAGTAGGCTCATATACTATAATGACATATCACGAGGGTGTGTATGAGACATTTTCATAGCGTTTTGAGTTATTTTCTTTATTT
Source organism: Primula vulgaris (assembly GCA_963920805.1). Classification (NCBI taxonomy): domain Eukaryota; kingdom Viridiplantae; phylum Streptophyta; class Magnoliopsida; order Ericales; family Primulaceae; genus Primula; species Primula vulgaris. The sequence continues at coordinate 25,650,116 of OY987215.1, forward strand.
ATTCAGTTTTTATTGCATTCTGCAGTTGTATAAAAATACATAGTGGCGGAACTAGAACTGTTACTGTCGTAATTATGGGGTGCTGAAAGACTAAAATCGAAAGGAAAAAAAATACATGTTAAAAGATATTGTCGTAATAGTCACTTTTAGCCTATTACTAGTTCCAAATTTCAAAATGAACAAATTACCTACACGTATCGTATTTGCACTTGTACCCGTATTGGTGCTTCCTATTCTAAAGGTAAATAACCTCGAAAAAAAACGAAAATGAATAAAACAAAAAGGTAATAAAAAATAAAAACAGATATATACTTGAAGGTCAGGGTAAGCCAACCCTTTAAGCAGAACTTTGTTAGAGGAAGTTACAATCCGGACATTATTACTGTTACAATGGACGGCTGAGATGATAGTAGAGGATGAGAATGAACGGTTGTGATGGAGTAGGCGGACACGTGGATGGCATCGAGACGGTGTAGATATGAGGGTGTGGTGGTGGTGAGGGTTTAATCGCAGATTATTATACACTCGTTTTCATCATCTTCCTATTACCTATCTATCATATACCCTCTCACTTCACTTTTTGCCTTATTTCTTCTACCGAAATACTACGTGCTAAAGTCTAAACTACGTGCTAAATTGACATTTTTTTTGACAAGGGGAAATAGTATGTACAGATTTACAGCACATAATATAAAAATGAGAATTTATCCCTAACAAGCTTCAAAACCCAAAAACATACTAGAAATAACGAAATAGAATGCGTGTTCGGCAACAAGTTTTTTTCTTTGCTTTTTGATTTGAAAATTCCACGGGTGTTTGGTATGTTAGCTTTTTCAGCTTTTACAAAGCTAGCTTTTGGGTCCAAAAAGCTGAAAAGGCTCAAAATGAATTTGCGGAATTTTGTAGCTTTTACACAATAAATTTTCGAAAAATAAAAACTTTATAATAAAATGTGATTGTATCTTTACAACTCACTAATAAGTGAAAATATGTTACAAATAACGTTTCAGCAAAATAAGTTACAAGTACACTACAACTTTTAAAAATCAAGCTTTTATCTGGTTTCATTTAAAAAGCAGCTTTTTGACCCAAAAAAATCTAATGCCAAACAGGCCCTTGAGTCTAGCTAAATTGACATTAACCCATAAAAAAACATGAGTTAAAATAAGCTCAAAAACTTTTCAACAAAATAAGTTATAAATCACTTATAAGTATAAAAGTTACAGTGGTGTCAAACAATGCATTACAATTTTTAAAAAGTGAGATATTTTCTTATTTCATATAAAAAGCCCTCGAGTCTAGCTAAATTAACACAAATCCATAAATAAATAGGAGTTAAAATAAAGATCACAAGGAAATTAAAAGATAATAAAAAAGAAAAGAAAAGAAAGAGATACATACTTGAAGGTCAGGGTAAGTCAATCCTTTAAGAAGAACTTTGTTATTATTATGGACGGCTGAGATGATAGTAGAAGATGAAAATGAACAGCTGTGATGGTGTATGCGGACACGTGGAGGGCATCGGGACGGTGTAGATATGAGGGTGTGGTTGTGGTGAGGGTTAAATCGGAGATTATAAAATCTCGTTTTCATCATCATCATCCTTTATTATAATACTATTCACACTCTCTCACTACACTGCTACTACCAAAATACTACCAAGTATTATACTGCTTTTCATATTTATGCCATATCTATTAGATACGAGTCCATGAGTCCATGAACAATATATATATATATATATATATATATATATATATATATATATATATATGGAAACGTTATATTGACATCATGAAAAACATTAACTTGGACACTTTTTTATAAAAACGTTCCAAACGAAGATTTGGCTAATGCAAATCTCACGGTTTCACGACGGGAACACAAATATGCGTCTTGTTTTCGAAAACATGTCATTATACATCTCGGAAAAAAAAAACAAGACGCATATTTGTGTTCCCGTCGTGAAACCGTGGAGATTTGCATTAGTCAAATCTTGATTTAGAATGTTTTTACAAAAAAGTGTCTAAGTTGATGTTTTTCATAATATTCATTATATATGTATATATATAATATCTTGTGTGTGTGTGAGTAGTATAAGTACTACTACGCTACATGTAAATGGGTATACACTTTCGCGTGGGGCCACGACCTTGGGCTTTGGGTCCGAACATGGAAATGGGGTTGGACTTGGGTTGGGTTCAGGCTTGACGCGACAGACTCGGGTTGGGCTCAGGTCTGGTTCGGGTTGGGCCGAAGTGTGGTTTGGTTCAAATTACAAGATTTTTTCAAAAGTTTCTAGAAACATTTAATGCGATATGAGTAACATTTGACCTTCTATATTCTTACTATTAATATAAAGACCCTTGGCCTTTCAAATTCTTAATATTAAGTGTATGAGTTCTAGGAAATGAAATGCCTCCCCTGAATGAGTGACTCTTGACTTACCCAATGAGTTACACCTATAGTCTATATATAGGCTTGCATCTATACATTCTAACTCACTCATCCATATAGTCTATATATATATAGAGAGTATCGCTCCATGAAAGGCTCGACCAGGCGTTCCTTCGAGCCGTAGAGAAAAGACATTGTATCTTGGTAAATTATTGTCATTAAAGACCAGAAGTTTAAGGTGGTGAGCAAATTGAGTTTAAGGGACACGATTAAACTGTGATCTCGTCTCGGACATTCATATCCATCCTTATAATATCATTGTTTGCATTTCAGTCCTCTATTTTGTAATATTTACGTTTCAGTCCTATAGTTTCAGTTAATTACATTCCAGTCCTAAAGTTTCCGATATTTACGTTTCAGTCCTATAATTTTGAGTATTTATAAAATAGTCCAACATTTTTACTTTATTTCATTTAAGTTTTGCAGTTTCATTTAATTACATTGCAGTCATCTAATTTTAGTTTATTATAATTCAGGACATCAGTTTCGTTTTATTATAAAATAGTCCTATTTCAGAAATAAAACTTTATATTCTTGTTTGCATTTATTCTGTTAATCTAGATTTTATTGCGGCATTTAATACAACATGTACAACAGATTAAACATACATATGTCAATTGACATATTTGATAACAAGTGGATCAAAATAATATTACTGTGGCTTCTTTGTTTAAATAGAAAATTATGTTACATATATAAAAAAATATAATTATATACGTTTCTAACAAGTGCCGTGTACTTACCGAGTCATGTCCTAAGTTTTAAAATTTTACTTGTTTGGCGGCCCCGTGTCGTCTCGGATACGCGAACTCGTATTTGAGCATCATAGCCAATCCTTTAAGCAAAACTTTATTTGAAGACTTTAGAATCGGGACATTATTATCATTAATATGGACGACTGAGATGATACTAGAAAATGAGAATGAACGGCTGAGATGGAGAAGGCGTACATGTGGCAGGCATCTGGATGATGTAGATATGAGGGTATGGTGGCGGTGAAGGTTTAGTCACATATCATTATAAAATCTCGTTTTCATCATCACCAATTGACCATATACCCTTTTTCTCACTTCATTGATAGTATCAGAATATTAAATATTAGTGCCTTTTCTATATACTATCTCAGTTCACTTGTTGCTATCTTTTTCATCATCTTCCTATTATATATTATACTATCTCATTTCACTTGCTGCTAGCTTTTTATGTATTCTTTATTGTTTAATTTGGAAAAAATCTTACCAGTTTTTTTTTTTTTTTTTTTTTTATCATTTTAGTGTCTAACATTTAAGTTTGACCAATTTGGTGCCCACCCTTTAAATTTCCGTTCAGTTAAAGTTCGACAGTATAAATCGACAAAGTTACAATCATTATATCATCTGTTTGAGATAACATTTGTTTGCGGATAAGATTAGAGTAGAGGATGGACGGCTGTGATGGAGTAGGCGTACACGTGGCAGGCATCTTGACGGTGTGGGAATGGGGGTGTGGTGATGGTGGCGGTTTAGTCGGAGATTATACAGTCTTGCTTTCATCGTCATCATGTTATTACCGATATTCTCTCACTTCACTTGCTGCTAGAATTTTCTACCTTCTCTATTGTTTACTTTTGAAAAAATCTTATACCATTGCATTTTTAACATTTTAGAGGCATTTACAATAATTTTGTTAAATTTTACATGTTAAATATTGATACATGATCATTTAATTGTATCTTAAATGACACATGTGTATGTTAATTTTAATCTTCACATTAGTTTGTTATTTTAACAATGTTATCTAATTTTCTGTTAAAATTTATAATTATAAATAACCCACTACTACCATTTAACCGTCAACTGACCATTCGTTTTAATGCTATATGGATAAGAAATAAAGTCATGCCAAACGAAAGAATTAATAACTGACATATAGGAACTGGCGGGAGATTTATAGTAGCGGTTTATTTTTTTTTTGCCAAATCATTAATTAAAATAGTTGTTAACTTCAACAATATTTGAATGGACCATATGCACGTTTGACTGAGATTGTATACACTAGGGCTGGGTTCGGTTCGGTCCGGTTTGATTTTTGGTAAAACCGAAACCGAGCATATTTTTCGGTTCGGGTTTTTTCGGTTTCGGTTTTTTTATTTTTTGGACCGAACCGGACCGGTTTTTTCGGTCCAGTTTCGGTTTTTTCGGTTATTTTTCGGTTTCGGTCTTTTTCGGTTCGGTTTTACTGAAAACCGAAACCGACCCGATTTTTTTTCGGTTTCGGTCTTTTTCGGTTTTTTTCGGTTCGGTTATCGTTTCGGTTCGGTTTTTCCGGTTTTTTGCCCAGCCCTAGTATACACTTTATACTAAATTGTATGCATGAACTATATCCATTTTTGACTCAAATGTATGAAATTTATACCAAACTATATGCAATTATACTAAATTGTATGTATTTTTAAGTGAATTAAGGTCGTTATACGTGGGAAAATACGACAATTGGTGAAAATACCATTTTCTGATGAAAAATCAACTTTTTGGTGGGAAAAAAACTACTTTCTGTTGAAATATATGTGTTTTTTTGTGTGGAAATGGCGGTATTTGGTGAAAAATACCGCTATATGATGAAAAAGACCGTTTTTTGAAAAAATCGGATTATTCTGTGATTATTGTTATTATTATGGACGAAAAACTTTACTAAATGTACTACTAAAACTGCATATGAAATTTAAAAGCGTAGAAAACCTAATTTGAAATATTTTCATGTGTTTGGACGTGTGTGCTGATGAGGGAATTTTATTAGTATATGCTACTTATAGTAGAGCATATATATTTTACAATTTAAGAACTCTGACTATTATGAAATCCTATAATGTTGTGTTTGATGATACTAAAATTGTTTTGATACTACTTCATGTAACACCTTGTTTCATCAAAACTTAGAAAAGTTTGATGCCATGAGGGAATTTTATTAGGATATGCTACTTATAGTAGAGCATATATATTTTACAATTTAAGAACTCTGACTATTATGAAATCCTATAATGTTGTGTTTGATGATACTAAAATCGTTTTGATGCTACTTCATGTAACACATTGTTTCATCAAAACTTATTGAAGCCTTTTCTCTAAGTTACTCCATAAGTATGACATAAGCTAGATACATACTACAACAAGTGTAAACGGTATCTTACGGTAGTTTTGTTTATTTTGTTCTCGATAGTGTGATGAGGAAACCGATCTCATCAAACTTTGAAAAGATCTTTACAACATAGGATACAGATATAATTTTTGGTTTTATATTGTTATAATGTATGCTTGTAATTGTGGGTATAAAAAGAATTTTTATTTCTGATCATATAAGTTAGTATCTGTTATCGGTACAAGTTCTATGGGATTAACCACAATAATTTCAGATTCTTCAAAAGATTAGTTTAGCTGAATATCTACATGTAAAACTTCATTAATAAACTGAATAATATTTGTTCACCTCGGCTGTTCTTTTCTTAGATTTTAATGATTGTGCTTTATACTGGGGTTATCAACTTATACATGCATGAAGTATGTTATTTTTGAACTTTGTAAAGATGATAATGCAATGTGGGTGATTCTATTAGTTGGGATGTGCTCATTTGTTGAAATTTCTTTAAATAATCTTATGTTTTAGCATATTTACATTTTTAAAAAAAATTTAACGCTTCCATTCTCATACTTTGTCTATAATGACATGAATTATTATTGAACAAGCATGAGAGGTTTTTGTCTTTAAATTTATTTGAGTCTTTGAAACAGAACCATGGGTATGTCGTGCAGTTATATAAATTATTTTGCTGCTATTTTCTGTTGAATCTTGTTAATCAATATTTATGGAAAGTTTTTTTCAAGGAGACTGCATAACTATATGAAGATAACATATGTGCTAACAAGGACACTTTTTTGTGACTTAATTAAGCAGTTAAACCGCAATTGTTTCTTCATTTTCTTTCTTGCATGCGTTCTTGATTGTTTACATACCTTCTATATTGTATGTAGATAGAATTTTTATAAGTAATAGTAGCACAATTGGACCGTATCACATTTGTTTGGATATGTTAGAGAGTTTAGGTGTTATCAGTTAATGTATTAGTAGTTGGTTGGTAGATATTAGCTGTTTCATTTATTGCAGTTGTACATGATTAAATGCCTATATAAAAGCCTGAGATGTAAACATATATAATCAAGCTAATATATATACAATTCTCTTTCTAAAATTGACATGGTATCAGAGCTGAGATCCACTCTCAATTTGCTCGTGCTACCCTGATCATTTTTCTTTCTTTTCACTTATGTTCTTATGCTACAAATAGCTTTCTCTCAGATCAGTTTCATAGATTTTTTTTTCGATCCAATTATCATGGCTTCTCCAACAGATCTATCTTCATCTAGCCATTTCCTAAATGCAGTCATGACATCCATTAAGCTTAATGGTCAAAATTATAGCTTGTGGTCTCGATCATGTGAGGTTACTGCCAAAGGGAATGGCTTGCTCAAATATCTATCCGAAAAACCCCGAAGTCTATGATTAGTTGTAAATATTGTAGTATTTTACTATTATTGTGTAATGTTTTAAGAACAAATCTATAATAATATGTGCAAGTTAAGTACTATTATGTAAATTATTATTGTTTTTGTATTATAATTGCAGAAATAAAGAGAGCGGCGCTATGAGACAATATTGAACAAGGTGTTATAAATTCGGACAAAAAAAAATTCAGTTTAGTATTTCTGTGATTAAAGAAGCTACGGAAGTCGGAAAATTACGATCTTTATATTTTCGGAAATCTTGAAGAATTTCCTACAAATTTTAATCACAAAGTTTTCGCAAATTCTATCATATTAAAGACGTTAATTGATCTACAAAGATTAGGACTATGAATGACAAAAAAAGAAAAAAAAATAACAAAAAGAAAATGGCTCTCCAAAGACATAAATGTCAAGCTCTCCAAAGTCATAAATGTCAGAGCTTCAAATGTCAAAAATATTGTCAGGAGGTTTAAAAGCATTTTTTGTTACGCTATCACATGCAGAAGAAGAAGAGAAAAAAAAACAGGCTACTAACTATTGATCTATAGTTTTGTTGAAAATTTAGTGGATTTGTCCACAATTATTCATGCCGCACTTGGATATAAATAGATATCACAGCAAAGGAAGAAGATACGGCCGGAAAAAAAAAAGACAAGTTAAAAATCAGTAGAAATGTACTAATTCCATGATTTGTATTACTACACGGTTCCTCCGTCCGGTATTTGTAATATTTTGTATCACCATTCTATCCCTCTTTATTTAATATGCTTCAACTTTATTATTGTGTATTGTTCCTTATTATTATGTTAGCTTGATTTTAATAAAAAGTTTAGGGGGTAATGCCCTGCTTTCTTGTTAACACGTTTGTATTGATGATGATTACATGCTTTTAACGTTATATATTTTGTTCATTAAGAAAAGTTTGTTGTTATTGTGAGTTTATCATGTTTTGACTAATTGTCGACAAAATTACTTTTGGCACATTTAGTACTTAGTAAGAAAACTCTATAATTTTCAAGCTAGTTTAACATTATTATATACTGCTAATAACCATAGCTCATGTTCTACTAAGTATTATCACCCGTTTGTAAAGATTAGACTATTTTTACAAGTGTGGATCTTTTGAAAAAGTCATCATTAATATAATATTTTAATAGAAGTGGTGGTTAATACTTCCCCGAAAACCTTTATCTCATAAAAAAATAAATAAAACACTCTTAATCATTAATAAAAATGTGTTTTGTTCTCTAAATTTAAGCTTCGAATATTATAAAAAGGCCTTCTAAGTTACAAAAAATTATTAAAATGCTTCTAATTGTGAGATTGTTACACTTTACCTCGTTAATATTTTATTTTCTTTTGCAGCACTTTCGTTTTGAAGTACCTTAGGTAAATTCCTCGTGGATGATATAATTGGGTTATCCCGAGAAGATAATACTCAACTACCACCTAAACTTGGGTGTGTTTTTAGAACAGACAGTCTATTGATCTGGACTTGGAGCAACAAGATGCAAAAGTTATCTCTTTGTTATTGAATTCAATTGAGCCTCATATAAGTTACGGACTTCTCTACCTTCCGACTTCAAAAGAAATTTGGGATCGACTATGACATGTATTTAGGGGTAGGTAATGTTACTCAAATCTATGAGACGTGCAAACAATTTTTTAGTATTGAGCAAATGAATCAAAGTTTGGAGGAATATTACTCTAAGGTTGTCGGAATTTGTGAAGAGGTGAATATGTATCAACCTATAACTAATAATATCTCAACTATGCAACAACAGAGAGATGAATTCAATGTTGTTCGTTTTCTAAGTGGGTTAAAGTCTGAGTATGAGCCCATTAGGGTGCAAATCTTGAGCAGTCCTTCTCTTCCGACACTTACAGGGGTGTTCACTCATCTTCAACGTGCGAATCTGTCAGATACACGTAATGTTTCAACCATTCAGATTGCTAAAAAATCTACATTAGTTGCATTACATAGCAGCAATAAGGGTTATCATGGAGGAGGTGATAACTTTGGTGGACGTGGAGGTCGTGCTATTTGTGGAGGTCGAGGAAGTGGACGTAATCGTGACCAAAGAAAGTTTATGCGCATTGTAATCAAACAAATCATATAGTGCAATTTTGCTGGAAACCACATGGAAAGCCACACAATTTCACTAACCAGGCATCAGTTGAGAAAAATGTTTAAGTTATTCATAGCCTTTAGGCTCCTGAAAATTTAAGCAACATGGATATGATTACCATTTCAGAAGATGAATATGCTATGATTATGGCACAAAATAAGGCCAGTTTACCTAATCCTTCCACTGCTACTTTCGCCCAATCAGGTATGGCATCCACTTGCTGTTTTTCATCATCCTCGAACCCGTGGATCATTGACTATGGAGCTTCAGATCATATGATCGGTTCGTTTAATCTTTTATCTAATTATGAATCTACACTTTTAATCAAACTATAATGCTTGCTAATGGTTTATCGACTAAAGTCTCTGGTGTTGAAAACATTTCTCTCAATTCTTCTATGAACCTGTCATCTGTCTTTCATGTTCCACAATTTCCATTCAGCTTAATGTCTATAAGTAAAATTACTCGTTCACTTAATTGCTCGGTAACTTTTTATCCTTCATTCTGTGTTTTCCAGGATCTAACGACGAAGAAGAAGATTGGTATGGGGCATGAAGTCAATGGACTATACTACTTCAATTTTAATCACTCTCCGAAAGCCCTCCACTCATCTTTATCTCCTTTTGAATGGCGTTGTCTTCTAGGTCATTCATCACTTGCCACACTAAAGCGTCAAGTCCCGAGTCTTAGTTATTTGCCCTCTTTATTTTGTGAAACATGCCAGTTCAGTAAGCATCAACGTGTACCAATTAAATCCAGAATTAACAATAGAGTCTCTAGTCCTTTTGAATTAGTTCACTCCGATGTATATTAAGTACTCTTCAATAAATGATTATCATTATTTTGTCACATTTGTGGATGATTTTTCTCGTATGACATGTTGTTTTTAATGAAAAAACGCTTTGACTTGTTCCTCATATTTAAGAAATTTTGTGCTGAGATTAAAACTCAATTTAATTTACGTATTTGTATTCTTCGTTCTGACAATGCCAAAGAATACGAATCTGACCCTTTTAACGCCTACTTTACAAAAAATGGAATTGTCCATCAAACATCATGTATTTATACACCACAAAAAAACGGTGTGGCCGAAAGGAAAAATCGACATTTACTTGATGTAACTCGAGCTTTATTGTGTTCAAATGAATATGCCTAAGTATTTTTGGAGGGACGAAGTCCTCACGTCTTGCTATCTTATGAACCGAATGCCCTCATCCGTATGAAATGAAGTTTCACCATATTCGGTTTTGTTTTCGAACATAAATCCATTTCCTATTCTCCATTGCGTGTTTGGATGTGTATGTTATGCACATAATTTTTGTCCAGGTAGAGACAAATTGGATCCTCGGTCTACCAAATGTATTATTGTCGGATATTCCTGGAATTAAAAAGGATTTCGTTGTTATGATCCGAATTTGCATATGTACTTCACTTGTATTGATGTTACTTTTTACGAATCACTTCCATATTTTTCTAAAGTTGTCGGTGATATAGATTTTGAAACCGCTGATGGCTATCTTTCTGTTCATTTACCTACTCCTGTTATATCACCCCCCCCCCCCCCCCCAAGTGATTCTCATTCTACACATGGTGTTACGACTACATCAAATCATTATGTTCCATCTTCTGCACCATTAAAAGTCTATACTCGTCGGCATAATTCACAGTCTACTCAGCCCGTGCCACCTTACTCATCGTCGTTGGATCTTCATCTCGATGTGCCTTTGCCTATTGCTTTTCGAAAAGGTAAGTGAACATGTACACCTAGACATCCAATTATTAATTCTATTTCTTTACATGCTTTATTCCCATCTTACTCCTATTTTACTTTCAAGTTATCAAATGTCTTTATTCCTAAGACTATTCAGGACGCCTTATCTAATTTGGGTTCGAGAAAAGAAATGGAAACTTAAATGGCCGCTTTATATCAGAATGGTACATGGGATTTAGTTTCCTTACCCCCGATAAGAAAACTGTCGGTTGTCAGTGGGTTTACACTATAAAGTACCTTCCTGATGGAACTATTGAACGTTTAAAATCTCGTTTGGTAGCTAAAGGCTACACTCAAATTTATGGCATTGATTACGATGATACCTTTTCTCCGGTAGCTAAAATTTCTTCTATTCGTGTTCTAATATCTTTGGCTGTTAATCTTGGTTGGCTTTTGTTCCAGCTTGATGTTAAAAACCCATTTTTATATGGCGATTTAGTTGAAGAAGTCTATATGGAGCAACCTCTAGGGTTTGTTTCTCAGGCGGAGTATCGGAATAAAGTTTGTAAATTAAGAAAGGCATTATATGGTTTAAAACAATCTCCGAGAGCTTAGTTTGGAAAGTTATCAGAGGCAATTCTCAAATTTGGACTTAATCGATGTCAAACAGATCATTCGGTATTTTATCGCCATGCAAAGGCTGGTTCAATTATTCTGGTTGTATATGTAGATGATATTGTTGTTATAGGAAATGATTATGTAGGTATAGTTAATTTAAAATTATTTTTACGACAACATTTTCAGACTAAAGACCTTGGTAGCTTTAGATATTTTCTTCGTATCGAGGTTGCTAGATCTAAGATGGGTATTTGCTTATCACAAAGAAAGTATGTACTTGATATTTTGAACGAGACAGGTTTATTAGGGTGCCGACCAATTGACACTCTTATGGATCCAAATCACCAGTTGTCAGTTGACGAAGGCGAGTTGTTCAAAGATCCTATACGATATTGTCGTCTGATGGGGAAATTAAATTACCTTAACATTACACGTTCTGATATTTCATATGTAGTAGTGTGGTGAGTCAGTTCATGTAGACACCACGAGTTCCACATTGGGAAGCAGTTATTCGAGTTATTCGGTACCTTAAACGAGCTTTGAGACTTGGGGTATTGTATAGACCGAATGGCCATCTCAAGGTTGAAGGTTACAGCGATGCAGACTGGGCAGGATCTCCATCTGACAGAAGATCAACTACGGGATATTGCATCTTCTTTGGCGGTAATATAGTTTTGTGGAAGAATAAGAAACAATTTGTGGTAGCTAGATCAAGCGCAAATGCTGAATATCGAGCCATGGCTCACACCACAAGTAAGTTAACTTGGTTATAACACTTTCTAGAGGAAATCAAATATCCAACCCCCTTGCTGCTAAAGCTGTATTTAGACAACCAAGCAACTCTCCATATAGCTTCAAATCCAATTTTTCATGAAAGGACTAAACATATCGAGGTTGATTGCCACTTCATTCGGGAGAAAATGGATGGACAGATACAAACACAATTTCTGAGGTCTGAAAATCAGTTGGCGGATGTTTTCACAAAGTCGTTGAGTTCCCGTCGTCTCACAAATATTTGTTCCAAGCTGCGATTATATAACATATACTCTCCAACTTGAGGGGGAGTGTTAGAGAGTTAATAGTTAGCTGCTATCAGTTAATGTATTAGTAGTTGGTTGTTAGATATTAAATGTTTCATTTCTTGCAATTGTATATGGTTAATGCCTATATAAGGGCCTCAGATGTAAACATATATAATCAAGCTAATATATATACATTTATCTTTCTAAAATTGACATGTTAGATATTACTTTCGTGGTGTTTGTATATTAGTATATTATGCACTTTTGTTAACTGAAATTAGGGGAGTCTTTGGTTTCATAGATGTGTGTAGAACAAGGCCCTAGGTAAATTACTGAAATGCTGATATATTGTTGAAATGTTTGTATATATTGTACGAACAACGGAGACAATATAACTTTGTTTCCTTAGACATTGTTTTTAGTATATTGTGAAAAACATGAAGAAATATTGTCTGTTAGAACCCTATGTAACTATTTTCAGTTCGAAGTATTTAATTACCCGCATCTATCTGAGAAAATTGAAGTCTGAATCTATGAGAAAGAAGAGTGAGAAAATCTAACAAAAATGGAAAATTTTCAAGTTGTACTTAAATTGGATCTCAAGTATACTTAAAGAGTGAGTCCTTTTAAATAACAAAGATATTGTCTGTTAGAATTCTACACATTTAGAGTCTATATATGTTTCACGAGATAAATTCTACAACTACTGCTTGAGTCATTCCTTGACGGCTGCAGTAGAAATTTTCTTTTTCACTTTTTCTGTTTGGGGTATGATCCTTTTCAAGGATTTACTATCTAATGGGTTTTTCTGGTTATGATCTGATCAAAATTTATAGAAGAAATGAAAGATGTCTTTTAATACACCAGACCTGAAATTTATACACGAAGAGAATGACTTGACGAATAATATTCTTGACATTTTATACACTAGAAGAGCTAAATTGGCAAAAAAACAAGCAAGTTTCCCGTCAGAAACTCGGTGAGGAAAAACTTGTGCAAAATGAGGTGGCGGGTACTCAAATGACCCCTAGACAAAAAAGAATAGATGGCCCGAAGAAGGTAATACTGGTAGTTGTTCTTTGTCTATCATGTTTTGAATGTTTTCGTTATTGATTTTTATCATTTTGTTTTATAAATAATTTAAAATTTAAAAGTTACTTATAAATATTAATCTGGCGGCCCAACTTAATTTCTTGGGAATTACAGGTATACAAGAGAAACTGTGGAAAAGAACAAGACACTGGAGTCTCTGAGAGGAGTATACATGAGAGACTTGATGCTATAGAAAAGGGGGTGAATGAAACAATGGAAAAATGGAGTTAGGATGATGAGAATGTTGTAATGTATCGACTTGCTACTCTTTTGATTGTCAATCTTATGACTTTTGACTATTTTGTCATCATCTATGTGTAGATATATTAGTTCTTTTCATAATGACTAGTGGGACCTTCCCGTGCAAGGTGTGTGGCTGGTTTTGCATAGAGAAGTGTTGGCTCACCGTTAGTGTTATGGTTATGTGTTCGTGGGTGTGGGTTTTATGAGATTCGGGGATGGTTTTGCATGAAGGCAGTATATCGTCTACGGATATGTGGTCTCGTAGAACAAATACAATGCAATTAATCTTATCATTGTGTGTTATATGGGTTTGATGCTACATGATTTCGCCAAAATAGTATCTACTAATGCAGAAATTGAGGATTTATAAATCTGGAATATTATGAGCATACCTTTTCGAAAGAATACCCTAAAATTAGATACTGAAAGAACTGCTTCATGTAAAGAGCTGCCCCAATCTGAAAATAAGTACGGCTTTTAAGCACGAAACAATAAACAAGGTAACGCCGTAGAAAATACTCACAGATTATGGTTGAATCATAAATTATTGTACCTAACATTTTATCAAATTAGTTGCGTACATAAATGCTTAAATGCAGAGTGATGATCTAAAACTTCAATTGTACTTCGGGGAGTACTTCGAATCCAGTATTGACTTTTTTGTCTTTTACTCTTGATCAAATACGCATTTAGTGCCTTTTTAGTTGTAAGTTTGAGCGATCAAATACGCATTTAGTGCCTTTTTAGTTGCAAGTTAGGGCAACACGGTGACCTATTTTCAGATTTAAAATAACACTAAGTCAATTTACCTTAACTTATAATTTTGAAACCAAAACAAGGCACTAATAAAATTTTAGTTAACCCAATCAGCAAAAGCAAAGAAATAAACTACGGATTCCGAACATTTTACATAAAAAAGACCAAAGAAATATTCATGCCTACATATTTAGCTAGCTCTTGTTAAGCCTTTGTTAACTGGGGTTGTAGCTTCAATTTACTACTCTCTAATTGGGGAGAAGGGATGAAGATGAAGATGGAGAGGGAGAGAGAACTGTGATTGAGGAAAGGGAATTGAAGTGTTTGTTGGACGGTGGAGATGTTTAGTTTAAGTTGATTATTGAACGGTGTTAATGGGTTTTATCCTTGTATTTAACGGCCGGAGATTTTTGTTGGTTCATAATATTGGATGGTCCAGATCTTTTTGGTCAAGCACACATGACACGAGTCTTTTTTATATAGTAGATATTATGGCTGAATTAGCTCCGGTTCGTTTCGGTTATTTGTAAAACCGAAATCGATCATAAATTTCGATTCAGTTTTTTTGGTCTTTTAGGTTTATGGACCGAACCGGTTTATCTCGGTCCGGTTTCGGGTTTTTGGATTTTTTTTTATTTTAATTAAAAAAATACAAAATTTTGTTGTTATATTTTGAAACATGTCTATTTATAGATTTAGCTAGTATATTATTATTGTTGTAGGATATTATTGGACTCTTGTGCTTGTACTTTATGGGCCCAAGTGGGCTTGTAACCCTACCCCTCTATCTATATAAAGAGGGTTAGGGGTCTTGTATTTCACATTCATTCATATACATTCTGATTAATAAAGAACTACTGTTCACTCTCTCTATGTCTCCTATATTATATATATACTGAGCTAATATGTCACACAACACGTTATCAGCACTTTGCTCGAGTAGATTGAGGTATTTGCTTGGAGATTTTGTGCACGGATATTGGGTATAAACCTTGAGGTTTATCGGGATATAAAAGTTTAGGGTTTTTTAGTCATTGTTCTAATCGTCCTTCATCAACATATCTTGTCAAAGCAAAGTATAAATCTTGAGATTTATCCGGGTTTATTGTTATTGATCTATCGACCTTCAACAACTTACGGTGTGAAAGGTACATGCTATAATTTTTATTATATATAAACTTTAAAAGCATGTTGATAATTAGAGACTATGAATCACTGTGACTTGTAACTGTACAGATGAACGTTTGTTACTATTGCATATATTTATAGAAGTCAGACCTAATTAGTGACACTGCTTGCGTTGTACTGTCCGTATGTTAGAAACATAATAATAATCTGTGAACATTGGAAATTCTTATGCATATGCATGTTGACTGCCTTTGTTAATAACATATATTCATAGAATGTGTATATATTAAATCTCAGTGCTAGTATCTGCTTATAAGTACACGTTAACAATAAAACAGTATTCAGGCTATCAATCTGTGTTAATTAATAGAATTTGTTTTGATTGATTAAAACTGTAATTTCTCGTTTACGGCGAGTTGTAATAGGATTTGTATAAGCAGAGTAACTAATTGCATGTTAGTAGTTTGTTTGTTTTTTTTTGGAAAAGAACTAATTTACTATTGCATGCCATATTCGGAATTAGACATGATTGTGTCAGTGCCTATTTGTATGGATGGAGTAAATCTTTGTTAACCTAGACTTAATTTCCTTTAAAACGAAAAGCATATATAGGTAAAAGATTCGTCATATCCCCATCACGATTAGCTAGATACAAAATTTCTACTACCTTGTTTACATTAATCTGTAATTCAATCAAATCCTTGCATGATCATTTAGTTACCATATATAAAACGTGCATGTGTATTGTATAATGATAATTAAAATTTGCCCTCCCTGCATGTGATATGGTAAATTAGTAATTAAAATATACTGCCCCATGCATGTTGTAATTATCGTTAATTAGATCTTGCTATGTATAAGATATATATGTAAATTTGCGAATCATATATATTCACATTTAAGTTGGAAAAATTATGAAACTTCCCCAACTAGGCTCACCTATTTGGATACGATGTCTAGGAAAGATATAGGCGGAAGTCGATATCCTAATGAGGTCGGGTTTTAAATGGCATCTGTGCCCTCCACCCTCACCGTCTTTCCTGGTCGTGTTCAATTAGAGCTACCGAAAGGGGTTGACTAAATAATAATTTCCCCGAGTGTGTTTATATAGTGATGTATGTTTCGCCGAATTGGTGTCTCAGTATCGACCCGTCGTTCGATCAATGAGAACCAATTCACATTAAAAGCAAAACTATTTTCGAACCTGTTGTTCGAAACAAAGTTTGTGCTTGTGCAAACCATAAACATATAAACCGGTCGTTTTATATGATAACTAATCCAGAACTCCCAACACATGTTGGATGCCATCTATGATGAGAAAAATCGCAAAACATACTTGCGAAATGACTGTTTAGACGTTGATGTTATTCCGTCACCACATGTTAGTCACCCTGATGTGTGAAAATGTGATGCCCAAATTTTTTTTTTTGGATGCCATCTTTGATGAGTAAAACACGAGTTTGTTGTTACCCTCAGGATGAATGCTAAGACGTTGATTTTATTCCGCCGCCACATTTGAGACGTGATGACGTCTATGGTGAACAAATGTCTGAAATTGACATATTAGAGCAATCATTCACCAAAATACTAGCTTGGAAATTGTATTCCATAAGCAGTATCGTGAATTTATATTCACCATGTTCCTTTATCGCCCATCTGTTATTGGATAAGAAAATTACCCCGGTGAGTAGTTTTAATCCTATTGGGTCAATGGCGAATTGTTTGCCTGATATTAATATGCTATTCGTGTACATTTTTTTTTTCACGAATCGAGAACCAATACAAGTGTTATTTGTCTCGAACTGTCGTGATCCCGATGAATCGCTTAGCCAAGCGAGATTTTAGGCAATCGGCAAAATCGAAAACCTGTGGCTCCAAGACAGTAATTGGAAAGAACAATATGACCCGTTGTCACAAAGCAAGAGATAATGCTCAAGGAGGCAACTCTATGCTATAAAGACAAAGATCATGCACGGTTATTCCTTAAATAGTTCAATACTATTATAAAGGTGAAAAATCGATGCTAATGTGGTTAAAGATAACTGAAAGAAAACTCTTGAGACCCCCGGTTTTGTGGCTCAAATAAGTTTGGTACCTTTCTTTATTGATTTTGATAAATCATTGAGCCATTTTTTCGCTCATCTGGATTATGTTTTTCCATTTGGATTATGATTTTTCCATTTGGACATACTTTTGGATTATGGTTTGCCTGTTTACGAAATTTCTCAAAATAATTTAAAGTGTTTTGAGCAAATTCCTTTGACAAATGTGACCAAACTTTAAATTATGAAATTTTAGGCAATACTTGTGGGGTAGTTGATTTTTTTGGAAATAGTGGGTAACAGTGTACCACATAATTTCACCAACTATTTGCCTAAAAGAGTACTCAGTGACAACGATTCTGGACCTGTCGTTCCAAATCAAAATCTTTGGTAAAACCAAATTGATCTGTCAAATATGAGGCCTTATACTCATGTAGGTCCTGTCGTACCTTGTTGAGTTATAAAATATTCGAGAAAACCAGTGTTATCTGGTAATAGCTCATGAAAGAATTAAAATTTCTTTACATAACCTTCATTCACTACGACCAAAAGCGTATTTTAGAGGAGTTGAAATGTCTTTCAAGTGGTTGCTACCACATTTTTTAAAAACATTTAAATTTACCTTATCATTTCGCCTGTCGTCGATTGATAAAGGATTTAGATGCTAAGACATGATTGTCTATACTATCATTCGCCTGTCGTCGATTGATCAAAGCGTTTTGATATTGTGGCATTGACCGGAAGAAATATTCCCGGGTCAAAAGACGATGCTTGATTTATAATCGCATCGCATTTGGATTCTCTTTGAGGATATATGTCGTGATTAATCCGAAATTCATGCCACTAATGCTCACTTTGAAAGACTAGTATGTGTAAAGATCATGAAATGAACTCGTAGAATTCTTGTAAAGAATTGAAGGAGTTATTGTGGACTTATCCAACCATAAGACGGACCATGAATATAAATGGTTATGGTTGATGCATCGACAATAAGGTCACATGATTATTGTTGTCCATAGAAATGCAGCATTTCCCAAACTTTTAGCCCTATCATTAAGTTGATGGCTCATGATCCGGATTATCCTGAAAAGTCTAGTCGACTTGATAATACCGAAGAGTAAAGAATCAAAATTTTGATTTGAATTACTTTAGTTTGGAAATTGAAACTGAACATCATGTCGATTATGTTCAGACCCAAATGGACTCACGGAAAGTTTGATGATGCGACTGCAAATGGTTGCACACACTTCTTGGTCTTGCGCACCAAGATTTATATTTCCGTGTGGGGTCATGCTATTTTGCTGCATTGGTTCGTTATGAGGCCCATAGACACTCAGACACCATATGCGTACCAGCTGGTTACTGGTTATGAGCCAGAAGTCTCATATCAATGCGTGTTTAGAGTGATTAATTAATATTTTGATTGAGCCGATATAGCGTTCAAAATATGGACCTCTGAAGGGGACATAAGTCGATTATGAATCCCTTGCCTATCATTTGATAGAGTAACCTTGGCAAGCGATCTCTTTACCGCATGATATGCAAAAGTGACATCGCTAAGACTGTTCTCCCCGTCGTTAGGGGGAGATTTGCACGTTACCGTTGATAAGGAACGACGTGAAGTAACGTGGCATAACCCACTCAGTCTTAGCTTGATCCCCAAAACTGCACTTAGTGATAAGTAAGTGCATAGACTCCCTCAAGTCTAACTAAATACCAAACGCATTTAATGACTTTATGAGATGTCACGAGATCATTTATATCTGCTGCAAAATGCTTGCAAGGATAGACGTCCCTATCAGACGCCGTGTTCCTGTCGTAACATGTTGTTTTGGCCGAACCCGCCAAGCAAAGGACGCTGCCGTCGGCCATCAGTCTGTCGTCCTTCCCAAGATACGAGGAAGTTGACCGGTTTTTAATTCGTTCAGCCCCAGAGGTAGTGAACTGAAACTCGTTTGTCGCACGAGATTATAAAGGATCAAGGAGATGTGTGATTTCCTCCTCATCCTAAGAATCTCGAAATATCTGTCGATCATGATATCTTAGACGATATTGAAGCAAAACGAGACTGTCATTGATTACTTGTTCATATATTCGCTGACGACTGATAATATGAACAAATTATGAAAGGGAACCATGTACCGTTGCCTGAAGTCAACGGAGAATAGACTAGACTAATGGAAACTTGTAATCCAAGTAGACTCCTTAGCGAAAGTGTGTTCGGACCTGTAGCTCCAACACCACCAATGTTAAACGAGTTCGTTTATTTGGTTATTCGTAAGGAAGAGTGATGAGAATAATGAGATTGTAGAATGCTCGCCTAGTAGCGCAAGGCTTCTCTCAGACCTTGGAATTGATTACGAGATGGTTGATTTCTTCGTAATGGACATTATAACAGTCCCCTACTTTACCAGTTTAGTAGTTTCCGAAAAAGTGAGTATGCAGCCATGAATGTGCTCACAGTTTTATCTTTATGGGGATTTAGACCAAGAGATATAGATGAAGGTCCCTGTGTGACTTCATAATGCTTGAATCAAGTAGTTCCTGACCCCGGAACACGATCTCAATTAAATGAGACATTCACTATATGGATTAATATAATCCGAGCGGATGTGGTATACCGCCTAAGTGAGTACTTGATCAGCTTGGGATACTTGAACAAGTATTATGCCCTTGCATGTTTTATTATGCGATCCATTTTTGGATTTGCCTTCGAGATGAAGGATCTTGGGAAGACACGGTAGTGACTCGGCCTGATGATCGAGTCCCGTAAAGATTGAATCTAAGTCCATGATTCAGACTACACCGAGAAGGTGTTATGACGTTTTAGTCATCATGACGCTAAGTCGTCACATTCTCCCATGATCGTTCGATCACTAGACATTGATATAGACCCAGTCCGTCCCTGATGAGACGATGAAGAGATATTGAACCATGATGTTCATATCTAAGTACAATAAGCGTATCACTGTACTTGGTCTAATGTGCTAGGACGAACATCTCGTCTGCTGTGAATGGTATAGCTCGACATAGCATCGCGCTAACACGCTGCCATCGAAATGGCATAAAAAATACATTCCCTTACCTTATGGTAATTTTGGAAGTGGGCTAGTTTATCCCATTTGCGTCATCGAGTGTACCTACCCCCTTCGGTACTCGAATTAATGCAACCCTTTTTCGGTTATACCGATGCTGGTTACTTATCAGACCCGCATAAGGGATATTCCTAACATGGTATGTCTTTACCATTAGGAATAATGCAATATCCTGGAAGTCTTGGAATGACTCCAAACGAATCACTCTGATCTACTCGTGCTCTATGAGACGACTAGAGAGTGTATATGGCTTGGAGCTAATATTAGTCATATTTGAATTACATATGCTCTGTCTCACGATCCAGATAAAACACTTGTCATAGAAGACAACTTGTCGTTATCGATCAAGAGAGACATGACTACATTATGCTATTTAGCATTTCTCGCTGAAATTAATCTTCACATATGAAGTTTAAGAGCATCCAGTTGAATGCTTGTTCTATTCCACGTTAGATTTTCTTGCATCCAGTCGTGTGCAAGTAAATGAAGCATCCAGTCGAATGCTCGTACTCTTTATTGAAATATGAAATCCTTGCACCATGTCGTGTGCAAGTGAGGGGGAGCATCCATGTGAATGCTTATTGCACTAATTACTACTTAGACGAAATCCTCGCACCCTGTCGTGTGCAAGTGAGGGGGAGCATCCAGTCGCATGCTCGTGTACTCTTTTTGTCCTTAGACCAGGGTTTTTTCCCACTGGGTTTTCCTTGGCTAGGTTTTTAGCGAGATAAGTTCCCATCATATCTCACTTAAGATTTCCGAAATTATGGGGAGTATCCTGTTGTATACTTCTTACCACTGTGTACTCTTTTGTCCTTCGACTAGAGATTTTTTCCCACTGGGTTTAATCTAGCAAGGTTTTGATGAGGCACACTGTTTTGTGGTTAGTTGCTTACATGATATTTCAGCCTATATCATTCGGCTACACAGTTTCTCCTAAGTACCGGTTTTGTCCCACACTGGGTTTTCTGGCCCTAAGGTTTTTATGTGTTTAGCACTGCGAATGAACTTGACTCATATCGACTGCATGAAGACGAAGAATTCAAGACGTCCAAAGGGGGAGTGTTGTAGGATATTATTGGACTCTTGGGCTTGTACTTTATGGGCCCAAGTGGGCTTGTAACTCTACCCCTCTATCTATATAAAGATGGTTAGGGGTCTTGTATTTCACATTCATTCATATACATTCTGATTAATAAAAAACTATTGTTCCCTCTCTCTATGTTCTCTCTATGTCTCCTATATTATATATATACTGAGCTAATATGTCACACAACAATTATGTTTATTTTGTTAATCTATTTATTGCGAATATTCTAATTTATATATGCAAAAATAATAAAATAAGTTATTAATTTGATATCTTGTATATCATTTCCAAATTACACGTCTCCTAATTATTAGAAAAATGAGTAAAATGATGTACTAGAATGATAAAATAAAACTTATTTATGAGTATTTTTTAGTCAACTTGTTTTTGACAAGGTTTAAATAAATTAAGAGCATAATTCTAAGGTGAAATAGAGCATTTAATAATGAAAAATTAGTATCACGATTATTTAGATAGTTACAATTTATAATAAAATTTCTTTCATATCGTACATATGCGTTCTGAAATAGTTATAACTTATAATTATGCAAACATTAGTTTCAAATGTTAATTGTGAAAATGTTAATTACTAGATTTTTTAGTTATTAAAAGTTGAGACAATTACAAATTATGATTAAATTAAATGTTAACTAATTAAAATATACATAACAAAACATAATAATTGGCTATGTGTAACTCAAATTTTCAGTACTCAATTGATTTTTTTTGGATGTTTTAGTTTTTTCATTTGGTTCGGGTTTTCTTTTTTGGTTTTTCTATTTTTCAGGTTTTATTGGTTCGGTTTTATAGTAATCCGAAACCGAACCGAGGTGTTTTCGGTTTCAGTTTTGCTTTTTTTCGGGTTCGGTTTTTTCGATTTTCGGTTTTTTTCGGTTCTGTCCGGTCCGTTTTTTACGGGTTTTTGCCCAGTCCTAGTAGAGATTTTAGGAAAGCAAGATTTTAGAAAAGTATATTTAAGAGAACAAAACAAAATTGGTGTTTTTAGATAGGGAGAATTCCCTATAAATATCTGTGTGCAACTTATATTCACTCTAATTACCTCCATAATTTCACAATTTATTTTACTACAACTTATTAATTGTTTACTTTATTTACCAAAACTTCATTATACAAACCAAAACATAATACATATATTTTCTCTATATGCAAATCCCAACAAAATATGTTTAAATTACAAGAAAATTTTATAAAACAAAAAAATCACAAAAATTGAAAAAAAATCACAAAATTTATAAAAATGAAAAAATCACAATTTTTTTTTTTGAAAAAACACACAATTTTTTTTTTTCAAAAAAATCAAAAAAATAACAGAAAAATAAAAACGAAAAAATTATAAAAAATTTATTTTTCTAAAAATTATCACAAAAAATCATTAAAAAAAGATAAAATCATAAAAAAATGTATTTTTATAAAAAAACTCACAAAAAATATTAAAAATCACAATAAATTATAAAAATAAAAATATCACAAAAAATGGGAAAAAAATATAAAAAACTAAAAAAAATAAAAAAAATTTATTTTTTTTTTGTTGTCAAAAGACCCCACTTTTTACATCGCAAAAGCTATTTTTCCACCAAAAAGTGGTCATTTCACCGTTTTCTCGTCAAAAAGTTGTATTTTCATCAAAAAGTGATATTTTCATCTAGTTCTACTCAAAGTGCATCTATTTCACCTGAAAATGCATCTAGTTTAGTCGAAAGTACATGTAATTCAGTCGAAAGTGCATATAGTTCAATTAATGTGCATATAGTTAAGTCAAAAGTGAATACAATTCAGTTAGAACAACATATGTTTCAGTCGAAAGTGCATCGGGTTTAGTCGAAAGGGCATACCGTTTAGAGTTCAGCCAAAAGTGCATATAGTTAAGCTGAAAGTTCATCTGTTAAGATGAAAGTGCATATATTTCAGCTGAAAATACATATAGTTCAGCAGAAAGTGCATCTGGTTCAGCTCAAAGTGCATTTCGTTCAACTAAAAGTGCATCTAGTTCAGTCAAAATTGCATAGTGTAACTCAATATATTTCGCCACAAATTGCTTATTTTACTTTAAATTAAAAAAAAACAAAAACAAATCTGGATGGATTCGAACCATCAAACTCTTGAAATTTGTTGTTGGTGCCAGCGCTTCTACCATTTTGAGGTTACGGATGTACATAGTTACTAAACAAAATCATAATGTACACCTAAAAATCAAACGAACTCAACCAAATAAGCACTAAACGCACGCCAAAGAAACAATTAATTTTCACAATGTACCGCAATGTTGATTCAAGAACTCTTACCATTTTGAGCTTACAGATCTATGTAGTTAGCACACTTCAAAAAAAGTATGAACAAAGAAATTAACTATAAGGCTTCGTATCAGCCACAAACAGGCTCCGTTCCAGCCACAAATGCATATAGTTTTACCCCAAATCGAGGTCTATTTCATCCCCAAACGGAGCTTAACTTCAGCAGCAAATCGGGCCCCGTTTCAGTCACAAACATGATCCGTTCTAGCCATAAAATATGTTCCGTTTTGGCCCCAAAATGGGCTATGTTTCAGCCCTACAGCGGGCTTGTTTCAGACCCAAAAAGGACCCTTTTGAACCACGTAACGGTATTCGTTTGTGGCCCGAAACAGGCTCCGTTTCAGCCCAAAACTGGCTGTGTTTTAGTCCCAAAATGCACTACCAATTCAGATCTACAAGGCAAATAAAACAATAGTAATAATGACCTGAAAGCAAAGTTTACAGTTTGTATTTTGAAATTCTGCTTAAAAGTTGCGTCGAAACAACGCCATAAAGTGCTATTGAAGTATTTATACAATCGATGCATAGCTCATTGATATCATTCTCAATAGCAAGTGCCACATTGATATCAAAAAGCTCACACCGGATGAGCGTCTATATTCCCTAAAAAAGTTTCTTCAACAGTTAATCGGCTAGAACAAAGAAAATAATACAAATGGAGACTTAAATTTCCGACTAAGAGACTGTTTTAACATCGAAACGGAATCTGTTTTAGCCTCGAACTCGGAGTCCGATTCATCCCTGAAACAGACTTTAATTTAGCCCTAAAAAGGATTGCATTTAGCACCAAAACAGACCCTAAATCCGCACTAAAACAGGCTCGTTTTAGCCCAAAACGGCCCCCAAAATCAGCCCTACAACGGGCTTGATTAAGCATCAAAACAGACCACAAAACAGACGTTAACAGCCTAAAAATGCGCCATGTTTCAGCAAAAAAACAACCAAGCTCAAAAATAATAACTCAAAATAAATATCCATGCACAAACTAAAATAAAAAGATTAGAAAATATCCCCACAAAAGTAAACTCAATATTAAATTGTTTTTTTGAAGATGTAACAAAATCCCCAAACCATACAAATGTGAAAACGTAAATCAATGAATCGTACCTAAGGTTGAATCAGAGTCAAAACCAGAATTGGATTTAGTGTTTGATATAGATATCCGGTCAAAAACCCTTTCTTTGGCGACATGATCAACCACGGAGGTGTGGGAGTGGTGATGGGGGATCGATCCGGTCAGAAATCCTTTCTCCAGTGACATGATTGACGACAGAGTTATGGTGGTGGTGGTGGGGGATCGATCCGGTCAAAAACCCTTTCTCCGACAACATGATCGACATGAGCTATTGAACCAGTTAGAGAGAGAGAATAGATCGATAAAGTGAGGAGAAAAACAGAAGAGAGATAAAAATTAGATTAAATAGGCTTTATATAGTTTTCAAAAGTGATAAGTAGGAGAAATGTTACTTATGTTAGCTATCTTGTGGAAATATAAGTTCAAAAGTGCTACTTAGTTAATTATTTGTATATATATTGTAAGTTAGTATGTATACATGCACATTATACATGTTCGAAGGAAACGTTACTGCATAGACATTTTACTGGTTGTTAGAGTTTATATTATCCGATGTAATATCGATCAACCCTGTGGTTTATAAAGAGTTACTCATCCTTACCATTATGATGCCTTTTAATGGTAAGTTTTATGGGGTTTAACATGGTATCAGAGCGGGCCATCGATTTTGGGTCTCACCTCTGTTGGCCCGTGTGGCTAAACCTTAGAGGGGGGGGAGGAATAAGGTTTTTGGCGCTTTTTGCCTAATTAAAATCTAAGCGCAACTACTAACCCAACTTATGCAAATTTAAGCTTATTGCGTTTAACAAAAGATAAAGAATTGCTAGAATTACTAAACGCAAGCAATAAACTAAGCAATAATATATTTGCGGAAAGTAAAAGCAAGGAAAGAAAATGACACCGTGATTTTATAGAGGTTCGGCAAACGGCCTACGTCCTCTCCTCGGTACTACCGAGTATTTCACTAAAAATCTCCTTGCGGATTATTACAAATCCTATCGAGCTAATCAACCGATTGAGCTCCCCCTTACTTTATGAGTATCCCGAAATGAAAAGACCTAGAGCTTTTAAGCTTCAATTGCTTACAAAGCCTCTACCCGATCACTCGCTCACAAATGAGTTTATATTTTACTCTTTATAAAATCGTTACAATCAATGTAACTACACTCACTATTTTAATTGCTTCTAAATAAGCTAATTGGTGAGTTTTTGATGATGATTAAGCTTGAATCGTATTCTCCTTGATTTCCCTCTTTCTTGAATATATTCACCAAAATGGTGATTTTAGGGTTTTTATTTAGAGGTTGAAGGATGATGGATTGGTGTATTGATTGTTGGTTTGGAAGAGAGATTGAGCTTGTATATGTAGACCAAAGGTCTGTTTTTCTGGGTTATGACCGTTGGAAGTGGTTGAGGCTATTTTTCAGAGGTTTTAAGCAGTTTTCCAGAAAAAGCTGAAAAGCTGTTTTCGAAATCTGTAGAAAACGATCGGTCGTTTTCTACAGTCGATCGGTCGTTTTCCAGAAAATGATCGGTCGTTTTTGAGAAACGATTGGTCGTTTTTTCGACCTGCTCACTGGAAGAATTTGGACCAAAAACGATCGGTCGTTTTTGTCCAGTCGATCGGTCGTCTGTTCTTCTGGCAGTTTTTCGGTCTTCTTCGAAAGCCCATAACTCCTTCGTTTTAGCTCCGATTCTGGTTCCGCTTGAACCGTTGGCTTCGTAAACGAATGCTCTTTCTCTATGAAAACCTGAAATATACATTTTTCTTTTCTTGGACAAGACAAGCGTTATATCCTTGAAATCGTAAAATCATTAAAACATAATCCAAGTTATAATCAAAATCATTATTGAACTCTAAGTTCAACAATCTCCCCCATTTTGATTATGACAAACTAATGATGATTTTACAAGAAAAATATCTCCTCCATTTAAATAAAACGCATTTATAACAAATATCATTTTTCTCCCCCTTTGGCATTATCAAAATGCAATAAAAGATATGGGGTTAATGTGGAGGGTTTTTAACGAAAAACCAAGACATGAAAAATGTTATAAAGATGCATATTACCCAACTAATCACATATATGTAAATATTAAAGGTTAGAGTATACCGAATATGTGATGTTGAGTCCGCTCGCTAATGACATTTGCATTGAGCGTTGCCCATTCCAAATAGGTTATACCACTTGTTGGTATGCCTTCCACCTTTGTCGATCAATGGCACTTCATCCTTGATGGTGGAGTCGATCTTCTTGACTTCCACGGCTTTTGTCGGCGTTGCCAACCACTTATTGATTTTCTCCTTTTGGATGGAGATACCTTTTGTCGGTTTTGTCAACCACTTGTCGATTTTCTCCTTTTGGATGGAGATACCTACAACACAAGATTTGTCTTTTTGTACCCAATTTCTTTTGGGTCCGACATTGTTAGTGGCTCAGTTCTTTACTACCCATTTCAAATCGCTTCTACTAACATGAAAGCGATTTGGGCATTTAGAAGAATTATGCTCACTTCTACTACAATGTATGCAATGCCTAGACTTTTTAGTATAACGAGAGTTATACGAAGTTTTGGAAAGGGTTTTCGGAGTATCCAATTTCGTTTGAAAACCTAAACCTTTCCTATCATTAAAAGATTTTTGAAAAATCTTGGAAGCACTCCATTTAGTAAATACAACCTCTTGTTTAGGCGGAGTAGGAGTTTTAGAAAAATTAGATGCTTTAACGAAGCGGGTTTTGTTAGAAGTAGAACCAATGCAATCAAAACCTAAACCGCTCTTATCATTAACATCTTTTTGACAACTCAAAATGTTATCTAAAACGGTTTTACCTTTAGAAAACTTTGAAATTGTTAAATCGAGTTTTTCAATGGAAATGACAAGCTCATTTTTTTTAGTTTTCAACGATTCATTCTCGGTTTCTAAAACCTTGACCTTGTCATTTAAGTTAAAAGCATGAGAATTCAAAACCTTGTTTTCGCTTTTAACTTTATCGAAAGCATCCTTTAACTCTTCAAAATTTTCTAATAAATCACAATCTAAAGAAGATGGTTTTGAAAGAGTTTTAGCAAGTCTAGACATCTCATTTTTAAGAAAATTGATCTCAGTTTGTAAAGACTCGTTTTGAATAATGAGATCATTGTTTTTTCCTTTTAAGTCTTCCTTTTCGTCATCTATATCACTTAAAGAAAATGACGATTTCGGAATAGACTCATTTTCATTTTTATCTCTTGTCAAGGATCTTATTTCTTCATTGAGAGAAGAATTTATCCTTTTAAGAGATTTAACCTTCTCTACAAGCTTAGGAAGTTTTTCGGAATAGATTCCACACATATGAATTAATTCATCATGGGAAAAATCTTTTACCTCATCGTTGTCACTTTCGCTTGAGGACGAGAGGTTTTGTTCATGGTCGTCTTCCATGGCCATATAGCAACCAAGGTGAGCGACTTCATCTTGGTCGGAGCTATCGCTAGAGCTTGAAGCAGATATCTTCTTCTTGCCTTTGCTCTTGCGATTTTTGGCGCAATCTCTCGCCATGTGTCCTTCCTTGCCACAAGTATAGCAAACAAAATCGTTAGAATAAATTGAATTATTTGACGATTTACCTTTATGTTTGCGTTGGCCTTTAAGCTTTAGTATTTCCTTGACAATTTGAATGATTTGCATTGAATTTTCGTCGTCATTGGATAGCTCATTGCTTTCGTCACAAGTAGTTCCTTTGAAAGCTATCTCCCTCTTTTTCGAGATTGGCTTGTGACTATTGAGGGTGATCTCGTGAGTAATGAGTGAACCCGTCAATGCATCAAGAGAGTATGTGTTCATGTCGTGCGCCTCTTGAATTGCGGTGACCTTCGGTTCCCATTCCTTCGGTAAGCTCCGAATCACCTTAGAGACCATTTCCTTACACGATAAATGCTTACCAAGAGATGTTAATCCGTTAGTAATAGTAGTAAATCTAGCAAGCATATCGGAAATGGTTTCACCCTCGCTCATTTTAAAAAGTTCGTAATCGTGCACTAGAATTTGGAGTTTGCAATCCTTAACGTGGTTAGTGCCCTCGTGCATAACTACTGACTTATCCCACATACCCTTAGCGGTTTTACAAGAGGAAATTTTTTTGTACTCGTTAGGAGAAACGGCACAAACAATAGCATACATCGCTTTGGCGTTTGTAGAGTAGGCTTCTAGTTGAGCATTATCTAGGTCCTCTACGGGGATTGGGTTCTCGCTATTTTCGGATGTAGGTGCGGAATATCCTACTTTTATGGTCATCCAAAGTTTAACGTTATAGCTTTGGAGAAACATGCTCATCCTATCCTTCTAATATGAAAAATTTAGTCCATCAAAATATGGAGGTGTATTGGGTGATGAAGCTATGCCGGATGCGAAATTAAGTATATTAGCCATCGGGATCTTAACTCTAGAATCGTTAGATTCCTATATGCAAGAGCCTCGGCTCTGATACCAATTGTTGGCCCGTGTGGCTAAACCTTAGAGGGGGGGGGGAATAAGGTTTTTGGCGCTTTTCGCCTAATTAAAATCTAAGCGCAACTACTAACCCAACTTATGCAAATTTAAGCTTATTGCGTTTAACAAACGATAAAGAATTGCTAGAATTACTAAACGCAAGCAATAAACTAAGCAATAATATATTTGCGGAAAGTAAAAGCAAGGAAAGAAAATAACACCGTGATTTTATAGAGGTTCGACAAACGGCTTACGTCCTCTCCTCGGTACTACCGAGTATTTCACTAAAAATCTCCTTGCGGATTATTACAAATCCTATCGAGCTAATCAACCGATTGAGCTCCCCCTTACTTTATGAGTATCCCGAAATGAAAAGACCTAGAGCTTTTAAGCTTCAATTGCTTACAAAGCCTCTACCCGATCACTCGCTCACAAATGAGTTTATATTTTACTCTTTACAAAATCGTTACAATCAATGTAACTACACACTATTTTAATTGCTTTTAAATAAGCTAATTGGTGAGTTTTTGATGATGACTAAGCTTGAATCGTATTCTCCTTGATTTCCCTCTTTCTTGAATATATTCACCAAAATGGTGATTTTAGGGTTTTTATTTAGAGGTTGAAGGATGATGGATTGGTGTATTGATTGTTGGTTTGGAAGAGAGATTGAGCTTGTATATGTAGACCAAAGGTCTGTTTTTCTGGGTTATGACCGTTGGAAGTGGTTGAGGCTATTTTTCAGAGGTTTTAAGCAGTTTTCCAAAAAAAGCTGAAAAGCTATTTTCGAAATCTGTAGAAAACGATCGGTCGTTTTCTACAGTCGATCGGTCGTTTTCTAGAAAACGATCGGTCGTTTTTGAGAAACGATCGGTCGTTTTTTCGACCTGCTCACTGGAAGAATTTGGACCAAAAACGATCGGTCGTTTTTGTCCAGTCGATCGGTCGTCTGTTCTTCTGGCAGTTTTTCGGTCTTCTTCGAAAGCCCATAACTCCTTCGTTTTAGCTCCGATTCTGGTTACGCTTGAACCGTTGGCTTCGTAAACGAATGCTCTTTCTCTCTGAAAACCTGAAATATACATTTTTGTTTTCTTGGACAAGACAAGCGTTATATCCTTGAAATCGTAAAATCATTAAAACATAATCCAAGTTATAATCAAAATCATTATTGAACTCTAAGTTCAACAACCTCTACCCATTCGTTATATCTGCTCGTTGGACCCTTGAAATGTCGGGCCACGAGCGAGGGAGAGTGTTAGAGTTTATATTATCCCACATCGATGTAATATCGATCAAGCCTGTGGTTTATAAAGAGTTACTTATCCTTACTCAGCCTGTGGGAGAGCCTCTTTGGAACAGTCAGTGCTTTTGACTGCTAACTAAACCGTCGAGATCTACGTTTAGATTAGAGTATAAAAAATTAGCCGTTAGATTTGAAATTAGCGCTTTCAAAAATCATTAACAGATGAAGTTACCGAAAAGGTTTTATTGAATTATATTTAAAAAATTCGTCAAATGTAAAATGACAAGAAAACCAAACGGTTTTAAATTGGTACAACTAACACTCTAATTGATTCAATAGTTAAATCTTTAAATTAAACCCTAAACAATTAAGTAATTACAATTCATAGAGATTAAACCCAAATCAATTAAACATAAAATCACTTAATAAAATTAGGAATTGGGGTTCTTATAAGCCAATTTGTATAGATTTTACATAACTTATTCCTTTAAATTAAACCCGAACAAAATAAATAAAATTGGGGATTAGGGTTCTTACAAAAACAATTCGAATAGTTTTTGAACAACTTATTCTTTCAAATTAAACATTGGGATTAGGGTTCTTCAAAAATCAATTCATAAATTAAACTCAAATCAATAAAACTCAATCCAATTAATTAAATTGGGGATTAGGGTTATTACAATACCAATTCCTACAGATATTGAACAACTTATTCGTTCAAATTAAACACAAATCTATTGATTAAATTGGGGATTAGGTTTTTTAAACACAAATTAATTTTTACTTCAACACTTAAAATATAATACTAAAATGTAGGTGAGTGGAGTCAAACCCACAACCTCTGAAATGAAATGTAATCATTCTAGCATGTGTTACAACCCTTTTTATTTAATATATTAGTTATATTTAAATAAGTATAATATACATTTGTATTTTTTAATATATGAGATTAATAAAATAAAAAATATACTAAACTTCAAAAATTATATTGTCATTTACCTTACAAAAAAACTGCTATATTAGGTTCGTTTTATAAAATGAACTATTGTCAGTTAAATAATGTCACGCCCCAAAATCCATAAAAACGGATACCGAGGCATGATCTTTTTAAATAAAAGAAAAGAGAACCTATTGGTACAAAATTTAAATTTTAAAAGAAAAGAATGACGAGCTAAAAGAACAATCAAATGAATAAATATGAAGTTTGCCAAAATCGGCTACAAGACAAAATGATTTTAACAAAATTATAAATAAAGAAATAAACGAATGTACTTTGCCCGTAGGCTACATCCTCGAAAACTAGTCTAAGGAAATAAAACGATTTAAGAAGCCCAAACCCATGCGCTACCGCGCTAATGCTTCTATCCAACGCCTCAACCTATGTTGTACCTGAAAGACAAAATTGTAACGGTGAGTCCCACGCACATACATAGACGGGACAGCACCACAAATACCGTCACTCCATCCCATAAATGCAAGAGCTCACAAACAACAACTTATAAAGAGCAATATAATAACGACGTATAAAAATAAATATATTAATTTCGTACAACTAAATAAATTAAGCAACTCCAACATATATCTATAACAAACATGGACCTCTCACGTCACCTACCCCAGTCCGTAAGGTAGGTCATTCCCTATACCCCTCGGCCGTCTATTGTCCCCGGTATAGGGAGAGACATAGACCATTGCTAACATAAAAATAGATTTAAAGTGCGCACTTGGGCCTCTCACACCACTCGCCCTAGTCCGTAAGACGAGTCATTCCCTATCCCTTCGGCCGTCTTATGTCCCGAAATTCCATTTCCTCTCTAGAGAACTACACCCAGAAATGATCAACTTTAATAACTAAGCCCATAAAAATTTACACGTACAAGTTGTGTCATAATTCAAGAAATAAAATACGCAGGGTTCACAACCCGTAACAACTCCACAACGTGTAATAAGATAAACTCCAGATAATGCACAACATGTAAGAATAACTGCCTGTATACAATATCTAGCAGAATAAAAGACAATCATGTAAAACAAGGGGAAAAAGGCTATTTTGGTACCCAACGTATCAGCTTTTACCAATTTGGTACCCAACGTACCACGTTTTCTAATATGGTACCCAACGTAACTAGTTTCTCTCCAATCAAGGGACCAATCCCACTTCAGGTCACCGGAGACTGGTCACGTGACACCACGTGATAGCCTTAGGTCTGAGATAGGAGGGTAATTTTGTCATTTCAATTTTGGCACCAAAAATAAATTAAAAACTACATATAACTGAATAAACCATGTAATAATAGTAAACGCCACTACCCGAACACTTTCCCTTATGAAACTCCCCTTCATACACGTCCCCATTTCGATAAACCTCCATAAAACACCCTGAATTCACCTTTTTATCCGTTTTTTCTCGTGACCCAATTGACCAAAACACGAACTGGGTCTTGGTCGGTTTTGTCAAAAACGGGTTTTTTAGAGAGGGATTGGAGATTGAGGGGGAATTAGAGTTAGGGTTAGTTAAAGGGCATTTGTGGGTGGTGGATTTAGGGGTGAATTGGTCGATAGGGTTGTCGATTAGGATTTGTAGGTCTCCGATTGAGAAAGAGTTGGGTGAAAAGTGTAAGTTAATGGATTTGTGGGGGTGTTTGTGAAAATCGGAAGAGACACCGATGCTGTCTTTTCCGATTTGAATTTCTGATTTCTTTTGATGCATATCACATAGAAAACTATATATCTATATATATGTATTTACTGAGTTTTGGTGTTTATATATTGGTATGGATTATGGAATTTTTGGTGTTTTTATCTCTCTCTCTCTCTATATATATATGTATGTAAGTATAGGTTTTGAGAGCGGAGAGATCGAGTTTGAAACCAGTGGCCTCAGCATAACCAGTTTTATATAGTTTTTAATTTATTTTTGGTGCCAAAATTGAAATGACAAAATTGCCCTCCTATCTCAGACCTAAGGCTATCACGTGGTGTCACGTGACCAGTCTCCGGTGACCTGAAGTGGGATTGGTCCCTTGATTGGAGAGAAACTAGTTACCTTGGATACCATATTAGAAAACGTTGTACGTTGGGTACCAAATTGGTAAAAGATGATACGTTGGGTACCAAAATAGCATTTTTCCCGTAAAACAAGCAGCTGCAACATAAAAGACTGTAAGGTAAACTAAGCTGACATGTTTCTACCTCACAACTCACATGCTTCTACAAAACTCAAAATACGTTCTTTCTAGTAAACTAAACTCTAATAAAAAAAACTCTAGGCGTTACAACCCTTCCCCGATAAAGAAATTTCGTCTCGAAATTAGAAAACTTCTAAAGAAAAGTATCTAAAGAAAGCACGAGATCAGGATACTTCCTCTTCATCTCATCCTCGCGTTCCCAAGTTGCCTCCTCGGCCCCATGGTGTTTCCAAACCACCTTTACCAATCTAATTGTTTTTCCTCGAAGTTCCTTCTCTTGCACATCGATAATCCTCGTAGGTCCCACCTCGTAGGTCACATCCGCACTAACCTCAATGTCCTCAAAGTCCACCACGTGTGAAGGGTCGTGATGATAATTTTTCAACATTGACACATGGAACACCGGGTGAACCCCCGCCAACTTTGGTGGCAAGTCCAACCGGTATGCAACTTCTCCAACTCGGTCCACGATCCCAAATGGTCCGATAAATCTCGAGCTCAACTTCCCTTTTGAGCCAAACCTCATAACCCCCTTCCTTGGCGAAACTCGCAAAAATACTTGATCCCCTTTTCGAACTCCAAAGGTCTCCTCCTCTTATCCGCATAACTCTTTTTCCTACTTCGAGCCGTCTCAAGCCTTTGTCGAATTAACTTGATCTTTTCTGTCATTTCTTGAACTATTTGCGGTCCTAACATATCCGCTTCTCCCACCTCGGTCCAACACACTGGAGACCTACACGGCCGGCCGTATAAAGCCTTGAAAGGTGCCATGCCAATACTAGCTTGAAAGCTATTATTATACGCAAACTCAACTAAGGGTAGATGGCTCTCCCAGCCTCCCTTGAAGTCATTCACACATACGCGCAACATATCCTCTAGCACTTGGATAGTCCGCTCCGATTGTCCATCCGTTTGGGGATGGAACGCCGTACTCATTGTCAACTTGGTCCCTAAAGCATTTTGCAATGCATCCCAGAACCTCGACACAAACCTTGCGTCCCGGTCCGATAATATCGAAATCGGTACCCCATGAAGTCTAACAATTTCCTTAATATACTTTCGTCCCAAGATTTCCACCGAGTTCGTCATCCAATGAAGTGTGCGGATTTCGTCAAACGGTCGACCACAACCCACACAGCGTCATTCCCACTTATCGATTTAGGTAAGTTGGTCACAAAATCCATTGCTATCCTTTCCCACTTCCATTCCGCCACCGGTAAGGGTTGGAGCATACCCGCCGGCCTTTGGTGTTCCGCCTTCACTTGCTAACATATGAAGCTACATCTTGTTTCATTCCGGGCCACCAAAATTGTGTCTTCGCATCGTGATACATTTTCGTCCCGCCGGGATGAACGGCTAATCGGGAGTGGTGAAACTCCTTCAATACCTCGTTCCTCATGTTTTTCGTCACGTAAGTTCTTCCCTTAAATCGTAGTCCTCCATCGTTTCCTTTCATTGAACCATCTAATCCTTCACTCGAACTCATCTGTTTCTCATAGTTCTCCACTTTCTCGTCCCCATCTTGTGCTTCCAGAACCCTACTCACAAGTTTCGGTTTCACCACTATTGTATACAAGGTCCCCATATTAACATTCCCGAACTCCAAGTTGAACTCGTTCACTTTTCCCATCATCCTCAATTCCTCGATTGCCACATGCGCTAAGGTCGCATGGGACTTTCGACTCAAAGCATCCACCACTACATTGTCCTTTCCGGGATGATAGTGCAAGTCATAGTCGTACTATTCCAAATATTCCATCCATCGCCGTTGTCGCATATTTAGATCACGTTGGGTAAAAATATGCCCTAAGCTCTTGTGATCCGAGAACACTTCGAACTTTTTCCCGAACAGATAATGCCTCCATATCTTCAACGCATGAACTATTGCCGCTAGCTCTAGGTCATGAGTCGGATAGTTCTTTTCGTGAATCTTTAGTTGTCGCGAAGCATATGCGATAACCTTTCTGTCTTGCATCAACACACAACCCAAACCTTCCTTCGAAGCATCGCAATACACTTGGTAACCCTTCCCTTGCTCGGGAATAACTAATATGGGGGAACTAGTCAACCGTTTCTTGAGCTCTAGGAAAGCTTTCTCACAAGCCTCACTCCACACGAACTTCACCCCTTTCTTGGTAAGGTAAGTCATTGGAGTCGCTAACTTAGAGAAATCCTTGACGAACCGTCGATAGTATCCCGCTAAACCCAAGAAACTCCGAATCTGAAACACAATTTTCGGTTGTGCCCAATTCGAAACCGCCTCAATTTTCGTCGCGTCCACCTTTACCCCTTCTTCCGAGATCACATGCCCAAGAAATTTCACCTCATTTAGCCAAAACTCACATTTGCTAAATATTCCGTAAAGTTGGTGCTCCCTCAATGTGAGCAACGCTAAACGGAGATGCTCCTCGTGTTCCTCTTTTGAACTCGAGTAAATCAAGATATCGTCGACGAAGACCACTACAAACTTGTCGAGATACTCCTTAAAGATCCGGTTCATTAATTCCATAAATGCCGCCGGCGTATTAGTTAACCCGAATGGCATGACCACAAACTCATAGTGACCATACCGGGTCCTAAAGGCCGTTTTTGAAATATCCTCATCCTTCACCCTCAATTGGTGATAGCCTGATCGCAAGTCGATTTTTGAAAAGAACGTCGCTCCCTTCAGTTGGTCAAATAAATCGTCAATTCGAGGTAGTGGGTACTTATTCTTAATATTCACCCTATTTAGCTTTCGATAGTCGATGCACATCCTCATCGATCCATCCTTCTTTTGCACGAATAGGGCTGGTGCCTCCCATGGTGACGTACTCCGCCGAATAAACCCCTTCTCCAGCAGTTCCTCTAACTGCTTACTTAACTCCTTTAACTCAGCCGGTGCCAATCGGTACGGGGAAATGGCTATGGGTGCCGTTCCCGGTACCAAGTCGATAGAAAAATCTAACCCTCTTTTCGGTGGTAACCTCGGTAGATCTTTCAGAAACACATCTCTAAAGTCATCTACTATGCTTGGCCACGTTTCCACTTCCTCGTCGTTATCCACTATCGAGAGACTAGCCAAAAGACAAGACAGGTTGCCCACAACCCGCTTGGAATAATAAGGAATAGAAGAAAGGGTAGCGTCCCTTTCCCCACGAAAGAACACCTCATCTCCGGATGAAGTTGTAAGGAAAACCTTTCGTCGAACACAATCGATGAAAGAGTTGAAATGAACCAACCAGTCCATTCCAAGTATCACGTCGAATCCCGACATATCTATAATAACTAAATCAAATACAAACACGTGGTCCGCGACCACCATCTCACAAGACCGACACACTCGGTCCAACACAACTCGACCCCCAACAGGAGTCTCTACAACAATCGGGTTCTCCAGAACCCCAACTTCTAACGACAAAGACTAAACTAGACTTCTAGATATAAAAGAATGCGAAGCTCCCATATCGAAAAGAACATGTGACCAAGATGAGCACACAAGAACCATACCTTGTACATTTGCTGGATCTCCTTGGTTTGGCAACTGTGGCAAGGCATATAGACGAGCTTGAGCTGGTGGGTTTCCTTGCGGTCCTTGATTTCCCCCATTATTTCCTCGATTTCCCAGGCCTTGATAGCCTCCTCGGTAGTTCCCACGGTTTCCCCCTCCTTGGTGGTTACCTCGAAATCCTCCCCCTTGGTTCCCAGGTAATTAGTGTGGTGGTACGAATCCTGGTCCTCTTGGTGGTGGTGGTGGCAACCTAGGTTGGTTAAAGGGCCGGTTGGTGTCGATTCTTCCTTGTCCCCCGGGACAAACCCTTGCCGTATGTCCAAATCGGTTGCAAGTCCTACATTGGACCCTAGGGCACTCGA
Source organism: Primula vulgaris (assembly GCA_963920805.1). Lineage (NCBI taxonomy): Eukaryota > Viridiplantae > Streptophyta > Magnoliopsida > Ericales > Primulaceae > Primula > Primula vulgaris. The sequence continues at coordinate 25,688,175 of OY987215.1, forward strand.
ATTATCGATGGCTCGCGTCTCCACAGTGGAAACATGCTCCTCTTATCACGACGTTTGTCGGTGGTGGATTAAAACTCCTCTCTCCTCTTCCCGATTGTTGAAATCGCGAATTATTCGCCATATCCCAAGTCCGCTTCTTCTCTTCCCTCGGAGGATTTCCGGTTTTCGACTTCTCCGAGATTTTCTTGTTATGGAGTAGAGCTCCTTCCACAGCTTGGGCTGATTTTACCAATTCATTATAGTTGACATGTCGAGCCGATGCCAATTGTAACGAGATGGTCAGATTCAACCCCTTCATGAATCTCCTACATCTTTCTGCACCCCCTATAACAGATTCTGGGGCATACCTCGAGAGTGAGGTAAACTTTAGCTAGTATGCTTGAACAGTCATACCCCCTTGATACAGTTCCTCAAAACGCCTCCTCATTTCATCCTTATAGGAATCTGGAAGAAACTGTCGATTAAACAATTCGATGAACTCATTCCATTCGAAGTTCCTTATGTCGTATGTATCCATAATTCCCAATCACCACTTCCGTGCTTCACCCTTTAGGTGAAACTGAGCCATATTAATTCGTTGCTCCCCATTTACTATTCCTGCTGCCGATAAGTATTTCTCCATTTCGTCCACCCATCCCTCAGCTATGGATGGTTCGCCTATCCCATCGAAAGTCGGAGCCCCCAATCGGGTGAAGTTAATCAATCCATTGTTACTTGAACTTCCAGCTTGTGCATTCTGCACCATCATTTGCACCACCTTCTGAAGGTCGGTCATCACTTGGTTAGCGTTTACCAATTAATGTTCTGGTATGAAAGTCTCTTCTTCTCCCCCATTCACTTCCTCATATACATTCTCAACCTCTACCTCCTCCTCGGGTTGCTCAGGTGGTGGGGCACTAGTGTTACCTCTTCCCCCACGACCTCTAGTAGCTCTTCTTCCTCGAGTTGCTCCCCGTCCCCTTGGAGCTCTTCTTCCTCTTACATTTGCCCCATCTCGGGTAGCCACACCGCTTGATGGTGGTGCACCCCCGCGTGTAGCTGGTCCCCGTCCACTAGTCCTTGTGGTAATATCCATGACTACAAGCATTTAAAATCGACACTTTAGTTGTCTCACTCAACACTACTACTCATACATGAATACTCATACATGATAAAAGCTCGTTTTACATGCTAATCACTTTATCAAGCTTTCTGTTGAACCATGGGTTCAATAATTGATTTTGATTATACGCTTGATTATGAATTAATGATTTTACGATTTCTCTATTTCGATGATATAACGCTTTGTCTTTTCCAAAAATAGAAACTGTAAATTTCGAAACGTCAGAATGATAGAGTACTTAAAAACGAAGCCAACAGTTCAAGCGGAACCAGAATCATAAACACGGATACCGAGGCATGACCTTTTTAAATAAAGGAAAAGAGAACCTATTGGTACAAAATTTAAATTTTAAAAGAAAAGAATGACGAGCTAAAGGAACAATCAAATGAATAAATATGAAGTTTGCCAAAAGCGGCTACAAGACAAAATGGTTTTAACAAAATTATAAATAAAGAAATAAACGAATGTACTTTGCCCGTAGGCTACATCCTCGAAAACTAGTCTAAGGAAATAAAACGATTTAAGAAGCCCAAACCCATGCGCTACCTCGCTAATGCTTCTATCCAACGCCTCAACCTATATTGTACCTGAAAGACAAAATTGTAACGGTGAGTCCCACGCACATACATAGACGGGACGACACCACAAATACCGTCACTCCATCCCATAAATGCAAGAGCTCACAAACAACAACAACTTATAAAGAGCAATATAATAACGACGTATAAAAAGAAATATATTAACTTCATACAACTAAATAAATTAAGCAACTCCAACATATATCTATAACAAACATGGACCTCTCACGCCACCTACCCCAGTCCGTAAGGTAGGTCATTCCCTATACCCCTCGGCCGTCTATTGTCCCCGGTATAGGGAGAGACATAGACCATTGCTAACATAAAAATAGATTTAAAGTGCGCACTTGGACCTCTCACGCCACTCGCCCCAGTCCGTAAGACGAGTCATTCCCTATCCCTTCGGCCGTCTTATGTCCCCGGAATTAGGGAGAGACATAGACCATTGCTAACAATAAAATAAATATAGTGCACACTGGGACCTTTCACGCCACTCGCCCCAGTCCGTAAGACGAGTCATTCCCTATCCCCTCGGCCGTCTTCTGTCCCCGGAATCAGGGAGAGACAAAGACCATTGCCACTACAGCTAAATCACAAGGCCTCGGCCAATAATATAAAACCATTCAATTATCACTACTCAAAATACCAACATTCTCAAACGTCACTTTAACGTCATTCAACATAACACATAACCATAGGTACTAAATTCACAACTAGCCAAACAACTCCAATAACGTAAAATCCCATTCAGGTATTTTAACAAACACCTTGTATGCACAATCTAAAACTCATCTCTATTCAACAATAATTTACCCAATTCTATCAACAATCATAATAACACATAATCAACGCATAAAACACGCAACCCATCAATATTCTCATTAATCCGAAATTAATATGACTAAATCCTCAACTTCTCCAATTTCAAATAAGTGAATTAAAAGCACCACAAATAAATCCCAATTAACAACTTAATAGATCATAATTGAGAAAAAAGGCAAAACCCTCAATTTAAATAAACGTAAGACCTAACCCTAACATACACCCTCGTCTAGTCGCAATGGATAACCCCCGTTACCTTAGAGCGTAGAGGAGATGCTTCCGGTATGAACCCGCTAACGGTGGTTTCCTCTTCTTCTTCTTCTTCTTCTTCTTCTTTCTTTTTCTCTCTTCTTACTTGTTTTTACTGTTTTTAGCTTTTGAAAGTGGCTGAAAAGTGTTTAGAAAAACTGTTTTGAGATAGTTTGAGGAAGCAAACTATTTGGTCCCCAAAGTTCTAAAAGTTAACTCTTGATCCAAAAATATTGTTTTACTACTCAAAAATAACAAATCTTTAGAAACAAATCTATTGGGTCCTTTTTATTAGTAAAATTAGTAACAGGTTTTTAAAATAAAGTTTTTCGGAAGAGTTTCGATTTTTGGCTAAAAATTAGTCGAGTGACCAGTTTTTGGTAAAATTTGAATAAAACGTGTTTGGATAATTTAAATTATAAATAAAATTACTTATAAAAATACGGGATGTTACAACTAACCCTCCTTAAAAGAATTTCGTCCCGAAATTCCATTTCCTCTCTAGAGAACTACACCCAGAAATGATCAACTTTAATAACTAAGCCCATAAAAATTTACACGTACAATTTGTGTCATAATTCAAGAAATAAAATACGCAGGGTTCACAACCCGTAACAACTCCACAACGTGTAATAAGATAAACTCCAGATAATGCACAACATGTAAGAATAACCGCCTGTATACAATATCTAACAGAATAAAAGACAACAATGTAAAACAAGCAGCTGCAACATAAAAGACAGTAAGGTAAACTAAGCTGACATGCTTCTACCTCACAACTCACATGCTTCTACAAAACTCAAAATACGGTCTTTCTAGTAAACTAAACTCTAATAAAATAAACTCCAAACTCTAGGCGTTACAAATAAAATGGAAATTAGGGTTCTTGCAAAACCAATTCATTCATATTTTATAAATTTTCTTCGTTCAAATTAAAACTAGACCATAAAATAAAATTTAGGATCGGGTTTTTTTCAAAACCAATTCATACAGATTTTCAACAACTTATTTGTTCTAATTAAAGATTAACCAATTCGGTCACAATAATATTGTTACTAGTATTCTTTGAGCTTTTTCTCACTACAAACCTATTTTGAACGGCTACTTCGTATATGCGGACATACATTGGGGCGATAAACAAAAAACTAATAGTCCTTGGGGCTGAATGTCGTGTTTTATACGATAAATAAAAAATACTAAATCGAACAAGTTGAGTGATTGTTGCATATGATAATAATAATGATTGTAGTAAAAATGAAAAGTACAAGTGGTAAAAGAATATTGTAAGCTGGTGGATGGAAACGAAACCTGCACATATGAATGGATAGATCCCACTAGGGGTGGGTTAGGGTCTGGACCCGACCCGTATACACTCAATCCGTATCCCGTTCCGACTAGTTTTGAAAGTAAAAAAAATCATGATCCCGACCCGACAAATCCTTTTTATTTTCTGACAAGGTCATTTTATTAAAAAATATCATTTGAAAATTAATAATTTTTCATGCTTGTTTAAACATGTTACTAATAAGAACCATAATTATAGTTTGAAAAAACCCCCTCCTAATAATTGAAAAAAAAAAATTAACATTTAGTTAAAAAAAATGTGAAACTACAAATAATGGAGTACATTATAACAATTGATACGTTTTTTTATCAGATTTTTTATTATTAAGTTTTATTCACACAAGCAACATTTATCATAATAAATGAGATACATTATCATTATAATTTTTATAATCGAAAAATGCTGATCATTTATAATTTTTGAAATAACAATATAATTTTTGAAGTTAAATATATTTTTTATTTTAGTGGTGGGAACAATGGTCATTTACATATATGAATAACATCAATATGTTTTTCATGTGTAAATAAATACATTCAATTGTACACACAATTTAGGGACACCATGATCATTTGGTGGTGGACATCAAAACTTCCGTACGAAGGAGGAGGATGGCGGTTGCGGTGTGGCGTTGGCGATAGGGTATGTATGTATGTATATATGACATGTGATAAAAGAATTGGAACCGGGGAAATTTGGTAAAACAAAAGACGTAATGGAAACGGCTAGTTTGAGAAAATAGAAATTGGTAGTATGAAATACAAAATCCCGGGTTAGTATAGGATACAAAATTGTTAAAAGAAAAACAAAAAGAAGTCAAGGGAGGTCTCAATGGTCAAATCCGAGAACTCACTGATCACAATGACTCACTTTACCTATGGGGCGACCACACTATCGTTAATTAGACTGAAAACAAAATTACATGTGCAAGAACAAAAATGAATAGTAATTAGACTGAAAATGTCAAGCTAGTCATTTAGTAAAAAAATAACATTTAGTAAAAAAAAAATGGCGTGAAACTACAAATAATGAAGTATATAATAAAATTTGATACGTTTTTTTTATTAATGTAGTTAATATTTAGTTTTATTCACATAAGAAACAATTTTATACTAATTGAGATACATTGTCATTATAATTTTTATAATCGGAAAATGTTGACCATTTATCATTTTTGAAATAACAATATAATTTTTGAAGTTAAGTATAGTTTTTATTTTAGTAGTCTCATATATTCAAAAGTACAAAACTATATTATACTTATCTAAATATAACTAATATATGAAACAAAAAAAGTTGTATGCCATATGGTAAAGTGATCACATTGCATTTCAGAAGTTGTGAGTTCGATTCCACTCAGCTGCAATACTATTGACTTGATTATGGTGTTAGTTGTAACGTTTTTAGTTTCATTGGCTTTTTCGTCATTTTGTATTTACCGAATTTTTAAAATACAATTTAAATTGTAAGGTTAATTACGAGATTTCATCTTTTAATGATGCAATTCGGTGTAATTAAACTAATATGAAACTTAAGTTGATCTGATGGTCAATATTTAAATATTTAAAATTAAGTTAAATCGAACGGATAAGATAACGACGGTTTAGATAGTAGTCAAAAGCAGTGCCTGTTCCGTAGAGATTTCCAGCCTGTGGTTCATACTCATCTTGTGGTAAGGTATATGGAGTTTAACACTGCTTACAAATTGTTTGAACATAGAAAAGGATTTAATATGAATTCATGTTAAGAATCTGGGCGTATGAAAAATAGTCTTGCTTAATGTACTTGAAACTAAAAACAAGGAAGTAAAGTTATAAAATATGTATAGATCTATACTAAAGGACTAACGTTTGATATAATTATGTACTGATGTGTACGTAGCATGTTAATTAAATTGTATGTCATGACCTTTTATGTATAAAACTTAGTCAGTTGTGTATAGAGTGAGTATGAATATGTATAGGGTTGGTTGATGCTTATAAGCAGTTATGAAAAATCATTCGAGTATGATTATGACATTACAATCAAGTAATTCACATACACATACATGTATAAAATGTTCAGATGTTCCCATATAAAAGTTTAAATATTAAGTTATATAAATTATTAAAGATTGTCTGCTTATGTTGATGCTTATAATGATAAAATGGTATTTTAGTTCATTGTTATATAACATTTATAATCACCCAAATGTGGATTAATCGCTTTTATAACTAATGAACATAATCGTTGGTATCTTTTATAATATTTTAGTTATATTTTTATATCCAAAGATATTAAATGTTTCTAAGTATAGTATACATATGATTGCCAAATTATTGATTATTTTAGCATCATTACTATTTATGTTGTATGCATTTGTATCGCCCAAAGGAGAACATTGATTTACTTTTTATGTTATTTGTATCTGATTTATGTTTATGTTATGAATAAATTTTGTAATACTTGTTTCCGTTGCTCTTTATTCGCACGCTTCGTCTGTTCCTCGGTTTAATGGGCATAACTTTCCAGATTGGTGTGAACGAATCGAATTCCATTTAGATGTTTTTGATTTGGATTTTGCACTTCAATCGGAGAAGCCAACTACTACTACTCGGCTGCTATTATCGACACTAGCACTGATTATGAAAAGCATTACCATGATGCTTGGGAAAAATCAAACATACTTGGTATAATGTTTAGGCGAATGAGTATAGCGAGCAATATCAAGTCAACTCTTCCAAAGAATGATTCTGCTAAATTTTTTATGAAATATGTGGAAGAACGCTCACAAACAGATGATAAGTCTCTTGAAGGGATACTTTGGGCCGCCTTGACCAACATTAAATATGATGGTTCATCGGGCACGTATGAGCATGTGACTGATATGATTGCTGTTGCAGCAAAGCTTGGCGTTTTGAGAATGGGTGTGGAAGAGAGTTTTCTGCTGCAGTTTATAATTAACTCACTGCCATAAGATTATAGTACTTTCCAAATGAACAACAATACCATGAAAGATAAATGGAATGTAAACAAGCTTCAAAACTTGTGAGTTCATGAGAAAAGAAGGCTTAAGAGTAGAAGTATTCATTCCGTCCATCACATTAGCAATGAAGGAAACAAAGTTGAAAGAAAGAAATGGAAGGAAAAAAGACCACTTACGTTGAATGGTTCTTCCTCCCGAATCAGCAAGAAGGATTTCAAGAATGACAAGTGTCGATTTTGCAGAAAGCAAGACCACTTTCAGAATGATTGCCTGAAACGCAAGGCATGTTTTAAAAAGAAAGGTATAAATAATGCCTTTGTATGTTTTGAATCTCATTTAGCTGAAGTTCATTATAATACTTGGTGGATTTATTCCGGATATACCACTCATGTTTCCAATACGATGCAGGCAGGGACGAACCCAAGAAGGGCTGGGGTGGGTGGGTGGGTGGGTGGGGGGGTGCGTGACCACCCTGGCGACGATTTTCATTTTTATTTTTTATCTTTATACATGTAATTAAAAAAATTATGAGATATATATATTGATGGTCCCGCTAGTAAAACAAAACAGTTGTCGGTCTAATGGTAAAATTGGACCATAAGGCAGTGGAGTGTTAGGAGTTCGAATCATGTTAGCTTCTTTTTTCTAAAATTTTCTGTTTTTTACTTTGAAATTACCAAATTTTCTAAATAGCCATTGTATTTTTCCAAACAAGATTATATTAAAAATTATTTTATTGTCCAATGTCATTTGTCTTTGACTTCATATTTATTTTATGTTATGTTGAACATAGAAAAAAAAATTATTTTTTTATTACACCCTATTTTTTTCTATTCGATATATTTTTTACACTACGACTCCCCGGAAAAAATCATCCTGCTTCCGCCCTTGGATGCAGGGATTACTTATGACCGAAACTACAAATCCAAAAGAGAACTTCGTCTTTATGGGGAATCGAGTGAAAGATCCAGTTGAATCTATTGGAACTTATCACTTGATTTTAGACACATGCGTTCATTTAGATTTGTGTCAAACACTTTATGTACCTACCATTTCTCATAATTTGGTTTCTTTGTCAAAATTGGATTAAGCTGGATATTATTTTAAATTTGCTAATGCATTTTTTAGATTGTTTAAACAAGAATGTTTTATTGGTTATGAAGTTTTATGTGATCGTTTATACAAATTAAAACTCGATAATGTTTTCGCTGATACTATTTTGACCTTGCATCATAATTTTGGAATTAAATGTGGTTTAATGAATGAAAATTCAGCTTACTTGCGGCATAAACGTTTGGGTCATATATCCAAAGAAAGAATCACGAGATTGGTAAAGAATGAAATTTTACCAAACTTGGAGTTTTCTGATTATGGTATTTGTGTGGATTGTATTGAAGGGAAAAAACACACACATGCACAACTAAAGGAGCCACAAGAACTACCCAACTTCTTGAAATTATACACACCTATATTTGTTGGCCTTTTGACGTTCCATCTTTTGGTCGAGAAAAGTATTTTATCACACTTTTATTGATGATTTTTCACATTATGGTTATACGTATTTGTTGCATGAAAAATCTCAATCAATGGATGCCATTGAGGTATTTATTACAGAGTTTGAAAGGCAATTAAATAGAAAAGTGAAAATTGTGAGATCTGATAGAGGTGGTGAATATTATAGAAAATATAATGAAATTGGACAATGTATAGGCCTATTTGCTAAATTCCTCAAAAAACGTAGCATATGAGATCAATACACTATGCCAGGTACACAAAAAAAGGGTGTAGTCGGAAGGCATAATCATAATTTATTAGATTTGCTTAGGAGTAATCTAATTCATCTTTGACATGTATTTGTTAAACATGGTTCATAGTAAAGCAGTCCCTAAAACTGATTTTGAATTGTGGACTAATAGGAAACTTAGTTTAAGTCACCTGCATGTTTGGGGTTGCCCGACAGAAGTAAGGATTTATAATCCAAATGAAAAGAAACTGGATTCAAGAACAATCAGTGGTTTTTTCATTGGTTATCCAGAAAAGTATAAATGGTGTAGATTTTAATGTCCTAATCATAGTACAAGAATTGTTGAATATGTAAATCCTAGGTTTATTGAGAATGGTGACGTCAGTGGGAGCTTGGAATCACGAAATGTGGAACTCCGAGAAGTTCAGATAGAGATACATTTTCTTTTAACTTCTTGTAAAGTTGTTATCCCGTCTATTGTTGGACAGTTTAACAATAGTACTGAACAACATAAGGATGATCAAAATACCCAAAATGAAGATAACATCAATGAAACTATGATAGAACCTATAGTAGATGAACCACAAGTAGTAGAATTAAGAAGGAATTGAAGACCAAGACACTCTTCTAGCTCTGATGATTATGTTGTCAACCTACAAGAGGCAGATTTCGAGTTAGGAATTGATAGGGTTGCTGTTTCGTTTTCACAAGCCACTGAAAATTCCAATTCTACAACATGGTTGGATGCCATGAAAGATGAGTTAAAATATATGGAAAATAATGAAGTTTGTGATCTCGTTGAATTGTCTAAGAATTGTAAACGAGTTATGTGTAAATGGTTCTTTAAGAACAAACGCGAGTCAAATGGCAATATCGAACGACATAAAGCCAGAATTGTTGTCAATGGTACTTAGAAAAGTGGAATTGACTTCATAGAGACATTTTCACCCCTCTCTAGAAACGATTCAGTTAGAATTATTATGACTTTGGTTGCTCATTACGATTTAGAGTTACACCAAATGGATGTGAAAATCGCCTTCCTAAATGGGGATTTAGAAGAAGAAGTCTATATGACTCAACCTGAGGGTTTTTCCGTAAAAGGAAAATAACATATGGTGTGTAAATTTAATAAATCAATATATGGACTTAACAAGCTTACCACCAATGATATCTAAAGTTTAATGATACTCTTACTTCATTTGAATTTAAGGAAAACATTGTTGATCGATATATCTATATGAAGATCAGTGGGAGTAAGATTATATTTTTGATTCTATATGTCGATGATATTTTGCTTGGTACTAATGATCTTAGCTTATTACATGAGACCAAGAGGTTTCTCTCTAAAAACTTTGAAATGAAGGATATGGGTGAGGAAACATATGTTGTTTTCCTCTCACACTATATTATTCTCTCTCACTCTATTGCAGTCCTCTTCCCATTGTTCTGCCCAACACATCCTTATATAATGGAAATGGGACCATGTGAAAAGGATAAAACAATTCAACTAGAATTGTTTGTCATGTGTTCTACAAAGTCTCCATATGAACAATTTACAACTATTTACCATAAATATTTAAATGAAAATATTATAATATCCCATCGCCCACAAATATCCAATAATCTCAACTTGGAGACGAGATGACAATCACGTCTCCACACCCAATCATTGCAACAATTCTTCCTTAGTCTCCTCATTCCTTGAGAAAAACTAAAGCTAAACATAAAAATATCCGTCACACTTCTATTTTCACACATTATCTCGAGCCCCGAGTTCATCATTAGTTACCATATCCGTCACACTTCTACTTTCACACACTATCTCGATCCCCGAGTCAACATAAAAATATATTCCTGGTATTTTTACCACAAACAATAACCATTACTCCTTTGGTGATCTTTCATTCATAGTCTGACAAGTAGTATAATAACCTTCTTCATCAAGTTGTCCCACTAAAATCAAATTCCTCTTAAGACCAGGAATATGTCTCACTTCTTGTAGATTCCAAATACTCATATTTGAAACTTTGACTCGAATGTCTCTTTTAGCCATGATCTTGAAGGTTTCATCATCACACAAATGAACCTTCCTGAAATCATCGTTGACATAATTTTTCATGATTTCTTCGCATGGGCTGGAGTGGAAAGATGCCCTTGAATCCAAGATACATGATTCCTTTGGCCTAGTGACACTTACGATCAAAACATCACGTACATACTTGATAACTTTGAGTGATTCCAGTGCACCCGAATTTTTCTTTGGTTCTTGGGAATCTTTCTTCATGTTACCTTTCATGCCACATATGTAGGAGTTATAATCCTTTCACTTGGATTTCTTGCTTCCATTTATCTCTGAGAGTCTACAGTACTAGGCTCTGTATAGAGAGCATAAGATCAAATATATTTAGAGAGAGATTGTTCCAGATTGAGAAATTAATTAAAATTAAATGATGTGCATATTGCATTAATGTGTTTTTTTTTCATATATATATATACATCTTTATAGTTTCACCAATTTAATCTCAAACATCTTCATTTTCTAGATGGAGAAAATCTTTGAAGATAAATTTATTAAATTCTTCCAAATTAAATAATGGTGCGTTTTGCATTAATGTGTTTTTTCCTATATAAACATCTCTATAGTCTCACCAATTTGATCTCAACATTTTCCAGATTGAGAAAATCTCTTAAGCGAAATTAATTAAATTATTTCTAATTAATTGATGGTGCAAATTGCATTAATGTGTTTTTTTCCTAGAAATACATCTCTATAGTCTCACCAATTTAATGTCAACATTTTCCGGATTGAGAATATCTTTGAAGCGAAATTAATTAAATTCTTTCAAATTAAATGATGGTACATGTTACGTTAGTGGGTTTTTCTCTGCTATATATACTTCTCTTTAGTCTCCCATATTTTATCCCAAATACCTTCACTTTCAAGATTAATTCATATATCTACAGGTAATTTTTTTCCTTTTTTTTTAAATTAAGAAATTCTTGCATCTTGGTACTTTTTTCTATTCCTCAATTATTTTATTTGTTTTAAAAAGTTCAGGGTTTTTTTTATTGGGAGAATTTGGTAGAATACCCTTTTTTGTGATTTCATCTCTAATTTATAGGGTTATAAAGTTTTTGGTGATTAATTAGCAGATTTAAATTTTTAGAAATTGATGTATAGTGATTTATTAGGAGATTTTGGTAGATACCCATTTTTTCTAATTACTAAATTATAAAATTTTACTAGTTTATAGTGATAAAGAAAGACTATGTTGAAATTAATTAGTAGATTTAGCCATTTAGATAAATACCCATTTATGATTTTATCACTAATTTATAAAGTTTTGCAAGTTTTGAAAGTCTATGATTAATTAATCTATTATAACTTAGAAGTATTTGGTAGAATACCCATTTGTAATTTTATAAACATTTTTGCCTTTTAATAGTTTTACATGTTTATAGTGATAATGAAAGTTTATTATTAATTTATTAGGTGATTTTGGTAGAATACCCTTCCTTGATTTTATCATTACTTTAAAAGGTTTTACTAGTTATAGTGATGATGAGAGTCTATGATATATTAGGGTCCGTTTAGCAGCATTGTCACAAGTGCTTCATGATGCTAGAAGCACTTCTACATTAATTTTCTGTGTTTCGTGAAAAAAATTGTCTTGAATTATTCAGAAGTCATAGGCTCCAGAATTCTATTTTGAGAAGTTAGGATTTTATGCTTTACACAAAGTTCTTCTAGCCACTTTTGTAGAAGTGCAAACAAAAACAATTAAAGGAAATTCGTTTTATTAAAAAATGGAACTTCCAAGTCAAATTTTCTAATGTAGAACGACTTGTTTCATACAAAAACTCTTGTTGAGACTATGATTTTCGAAAATAGATGTTACTTTCTAACATGTGTATTACTTTCCAATTAGTTTTATTTTAAAATGCTTTTATTATTCAAAATATTGTTATATTCCTAAAAGTTGCTATCTTTCGTGAATATGTTATTTTTGAGAAACATCGTTTTTGACCTAGAAAGGATTTCATTAAAAAAAAATGAGACGAATATTACGTAGATCGCAATTGTAAATTCTTGTCTTACATCGTGAAGTAGTTGTCAAATAATTAATTTTTTAAAATTTTCTATTTAATCAGAAATAAAAATGTTTATCGATGTTTTTATTTATTTGGTTTTTAAAGTGATCCTGAACGTAGTAGTATCAGGTTATGTGTTTTTTCATAGTGTATTATTGTGCTACTAAGTCATTTTAAACGTATATATACCAAACATAAACAAAACAAATTAACATCAAAATTTCTTTTTCACGAGACGCTATTTCTAAAGTACTTTTGCAAAAGTCGCTTTTTCAATAAAATTTCCCTAGATACCACTTTTCTAGAAACACTTGCTTCCCAACCGACACCTTAATCTTTTAGAAGAATTTGGTAGAATGCTCATGAGTTATTTTTACTCTAATTTTATAATTTTATAAGTGTATACTTTATACGATAATGAGGGTTTATTATGAATGTATTAGATAATTTTTGGTAGAATACCCCATCGTGATTTTATCACTAATTTTATTATAAGTTATCACTAATTTATTTAGTTCTACAATTTTATAGTAATAACTAGAGTCTGATAAATTAATCTATCAGAAGAATTTGCTAGAATACCGAATTGTGATTTTATCACTTATTTTTTTTTATAGTTTTATATCTTTATGGTGATAATGAATGTCTAATATGAATCCAATAGGTAATTTTGGTAGAATACACCATCGCAATTTTATCACTAATTTATAATGTTCTACAAGTTTATAGTTGTAATGGAAGTCTATGATTATGATTGGACTTAAATCTCTTTCACACAACAAACTAGATCACTCGTCACGCTGGTGGGATCTTCTTTAAATAACACACAACTTCCCTACTTGACATGTGCACCAACATACTTAATAGCAAATATCAAGTGGATCTTGGTAGGGTTACTACTGTTCACCCTTATTCGCCAAGAGAAGCTCTATGAAGGGTGGACCTTTTAAGATCTGTGTATGAATATGTGTATTAACGCGGTAATGAGCTTACCTTGTTGAAGAGTATTACTTCCTTTATATATGCATAATTAGGGTAGATCTTGGTCAATATTGTCATATCTCCATAGATCTACAAGTTTTCCCTTCATGTTCATAATTAACGAATAAAAATATATATACCTCTTAATCATAGTGAGATGTTTTCTTATATGCATAAGGAAACGCATCATTTTTTCCATGCAAATAGGCTCTTTTAATATTATGGCATTCTCACTCTCTTCGTGAGAAGCCTTTTACTCTGTCTAAAGGGGCTAACACCTCCTGAGACTTATTCCTCCCCCTCGGTCCAGGGCGTGTTTTCTTTTCTTTGTCTATACTTAGTGGTATTTTATCCTCAAAATTATATCTTGCACGCCCATAATCAGGGGATTTAGTAGTATCTTTGTGCATATTTAAATGATTTGTTCATTACTCCATATGAATTATGGATTAATTATGGCAATAATCATACACTTGTGATAAATCTTGAATATATGATTTATATTTCGCCTTAAAGGCCCAATAGGTAGATTGGCACGTCGGATATAACAAGAGTCGGTCGTATTTAGTGCATATAGCTAACTAGGCCGATAATTATTCTCGATATGCGCCCTAACCCTTTTTTTAGAACGACGTTTCTAGTTTTAATTCAATGGCATTGATTGCTCATTAATTATATTAATTGCAACCCTATTCATCAAATTAAGTAATATATTATGAGGACTCGAGAAATAAAAATATATTTACTCAAATTTGACATAATATGTTAAAAAGTCATTGATGGGGGGTTAAAAATTAGGTTTCGGACCCCGCAGCGATTGTAAAACACGTGGTCTGAAACCGAGCAATAAAGATGGAGATAATGAAAATTTAATGGCTCCATCAAGGGGAGCAGATAGGGTTATGAACCCGGTTCCCTCACCGATGAGCTTATCAGCGAGATAACCTCTGAAAGATACTCATATATCTAAGATAATCCATCAGATATTACACGAACGAAAGAAGACACCAAATCTATAAAAACATATCTCATAAAGATGGGGTCAAACCCTTATAGATATGTTCCTTAAGTATAAAGAAAAGCATATCCAGCAGCAAGACTAAAAGATAGACGAGTAGCCCATGTCAGAGCCTCCTTACCAAGGGATATTTGACTATCCAAAGCGATAAAACTACATGATCAACGTCTCTGAAGGCTAACGAAAGAGACATGATCTCCCAGGAGGGCTCCCCTTGCTAGCAAGGAGAAATGGCATCACCCCTTCGGGCTAGCCAAGTCGGTGGAAATATACAGGAGATATAACAAAATATATATCAACATGGTATTAGGGAAACGAAAAGATATGAATAAGATGTGATTCATAAGATCATATCAATTACAAAAGATACACGCTAAATCGCCTCTACCACCTATATAAGGGGCTCGCAATTCAAGAAAGAAATCATCTGAAACCATAGGAACTCAGACATACACTTAATTATCGGGTATCATTAACCCTACTTATATTCAATACACATTCATATTTATGATCTAAATCCTAGATATTTAATCTTCTCACTTCTCCGTTAGACGAAGGAGGTTAAACGGTGGTCAAACCACAAAGTCTCTCTTGATTTTAGTTGTTTATGCGTATGTCATAAACAACTAGTAAGAAGTCCGGGTCAAACCCTAAAAATGAGTTTTTTCATTGGCTCACAGCCTGTGAGTGAAGTTCACTCACTTAGACCAATTTTTAAGGTCCATCAATCATATCATAAAAAAACATATTTTTAAATTAGAGAAGCAACTAATGATGAAGATTGAGTGCCTATACTTGAGTTGAAATGTTTATACTCCCTCCTAATTAAATTACATGGCGGTTAATAATATATAGGGTGTGTTTGGTTGGGGCATTTGGAGAGTGGGATAGGATTAAAAATGCATATAGGCCTACATATTCCATGGCTACTTCGTCTTTAAGGATGGAATTAGTAATGTATATGGGGTTACAAATGATGCAAACATGGGGTATTTGGAATAACTTGCGAGGGTGGTCTTATAATTTTAGTCCAACTGTTTAAAAATGACCTAAAAGAACCTACTTCATTTTAGAAACAAAACATTTTGAGAAACAAGTAAACTAAACACACTCAAGAGAAAATTCAAACTAAAATCCTAGTGAGACCCTACTTTTAAACTAATTTTGCAGAGACTCCTTGTAATGAATTCCATATTTTGTGTTTAATCACTCAAAAATTGATATTTTCATCAATAATCAAACTGTTACAAGGAAAACGTAGTTCTCTTCCCCTCCACAAGTTGGATAGCACTTGTAGCTATGATTTTCCTAAATGGTATTTTGTTAGTATATTGATAAAGCCCCTTAGGGGAGAATTATTGGTGCCTTCAATCCTAATATCCGGTCTTATACTAATATTAGCTCTGGTTACCAATATCTACAATGTAGCCTTGTAATAAATAAAAGTAATGAGGCTTGCCATGTTACTTTTGTCTATGCAGCAAATTTACATAAGGCTTGGTATGTTTGCAAGAGATCAGCTTCAGAAATCTCAAACCCTCTTTGACTCTGGCAATATGTCTGTCTCTTTTAACTCCCTTTCTATACTTAAAAAAATGACCTCCTCTCTATTTTCTTAAAGAGAAGGAATTTTTTTTGAAGAAAAAGAGTAGGATTAATTGGCTTCAGACTCCTACTTTTTAAAACTATCAACAAGAGGAATTGTACCAATAGAATCTCCTCTATTGATGATGACAATGGTAACCCTCTCACCAAGCATACTGATATTGTGAATAACATTGTTGGGTACTATGATAAGCTTATTGGGTCTAATACTCATAATATTTACCCTTGTATTAATCATATGAGGGATTACATTAAGCATGTAGTCTCTCATGATATGGCCCTTGATATGATCACTATTTTTAAAAATAGTGAGATTAAGGACTGTATGTTCTCCCTGAATCCTAAGAATTCCCCTGGACTGCATGGTTTTAATGCATATATTTTTTTTCCAGAAAACTTGGCATAAAGTGGGTTATAGCATCACTAAAGCTATTAAAGATTTTTTTGCTTCCAAAGCTCTTCTTAGGCAAGCTAATAATACTTGTATTGCGCTTGTGCCTAAGAAGGAAAACGCTTCTAATGTTAAGGACTTTAGACCCGTCTATTGTTGCAACACTATTTATAAGTGTATTTCTAAAAACTTATTGCTAATTGAATAAACCTCACATGGACAAGCTTGTTAGTGAAAACCAATCAGCTTTTATTGGAGGAAGTTCTATTAGTGATAATGTTTTTCCTGCTCAGTAAATTCTTATTGACTATCATGTTAATTTTTTTAATGGGATTTCATACCTTCATGGGAGGCTGGATTAAGATCTCTTTCTCTACTCCTTATTACTCTATTATGATAAATGGAAGCATGAAGGTTTTTTTTTTCATTGGAGAAGTGGACCCCCTCTTCCCCTATATTTTTATTATTTGTATGAATGCTCTCTCTTCAACGCTTGATAAGACTTGTGATAATAAGGATTTTAGTTATCATATTAAGTGCAAGAAATTAAATATTACTCATTTATGTTTTGTTGATGACCTATTGCTCTTTTGCTACAAAAATCTGAAGTCTCTCAAGATTATTGCCAAAATTTTGCTTCTTTTTGCTCAGTATTATAGTCTACTAGCTAACCCTGAAAATAGTAACCACCTATGAGTCCACCCTGCCTGTTAGATACCTAGGTGTACCTATCTTATCATCCAGGCTTAAGCCTATTCATTTTAAAGCCCTCATTAATAATATTACCAATATACTTGCTTGCTGGACTAGTAAATTTCTCTCCTACGCTGGGAGAGTTCAGCTCATCATCTCTGTTCTCTATTGGTTTTCTCATTTTATCTTACCCACTGCTGAACTCTATCATCTCTAGCTTTCTTTGGGCTGGTACTACTCTTAATAATAAAAAGGGTAAAGTGGCCTGGAAAGATGTGTGTTTTCCCCGGGGGTTTGGGTTTCAAGAATATTAAGGATTGGAATTTTGCCCTTATTGCAAAGCTGCTTTGGAAGCTTTGTGACCCAAAATCTCACTCTCTTTGGAAAAAGTGGGGTTTTAATAATATTTTAGAAGAGAGAAATATTTGGGCAGCTAGCATTCCTTCTAATAGCAGCCATGCTTGGAAGAAAATTCTTCAAGCTGGGTGTATTCTTAAAGACATTATTGTCTATAAGGTGGGGAATGGTGAATCTATCTCACTATTGTATGTATAACTGGCTTATTCATGGCCCTATTCTACCCAGGGACCATGTGAAAAGCTTGCTTATTGACACTGGTATTACTCTTAAACAAAAGGTCTCCGCTATCATTGATAATGGTAAGTGGAAATGGCCATACACCACTAATGAAATTATCATGAATATCCAAACCTCCTTGAATCCCCCTATCTACAGAGACAGGGAGGATGCTTTAGCCTGGAAAAATTCAAATGATGGTTTCACTGTTAAGAAAATGTGGAAGCACATTACAAAGAAAAATCATAGGGTGCCCTGGTACCCTCTTGTTTGGTCTAAAGGCAGTGTACCTAAATGCAAATTCATTCCGTGGCCTGCTGTTCTTAAGAGACTTCCCACTTGTGATAAAATGTCCCTTTGGTCTGCTCAGGTGGATGCTACTTGCTCCCTTTGTAGGAGTGAGAATGAGGATATTAGTCACCTTTTATTTAACTGCCCCTACTCTAAGAGAGTATTTCACACTCTAATGAACAAAGCTGGGTTCTTGGGTCAAGCCAACTCTTGGGAAGGTTTGATTGCCTAGGCTATTTGCTTGATTAAAGGGAATAACTTAAGTGCCCTTCTAGGAAAACTCATATTTTCTGGTACAGTTTATGTGCTATTGAGGAGAAGAATAATAGAAGACATGATAACCCTGATCAAAACATTTGTTTTGTCATACACCAAATTGAGTACTTGGTACAAGCTAAGCTTGATATGCGTAGGAATGTACGACGTAATCTCAGAAATGAAAATATTGCTAATTTCTGGAATCTTAAAAATAATATTTTTTAAAATTATGATGAGATTATGCAAAATATGGTTACATGTGGGAGATAATGATGCTGTTGAAAACCTTTTAAAGCTGAAGAAGAATGGATATATTATTTAGGACATCACTTTAAAAATTAAATTAAAATTTTAAATTAAAAAATTGGCAAATTGAACTAGTAATTCCTGAACAATAAAATAATAATTTAATCTTTCTGAAAAAATTGTTTTCTTTTGGAGGATATATAAGCATGTGATTAATTTTAGTGTGTATAATTTAAGTCAATTTGTTTGTTTATTAACTTTTCTATGGAGACAATATCTTTTGGTGATTTATAGAATCATAGATAATGCCATTAATATTATTAAGATTATATATGTTTGTGGTATTTATTACCAAATAGATCATCTTATATATAGCAGTTGTTGTAATACACATTGTTACTCTCATTTCTCTAATATATAAAAATGATCGATAAGTCACATTTGATAATAAAATTATACAATAGTCATTATTCATCTCTTATTCTCTTCTTACCTTTGTCTTACTTCTTTTATCGAAATTACGTTGAGCTAACTTGCTTATAACAAGGTATCAGAACTTTGCTCGAAAAAGTTCCTTTATTGAGGGCATTGGATCAATTTTCTCGCTTGTAGGTTGGGTCAAACGCTCGAAAATTTTGGATAAACGCTCAGATATTGGGTGACAACATTCGAATGGATATTCGTTCTCAATCGTTGGAGCACTCGGAAATAAGGTACTATTACTAATCCGAGGACTGTAAGTAAAATAAATGATTCCATGAATCCAATCCTCGGGTTAGGTTTGGTTTAAATTTTTAATTTTAGTGGTTTGCTTTCAAAGAAAGTAATCAAAGGTCAGAAAATTTTCAAAAAAATATTCTTGGCCAACTCAACAACAGTAATAAGATTCTCAATTGATGCCACACGACGTTGAGAAGTAGTGTATATAAGGCCAGACTAGGATAATCTTTTCATTTTCTTAGCACTAGACATTTTTATTTAAAGTTTTGGTTGTTTTAAGTTGAATTTGAGATGTAATAAGGTCATTTTGACCATTATTAATGAAAGTGTGGGTTTAACCACCAATTTATATATAAAAAAGGTATTCAACATGTTATTGCAGCTCCTCTTGATATCCCTACAAATGATTTTGATGCTTCGCCATGGACGACTCACTTCCATCATGATCCTTTGCACGCATCATTGTATATTGAATCTGGCAATGCACTTCCAGGTGACTTTTTTTTTTTTTTTTACTATTATTACTTTTCTGTTTAGGGTCCATTCTCTTTTAGGAAAAATTAAATAAGCACAGACCAAATAATAAAAAATACTTAAGATTTAGGTTAGCTACCAAGCATTTTTAAGTTTTAGGGCAAATTTAACAAAATTATTTAAGTTTAGAACCATTTTTGTAAACTACAAAAGGCGCTCAAATTTTATTTTCATTTATTTGCATGATTAACTTCCTCTCGGAAATACCCCATCTCTTCCCCACCATGACAAACGTCGCTCGCCACCACGTCCATTGTTAGAGCACCATCTGAATGGCAGAGCACCACCCCATTCGCCATCTCTTTATGCCCCAGCCGTTGACCTCCCTCTCACTCTTTCTCGCTCAAGTGGCACGATGGCGGTGATTACTAGTCGCATGTCTCAGTTCCCCGATGTGGAGGCTATGGTTTCGGGCGATCAAAACCCTAGGATTTTATCCAGGGACCAATTATGAGAGTTTGAAAGAATTAGACTATCAAACCCTCGACTTCTTGTGTGAATTGGCATTGACCCCAAAAAGTATTATAAGAAACTTGTCTGACTTGAAAACTTTTAAAATTAGGTTTTGATCATAGAGTTTCATGGCTAAAATAATGAAGGCTTTTTTTATACAGTACATGTCTGAATTAAAAAAACTATAATGAGAATGTTTTTGTCGGACTAATTTTAAAATACTCTAAAGTGGGGTATCTGATTCAATCATTACTTGATATCCGAGTGACATGATACTTTCTAAAAGTCGTGTTTTTGTGAGCATAAACTGTTTTCAAATGACCATATTATGATTTGAATGGCCATAGATTGGTTTGAATGACCATGAACTGTTTTCAATTAATAATATAAACTGTTTTAAAATAAGCATAGACCTCTATTTTGAAATGGTCGTAAACTTGTTACCTAGGATTGTTGTCTAGTGTATTTTATTGATTAGTCTGTCTTAGAAACAGTCTAAATGTCCTAGACTGTTTACTTCAGGTTCGTTTTCATTTTTTTAGCGTATTTTTGCGAATTTTATTTTTTTTGCCAAAAATTTTGAAGGTCTTTTGGATTTTTTCGTCTTTCCCTGCCTTTTTTTATTTCCCCACTTTTTAAGTGATCTTGGATTTTTTTGAAGATTGTTTCAGTTATCAACCATTTTAGGGTTTTGTATTTTTATATATATTTTGGGCTTTTTATGATATTTCTTTTCAAACTTTTCCAAATTTTAAAACAGTACTCTTTTATTTTATTTTCCTTTTTTCGAAAAAAATTAGAGTGAATTAGATAGAATTGGCCTAAAACTTGAGAACTATATTTGTAGTAGTGTTTCTTTGTTTCATTCATATGATATGACAATTGAGTTTTGGCCATGATCCCTAGTTTATCTCTCTCTAAAAGGGGATTACCTTTATCTTCTTTCTTGTTCTTACGTGACTTATTCATTTCTCTTTGCTTATTTCCTACGAATAGTACTCGTATTCATCACCATAAAGAACAGGCATACGATGTTTTCAATACAAAAAGAAATAGTCGAAAAATAAAACCATAGTATACTAAAGAGAAAAACTTCAACTATAAAGTATAAAGTGTTATAAATCCCAAATCTTTGCAAATTCTATTTTATTTGCATGAGCTCTTTATTCTTTTTTAACAATTTTAGTGTTTTACATATCTGACTTATTGGGTTTTTAGTCATAAGAATAACTTTATTAACTTATTCGGGCAGATGACGCAAGGTTTGGATATGATAAGGAGCGTGGGTTTTATCTCATAAATGATGAAGTGACAGTGCATCGTGAAAATAATGTGGTGACAAATGTTGAGAACCCAATAACAATCGATTCTGGAAAACAAGGCAAAAGAGGCATGTCATCAGAGCAACGGAAGAATTTGTCTAAAGAAACAATATCCTCCTACTTTCATTTGCAAATTCCCGAAGCTGCAAAAGAACTCAAAATCGGGTTACAGAGTCTGAAAAAAAGATGCAGAGAGGTTGGGATTAGTCGTTGGCCTCATAGGAAGATTAAGAGTCTCCAAACTCTCATGGAACGTGTTCAGGTTTTCTTCTTTTTCTTCGACATATACAGGCTTTGTTTAGTGGATTCTTATATATTTAGGAAACTATTCTTCTTTAAAGGTGGTTAGAAAGATTATTTGAAGAACGCACACACGCACACAAAACGTGTATGTTTCGATATCAGTTCGACATTTTTTCACGTGTTGGAAAATATAATTCCCGCGTGACATTGAGTAATTGAAAGATTTTTCTTTTCTTTTTTTAAAAAAGTTATTGAAAGATTTGACCATTACAACACTTCCGCGTACACGCTTTGAATCCTTCCTCGCACGTCGTTGATAATTTACAACACGAGAAAATTAAACACAAAATACACCATACAGTATTAACAAGTCCATAACTTTCAAATTTTACAATTTTGTCTTAAAAATGATGAGATAGTTAGAAAAAAAAGTTGTATTTGATATATTTGTAAATTTTCTTGTTTTTGTAAAATAAATAAATATATTAACTTATACAGTTATATTTAATAATATATCTATAATTGTTTTGAGAAGTTTGACCCGTCCAAACCGGACCACAAAGTAGACAACACCGGATTTAATAAAACCAAACTCCTACACTTTTTTTTTTATAAATCGGATAAGTGACTATTTCATCACAGCATAAGAACATCGATATTTCCATTATGGTCTCCCACACTGAAGATTAAAATGTGGGATATGCATCTAGTAATACTAATCTGGTTGTTCTTAGTAGTTTCTATTTTAAAGGGTTAAAGGGGTGGGTGTTAAATCTCTGGATCGTTTTTAATAAGATTTTAAAAAAGAATATTTTCTATTTTACGTTTTCGACTTGTTTCACTGGTTCATAGCAAAGGTTACCGAGTATTACCAAGGAGCATCCACGTTCTAGAAAGAAATCATATTTTTCTTAAAAGTTCTACAATGTTTGGTTGTCTTAAAACCTGAGTTTCTCCATTTTTGTTATTATGTGAAAAATAGAATTTTTAAGTAAAATGAACACTGTTTTAAAAGTTCGAATGTTAATATATTTTACTGACACACATGATGTAGGAGGAAGCTAAAGATGGAGACGGCATATCGATCGGCCAGGATGTCAGTATTTTAAAGGAAGAACTTGCTATACTGAAAGAAAACCCCAATAATAAACTGGAGGATAGCAAAAAGAAGCTTAGGCAAGCTTGTAATTATAAAGCTAAATACCAGAAAAAAAAGGTTCCTGGTTCTGAAGGTACGTCCATGATGTCAACAAATGATCATGACGAAGTAGTTTAAAAGAAGTGCTTTAATTAGATTTTGTTTTGCTTTGAGAAACTCAGTAAGGGAATGTTTTGTGTGTGGTTTGGTTGAAAGGATTGTTTTTTTGGACGCGTGGGGCCGCCTGTAGTGGACCCGTTCTTTTATTTTGGATTATTTATCAGTTGTTATACTATTAATGTTGTTTTGAACCAATCTTTGTTACCTATTTTAGTTTATTATTCTAATTTTTATGTTAATTTACATGAATAGGGCTTAGTATGTTTTCTAATCACATGTGTGGTATCTCTCTTATTTATGGGAAGGGTTAACAACGATGTCATAACAATCAACTTAGAGAGCGAGAAATAAAAGACGAATTTAAACCTTATCCCGCTTGCGTGGCTAATCATGCAAATCTCTCTCCGGAGAGGGATAAAGATCAAACGGATACGACAAGTGCGCAACTAATGTGACGAGATCCTAAATGATTAGGTCTAAAAGATCCTCTTGTTACGTTAGAATAAGAACACACTCAAAACATAAAGAATATACGGAAAAAGGAATTTGACGAAACTGTAACTTGATTAATAATCAAAATTGTTGCAATCTCTTATCTGCTCTCAATAATAATAAAAAATTATCTGAACTTTAATTTATCTTAAAGTTCCCAGATAGCTTTGGTTTATTCTGCTATCTAGATTTGGAAATGTCTAATCTATTTATAGGCTATAACTAATCATATGTATGTTAGGATTATGACTATAACTTATTCTAATTCAACAAGGATTAAAACGAGATTATGAACAACTCCTAATTTAACTAGGAATGTGAATAATCTCAAATCCTAATCCAACTAAAATACATCATAGTTTATTCTAAGGGGTATCCTCCTGGATCATGGCTCCCTCCCTCAAGAGCGATGAGCTCCTGCTTAAGCTATTTGTGGAGGTCGAGGAAGTAGAGGTAATTGTGACCAAACAAAGTGTATACACGTTGCAATCAAACAAATCATACAGTGCAGTTTTACCGGAAATTACATGGAAAGCCACACAATTTCACTAACCAGGCATCGGTTGAGAAAGATGTTTCAGTTATTCATAGCCCTCAGGCTCCTGGAAATTTAAGCAACATGGATTTTATTACCATTTCAGAAGATGAATATGCTAGGATTATGGCACAAAATAAGGCCAGTTTACCTAATCCTTCCACTACTACTTTCGCCCTATCAGGTATGGCATCCACTTGCTGTTTTTCATCATCCTTGAACCCGTGGATCATTGAATCTGGAGCTTCAGATCATATGAACGGTTCGTTTAATCTTTTATCTAATTATCAATCTATACTTCTAATCAAACTATAATGCTTGTTAATGGTTTATTGACTAAAGTCTCTGGTGTTGAAAACATTTCTCTCAATTCTTCTATGAATCTGTCATCTGTCTTGCATGTTCCACAATTTCCATTTAGCTTAATGTCTATAAGTAAAATCACTCGTTCACTTAATTGCTCGGTAACTTTTTATCCTTCATTCTGTGTTTTCCAGGATCTAACGACGAAGAAGAAGATTGGTATGGGGCATGAAGTCAATGGACTATACTACTTCAATTTTAATCACTCTTCGAAAGCCCTCCACTCATTTTTATCTCCTTTTGAATGGCATTGTCGTCTAGGTCATCCATCACTTGCCACACTTAAGCGTCAAGTCCCGAGTCTTAGTCATTTGCCCTCTTTATTTTGTGAAACATGCCAGTTCAGTAAGCATCAACGTGTACCATTTAAATCCAGAATTAACAATAGAGTCTCTAGTTCTTTTGAATTAGTTCAATCCGATGTATGGGGTCCTATTAAGTATTCTTCAATAAATGGTTATCATTATTTTGTCACATTTGTGGATGATTTTTCTTGTATGACATGGTTGTTTTTAATGAAAAAACGTTATGACTTGTTCCTCATATTTAAGAAATTTCGTGCTGAGATGAAAACTCAATTTAATTTACGTATTTGCATTATACGTTCTGACAATGCCAAAGAATACGAATCTGACCCTTTTAACGTCTACTTTACTAAAAATGGAATTGTCCATCAAACATCATGTATTTATACACCACAACAAAATGGTGATGCCGAAAGGAAAAATCGACATTTACTTGATGTAACTCGAGCTTTATTGTTTCAAATGAATGTGCCTAAGTATTTTTAGAGCGACGAAGTCCTCACGTCTTGTTATCTTATAAACTGAATGCCCTCATCCCTATTAAATGAAGTTTCACCATATTCGGTTTTGTTTTTGAACATAAATCCATTTCCTATCCCCTATCGCGTGTTTGGATGTGTATGTTATGTATATAATTTTTGTCCAGGTAGAGACAAATTGGATCATTGGTCTACCAAATGTATTATTGTTGGATATTCCTAGACTCAAAAAGGATATCGTTGTTAGGATCCGAATTTGCATATGTACTTCACTTGTATTGATGTTACTTTTTGCGAATCACTTCCATATTTTTCTAAAGTTGTCGGTGATATAGATTTTGAAACCGTTGATGGCTATCTTTCTGTTCATTTACCTACTCCTGTCATATCATCCTCCCCAAGTGATTCTCATTCTACACCCGGTGTTATGACTACATCAAATCATTATGTTCCATCTTCTGCACCATTAAAAGTCTATACTCGTCGGCATAATTCACAGCCTACTCAGCCCGTGCCACCTTACTCATCGTCGTTGGATCTTCATCTCGATGTGCCTTTGCCTAATGCTTTTCGAAAAGGTAAGTGAACATGTACAACTAGATATCCAATTAGTAATTCTGTTTCTTTTCATGCTTTATTCCCATCTTACTCCTCTTTTACTTTCAAGTTATCAGATGTCTTTATTCCTAAGTCTATTCAGGATGCCTTATCTCATTTGGGTTGGAGAAAAGAAATGGAAACTTAAATGGCCGCTTTACATCAGAATGATACATAGGATTTAGTTTCCTTACCCCCAGTAAGAAAACTGTCGGTTGTTAGTGGGTTTACACTATATAGTAC
Organism: Primula vulgaris; assembly: GCA_963920805.1. Classification (NCBI taxonomy): domain Eukaryota; kingdom Viridiplantae; phylum Streptophyta; class Magnoliopsida; order Ericales; family Primulaceae; genus Primula; species Primula vulgaris. The sequence goes on from OY987215.1 coordinate 25,714,675, forward strand.
CTTCCTGATGGAACCATTGAACGTTTAAAATCTTGTTTGGTAGCTAAAGGCTACACTCAAATTTGGTAGCTAAAGTTGACGAAGGCGAGTTGTTCAAAGATCCTGGACGATATCGTCGTCTGATGGGGAAATTAAATTACCTTAACATTACACATTATGATATTTCATATGTAGTAAGTGAGGTGAGTCAGTTCATGCAGACACCACGAGTTCCACATTAGGAAGCAGTTATTCGAGTTATTCGGTACCTTAAACGAGCTTCGAGACTTGGGGTATTGTATAGACCGAATGGCCATCTCAAGGTTGAAGGTTATAACGATGCGGACTGGGCAGGATCTCCATCTGACAAAAGATCAACTACGGGATATTGCACCTTCTTTGGTGGTAATATAGTTTCGTGGAAGAATAAGAAACAATTTGTGGTAGCTAGATCAAGCGCAAATGTTGAATATTGAGCCATGACTCACACCACAAGCAAGTTAACTTGGTTACAACAATTTCTAGAGGAAATAAAATATCCAACCCCTTGCAGCTAAAGCTGTATTTCGACAACCAAGCAGCTCTCCATACAGCTTCAAATCCAGTTTTTCATGAAATCACCAAACATATAGAGGTTGATTGCTACTTAATTCGGGAGAAAATAGTGGATGGACAGATACAAACACAATTTTTGAGGTCTGAAAATCAGTTGGCGGATGTTTTCACAAAGTCGCTGAGTTCCCGTCGTCTCACAAATATTTGTTCCAAGCTGCGATTATATAACATATACTCTCCAACTTGAGGGGGAGTGTTAGAGAGTTAATAGTTAGCTGCTATTAGTTAATGTATTAGTAGTTGGTTGGTAGATATTAGATGTTTCATTTCTTGCAGTTGTATATGGTTAATGCCTATATAAAGGCCTCAGATGTAAACATATATAATCAACCTAACATATATATACAATTCTCTTTCTGAAATTGACATGTTAGATATTATTTTCCCGGTGTTTGTATATTAGTATATTATGCACTTTTGTTAACTGAAATTAGGCTAGTCTTTGATTTCATAGATGTGTGTAGAACAAGGCCCTAGGTAAATTACTGAAATGCTGATATGTTGTTGAAATGTTTTTATATATTGTACGAACAACGGAGACAATATAACTTTGTTTCCTTAGACATTGTTCCTAGTATATTGTGAAAAACATGAAGAAATATACGAGTATGATTAATTTATTACAACCCTATGTAACTATTTTCAGTTCGAAGTATTTAATTACTCGCATCTATCTGAGAAAATTGAAGTCTGAATCTATGAGAAAGAAGAGTGAGAAAATCTAACAAAAATGGAAAATTTTCAAGTTGTACTTAAATTGGATCTCAAGTATACTTAAAGAGTGAGTCCTTTTAAATAACTAAGATACTGTCTGTTAGAATTCTACAAATTTAGAGTCTATATATGCTTCACGAGATAAATTCTACAACTACTGCTTGAGTCATTCGGCCGCAGTAGAAATTTTCTTTTTCACTTTTTCTGTTTGGCGTAGTCTCTTGGGTTGTTTAAATTTTACTTATAATGGCTAGGCTAGGTGGTTAAACTCTTGATGAATGTATTTTGTTGTATTGATTCTATTCATATCTTGGGGTATGATCCTTTTCAAGGATTTACTATCTAATGGGGTTTTCTGGTTATGATCTGATCAAAATTTATAGAAGAAATGAAAGATGTCTTTTAATACACCAGACCTGAAATTTACACACGAAGAGAATGACTTGACAAATAATATTCTTGACATTTTATACACTAGAAGAGCTAAATTGGCAAAAAAATAAGCAAGTTTCCCGTCAGAAACTCGGTGAGGAAAAAATTGTGCAAAATGAGGTGGCGGGTATTCAAATGACCCCTAGACAAAAAAGAATAGATGGCCCGAAGAAGGTAATACTGGTAGTTGTTCTTTGTCTATCATGTTTTGAATGTTTTCGTTATTGATTTTTATCATTTTGTTTTATAAATAATTTAAAATTTAAAAGGTACTTATAAATATTAATCTGGCGGCCCAACTTAATTTCTTGGGAATTACAAGTATACAAGAGAAACTGTGGAAAAGAACAAGACACTGGAGTCTCTGAGAGGAGTATACATGAGAGACTTGATGCTATAGAAAAGGGGGTGAATGAAACAATGGAAAAATGGAGTTAGGATGATGAGAATGTTGTAATGTATCGACTTGCTACTCTTTTGATTGTCAATCTTATGACTTTTGACTATTTTGTCATCATCTATGTGTAGATATATTAGTTCTTTTCATAATGACTAGTGGGACCTTCCCGTGCAAGGCGTGTGGCTGGTTTTGCATGGAGTAGTGTTGGCTCATCGTTAGTGTTGTGGTTATGTGTTCGTGGGTGTGGGTTTTATGAGATTCGGGGATGGTTTTGCATGAAGGCAGTATATCGTCTACGAATATGTGGTCTCGTAGTACATATACAGTGCAATTAATCTTGTCGTTGTGTGTTATATGGGTTTGATGCTACATGATTTCGCCAAAATAGTACCTACTAATGGAGAAATTGAGGATTTATAAATCTGGAATATTATGAACATACCTTTTCGAAAGAATACCCTAAAATTAGATACTGAAAGAACTGCTTCATGTAAAGAGCTGCCCCAATCTGAAAATAAGTACGCCTTTTAAGCACGAAACAATAAACAAGGTAACGCCGTAGAAAATACTCACAGATTGTGGTTGAATCAGAAATTATTGTACCTAACATTTTATTCAAATTAGTTGCGTACATAAATGCTTAAATGCAGAGTGATGATCTAAAACTTCAATTGTACTTCGGGGAGTACTTCGAATCCAGTATTGACTTTTTTGTCTTTTACTCTTGATCAAATACGCATTTAGTGCCTTTTTAGTTGTAAGTTTTAGCGATCAAATACGCATTTAGTGCCTTTTTAGTTGCAAGTTAGGGCAACACGGGGACCTATTTTCAGATTTAAAATAACACTAAGTCAATTTACCTTAACTTATAATTTTGAAACCAAAACAAGGCACTAATAAAATTTTAGTTAACCCAATCAGCAAAAGCAAAGAAATAAACTACGGATTCCGAACATTTTACATAAAAAAGACCAAAGAAATATTCATGCCTACATATTTAGCTCTTGTTAAGCCTTTGTTAACTGGGGTTGTAGCTTCAATATACTACTCTCTTATTGGGGAGAAGGGATGAAGATGAAGATGAAGAGGGAGAGAGAACTGTGATTGAGGAAAGGGAATTGAAGTGTTTGTTGGACGGTGGAGATGTTTAGTTTAAGTTGATTATTGAACTGTGTTAATGGGTTTTATCCTTGTATTTAACGGCTGGAGATTTTTGTTGGTTCATATTATTGGATGGTCCAGATCTTTTTGGTCAAGCACACATGACACGAGTCTTTTTTATATAGTAGATATTAGGGCTGAATTCGCTCCGGTTTGTTTCGGTTATTTGTAAAACCGAAATCGATCATAAATTTCGGTTCGGTTTTTTTGGTCTTTTAGGTTTATGGACCGAACCGGTTTATCTCGGTCCGGTTTCGTGTTTTTGGATTTTTTTTTATTTTAATTAAAAAAATACAAAATTTTGTTGTTATATTTTGAAACATGTCTATTTATAGATTTAGCTAGTATATTATTATGTTTATTTTGTTAATATATTTATTGCGAATATTCTAATTTATATATGCAAAAATAGTAAAATAAGTTATTAATTTGATATCTTGTATATCATTTCCAAATTACACGTCTCCTAATTATTAGAAAAATGAGTAAAATGATGTACTAGAATGATAAAATAAAACTTATTTATGAGTATTTTTTAGTCAACTTGTTTTTGACAAGGTTTAAATAAATTAAGAGCATAATTCTAAGGTGAAATAGAGCATTTAATAATGAAAAATTAGTATCACGATTATTTAGATAGTTACAATTTATAATAAAATTTCTTTCATATCATACATATGCGTTCTGAAATACTTATAACTTATAATTATGCAAACATTAGTTTCAAATGTTAATTGTGAAAATGTTAATTACTAGATTTTTTAGTTATTAAAAGTTGAGACAATTACAAATTATGATTAAATTAAATGTTAACTAATTAAAATATACATAACAAAACATAATAACTGGCTATGTGTAACTCAAATTTTCAGTACTCAATTGATTTTTTTCGGATGTTTTAGTTTTTTCATTTGGTTCGGGTTTTCTTTTTCGGTTTTTCTATTTTTCAGGTTTTATCGGTTCGGTTTTATAGTAATCCGAAACCGAACCGAGGTGTTTTCGGTTTCAGTTTTGCTTTTTTTCGGGTTCGGTTTTTTTCGGTTCTGTCCGGTCCGGTTTTTACGGGTTTTTGCCCAGTCCTAGTAGAGATTTTAGAAAAGTATATTTAAGAGAACAAAACAAAATTGGTGTTTTTAGATAGGGGAATTCCCTATAAATATCTCTCTGCAACTTATATTCACTCTAATTACCTCCGTAATTTCACAATTCATTTTGCTACAATACAAACCAAAACATAATACATATATTTTCTCTAGATGTAAATCCCAAAAAAATATGTTTAAATAACAAGAAAATTTTATAAAACAAAAAAAATCACAAAAAATGAAAAAAAATCACAAAATTTATAAAAATGAAAAACTGTATATCCGGTCAAAAACCCTTTCTTCGGCGACATGATCGACGAGGGAGGTGTGGGAGTGGTGGTGGGGGATCGATCCCGTCAGAAACCCTTTCTCCAGTGACATGATTGACAACGGAGGTATAGTGGTGGTGGTGGGGGATCGATCCGGTCAAAAACCCTTTCTCCGGCAACATGATCGACATGAGCTATTGATCCAGTTAGGGAGAGAGAATAGATCGATAAAGTGAGGAGAAAAGCAGATGAGAGATAAAAATTAGATTAAATAGGCTTTATATAGTTTTCAAAAGTGATAAGTAGGATAAATGTTACTTATGTTAGGTATCTTGTGGAAATATAAGTTCAAAAGTGCTACTTATATAATTATTTGTATATATATTGTAAGTTAGTATGTATACATGCACATTATACATGTTCGAAGGAAACGTTACTGCGTAGACATTTTACTGGTTGTTAGTTTATATTATCCGATGTAATATCGATCAACCCTATGGTTTATAAAAAGTTACTCATCCTTACCATTATGATGACATTTAATGGTAAGTTATATGGGGTTTAACATGGTATCAGAGCGGGCCATCGATTTTGGGTCTCACCTCCCCCCGTTCGTTATATCCGCTCGTTGGACCCTTGAAATATCGGGCCACGAGCGAGGGAGAGTGTTAGGGTTTATATTATCCCACATCGATGTAATATCGATCAAGCCTGTAGTTTATAAAGAGTTACTCATCTTTACTCAGCCTGTGGGAGAGCTTTTTTGGAACAGTCAGTGCTTTTGACTGTTATCTTAACCGTCGAGATCTACGGTTAGATTAGAGTATAAAAAATTAGCCGTTAGATTTGAAATTAGCGCTTTCAAAAATCATTAACAGATGAAGTTATCGAAAAGGTTTTATTGAATTATATTTAAAAAATTCGTCAAATGTAAAATGACAAGAAAACCAGACAGTTTTAAATTGGTACAACTAACACTCTAATTGATTCAATATTTAAATCTTTAAATTAAACCCCAAACAATTAACTAATTACAATTCATAGAGATTAAAACCAAATCAATTAAACATAAAATCAATTAATAAAATTAGGGATTGGGGTTCTTAAAAGCCAATTTGTACAGATTTTACATAACTTATTCCTTTAAATTAAACCCAAACAAAATAAATAAAATTGGGGATTATGGTTCTTACAAAAACAATTCGAATAGTTTTTGAACAACTTATTCTTTCAAATTAAACATTGGGATTAGGGTTCTTCAAAAATCAATTCATAAATTAAACTCAAATCAATAAAGTCCAATCCAATTAATTAAATTGGGGATTATGGTTATTACAATACCAATTCCTACAGATATTGAACAACTTATTCATTCAAATTAAACACAATTCTATTGATTAAATTGGGGATTAGGTTTTTTAAACACAAATTAATTTTTACTTCAATACTTAAAATATAATACTAAAATGCAGGTGAGTGGAATCAAACCCACAACCTTTGAAATGAAATGTGATTACTCTACCATATGTGTTACAACCCTTTTTATTTCACATATTAGTTATATTTAAATATGTATAATATAAATTTGTATTTTTTAATATATGAGATTAATAAAATAAAAAATATACTAAACTTCAAAAATTATATTGTCATTTACATTATAAAAAATACTGCTATATTAGGTTCGTTTTATAAAACGAACTATTGTCAGTTAAATAAAATGGAAATTAGGGTTCTTACAAAACCAATTCATTCATATTTTATAAATTTTCTTCGTTCAAATTAAAACTAGACCATAAAATAAAATTTGGGATCGGGTTTTTTTCAAAACCAATTCATACAGATTTTCAACAACTTATTTGTTCTAATTAAAGATTAACCAATTCGGTCACAATAATATTGTTACTAGTATTCTTTGAGCTTTTTCTCACTACAAACCTATTTAGAACGGCTACTTCGTATATGCGGACATACATTGGGGCGATAAATAAAAAACTAATAGTCCTTGAGGCTGAATGTCGTGTTTTTTACGATAAATAAAAAACACTAAATCGAACAAGTTGAGTGAATATTGCATATGATAATAATAATGATTGTAATAAAAATTAAAAGTACGAGTGGTAAAAGAATTTTGTAAGCTGGTGGATGGAAATGAACCCTGCACGTATGAATGGATAGATCCCACTAGGGGTGGGTTAAGGTCCGGACCCGACCCGTAGACACTCAACCCGTATCCCGTTCCGACTAGTTTTGAAAGTAAAAAAAATCATGATCCCGACCCGACAAATCCTTTTTATTTTCTGACAAGGTCATTTTATTAAAAAATATCATTTGAAAATTAATAATTTTTCATGCTTGTTTAAACATGTTACTAATAAGAACCATAATTATAGTTTGAAAAAACCCCTCCTAATAATTGCAAAAAAAAACAACAACATTTAGTTAAAAAAAATGTGAAACTACAAATAATGGAGTACATTATAACAATTGATACGTTTTTTTATTATTTAGTTTTATTCACACAAGCAACATTTATCATAATAAATGAGATACATTATCATTATAATTTTTATAATCGAAAAATGCTGATCATTTATAATTTTTGAAATAACAATATAATTTTTGAAGTTAAATATATTTTTTATTTTAGTGGTGGGAACAATGGTCATTTACATATATGAATAACATCAACATGTTTTTCGTGTGTAAATAAATACATTCAATTGTACAGACAATTTAGGGACACCATGATCATTTGGTGTTGGACATCAAAACTTCCGTACGAAGGAGGAGGATGGCGGTTGCGGTGTGGCGTTGGCGATAGGGGAAATTTGGTAAAACAAAAGACGTAATGGAAACGGCTAGTTTGAGAAAATAGAAATTGGTAGTATGAAATACAAAATCCCGGGTTAGTATAGGATACAAAATTGTAAAAAAAAAAAAAGAATTCAAGGGAGGTCTCAATGGTCAAACCCGAGACCTCACTCATCACAATGACTCACTTTACCTCTGGGGCGACCACACTATCATTAATTAAACTGAAAACAATATTACATGTGCAAGAACAAAAAAGAATAGTAATTAGACTGAAAACGTCAAGCTAGTCATTTAGTAAAAAAATAACATTTAGTAAAAAAAAAGGTGAGAAACTACAAATAATGAAGTATATAATAAAATTTGATACATTTTTTTTATTAATGTACTTAATATTTAGTTTTATTCACACGAGAAACAATTTTATACTAATTGAGATACATTGTCATTATGATTTTATAATCGGAAAATGTTGACCATTTATCATTTTTGAAATAACAATATAATTTTTGAAGTTAAGTATATTTTTTATTTTAGTAGTCTCATATATTCAAAAGTACAAAACTATATTATACTTATCTAAATATAACTAATATATGAAACAAAAAAAGGTTGTATCCCATATGGTAAAGTGATCACATTACATTTCAGAAGTTGTGAGTTCGATTCCACTCAGCTGCATTTTAGTATTATATTTTAATTGTTGAAGTGAAAAATATCATGTTATATAAATTAAAATAAAAAATTAATAAAAAAAACCCGGAGGACACTTTCAATCCAATTTAAGAACCCTAATTGATTTGGGTTTAATTTACGAATTAGTTTTTTAAGAACGCTAATACCAATTTTATTAATTGGTTTGAGTCTAATTGTTTGTGTTTGTTTTAAAAGAATAGGTTGTTTATTTTGTATTCAAATCACCGATTTCATTAATTGGATTGTGTTTAATTGATTTGAGTTTAATTTACGAATTGGTTTTTTAAGAACCCTAAATTGGTTTGCAATACTATTGATTCGATTATGTGTTAGTTGTAACATTTTCAGTTTCATTGGCTTTTTCGTCATTTTGTATTTACCGAATTTTTAAAATACAATTTAAATTGTAAGGTTAATTACGAGATTTCATCTTTTAATGATGCAATTCGGTGTAATTAAACTAATATGAAACTTAAGTTGATCTGATGGTCAATATTTAAATATTTAAAATTAAGTTAATCAAACGGATAAGATAACGACGGTTTAGCTAGTAGTCAAAAGCAGTGCCTGTTCCATACAGATTTCCAGCCTGTGGTTCATACTCAGCTTGTGGTAAGGTATATAGAGTTTAACACTGCTTACAAATTGTTTGAACATAGAAAAGGATTTAATATGAATTCATGTTAAGAATCTGGGCGTATGAAAAATAGTCTTGCTTAATGTACTTGAAACTAAAAACAAGGAAGTAAAGTTATAAAATATGTATAGATCTATACTAAAGGACTAACGTTTGATATAATTATGTACTGATGTGTACGTAGCATGTTAATTAAATTGTATGTCATGACCTTTTATGTATAAAACTTAGTCAGTTGTGTATGAATATGTATAGGATTGGTTGATGCTTATAAGCAGTTATGAAAAATCATTCGAGTATGATTATGACATTACAATCAAGTGCTTCACATACACATACATGTATAAAATGTTCAGATGTTCCGATATAAAACTTTAAATATTAAGTTATATAAATTATTAAAGATTGTCCGCTTATGTTGATGCTTATAATGATAAAATGGTATTTTAGTTCATTGTTATACAACATTTATAATCACCCAAATGTGGATTAATCGCTTTTATAATTAATGAACATAATCGTTGGTATCTTTTATAATATTTTAGTTATATTTTTATATCCAAAGATATTAAATGTTTCTAAATATAGTATACATATGATTGCCAAATTATTGATTATTTTAGCTTCATTACTATTTATGTTGTATGCATTTGTATCGCCCAAAGGAGAACATTGATTTACTTTTTATGTTATTTGAATATGATTTATGTTTATGTTATGAAAAAATTTTGTAGTACTTGTTTCCGTTGCTCTTTATTCCCACGCTTCGTCTGTTCCTCGGTTTAATGGGCATAACTTTCCAGATTGGTGTGAACGAATCGAATTCCATTTAGATGTTTTTGAGTTGGATTTTGCACTTCAATCGGAGAAGCCAACTACTACTACCCGGCTGCTATTATCGACACTAGCACTGATGATGAAAAGCATTACCATGATGCTTGGGAAAAATCAAACAAAGTTAGTATAATGTTTAGGCGAATGAGTATAGCGAGCAATATCAAGTCAACTCTTCCAAAGAATGATTCTGCTAAATTTTTTATGAAATATGTGGAAGAGCGCTCACAAACAGATGATAAGTCTCTTGAAGGGACACTTTGGGCTACTTTGACCAACATTAAATATGATGGTTCATCGGGCATGTATGAGCATGAGACTGATATGATTGTTGTTGCAGCAAAGCTTGGCGTTTTGAGAATGGGTGTGGAAGAGAGTTTTCTGCTACAGTTTATAATTAACTCACTGCCATAAGATTATAGTACTTTCCAAATGAACAACAATACCATGAAAGATAAATGGAATGTAAACAATCTTCAAAACTTGTGAGTTTATGAGAAAAGAAGGCTTAAGAGTAGAAGTATTCATTCCGTCCATCACATTAGCAATGAAGGAAACAAAGTTGAAAGAAAGAAATGGAAGGAAAAAAGAGCACTTACGTTGAATGGTTCTTCCTCGCTAATCAACAAGAAGGATTTCAAGATGACAGGTGTCGATTTTGCAGAAAGCAAGACCACTTTCAGAATGATTGCCTGAAACGCAAGGCATGTTTCAAAAAGAAAGGTATAAATAATGCCTTTGTATGTTTTGAATCTAATTTAGCTGAAGTTCATTATAATACTTGGTGGATTTATTCCGGATATACCACTCTGTTTCCAATACGATGCAGGGAGGGGCGGATCCAAGGGGGGCTGGGGGTGGCGTGACCAACCCGGCGACGATTTTTATTTTTATTTTATATTTTTATACATGTAATTAAAAAAATTATGAGATATATATATTGATGGTCCCGCTAGTTAAACAAAACAGTTGTCGGTGTAATGGTAAAATTGGACCATAACGCAGTGGAGTGTTAGGAGTTCAAATTATGTTAGCTTCTTTTTTTCTAAAATTTTCTAAATAGCCATTATATTTTTCCAAAGAAGATTATATAAAAAATTATTTTATTGTCCAATGTCATTTGTCTTTGTATTCGACCCTTTTTTTTCTATTCGATATATTTTTTACACTACGACTCCCCGGAGAAAATCATCCTGGTTCCGCCCTTGGATGCAGAGATTACTTATGACCGAAACTACAAATCCAAATGAGAACTTCGTCTTTATGGGGAATCCATTGAAAGATCCAGTTGAATTTATTGGAACTTATCACTTGATTTTAGACACATGCGTTCATTTAGACTTGTGTCAAACACTTTATTACCTACCATTTCTCATAATTTGGTTTCTTTGTCAAAATTGGATTAAGCTGTATATTGTTTTAAATTTGCTAATGAATTTTTTAGATTGTTTAAACAAGAATGTTTTATTGGTTCTGAAGTTTTATCTGATGGTTTATACAAATTAAAACTCGATAATGTTTTTGCTGATACTATTTTGACCGTGCATCATAATTTTGGAATTAAATGTTGTTTAATGAATGAAAATTCAGCTTACTTATGGCATAAATGTTTGGGTCAAATATCCAAAGAAAGAATGACGAGATTGGTAAAGAATGAAATTTTACCAAACTTGGAGTTTTCTGATTATGGTATTTGTGTGGATTGTATTGAAGGGAAAAAAAACACACATGCACAAATAAAGAAGCCACAAGAACTACCAAACTTCTTGAAATTATATACACCTATATTTGTTGGCCTTTTGATTTTCCATCTTTTGGTCGAGAAAAGTATTTTATCACACTTTTATTGATGATTTTTCTCATTATGGTTATACCTATTTATTGCATGAAAAATCTCAATCAATGGATGCCATTGAGGTATTTGTTACCGAGTTTGAAAGGAAATTAAATAGAAAAGTGAAAATTGTGAGATCTGATAGACGTGGTGAATATTATGGAAAATATAATGAAAGTGGACAATGTATAGGCCTATTTGCTAAATTCCTCAAAAAAAGTAGCATATGAGATCAATACACTGTGCCAGGTACACCATAACAAAAGGGTGTAGTCGGAAGGCATAATTATACTTTATTAGATTTGCTTAGGTGTAATCTAGTTCATCTTTAACTATTTCGTTGTGGATGCATGACTTAAAAACTGACATGTATTTGTTAAACATGGTTCCTAGTAAAGCAATCCCTAAAACTCATTTTGAGTTGTGGACTAATAAAAAACCTAGTTTAAGGTGCATGTCTGGGGTTGCCCGACAGAAGTAAGGATTTATAATCCAAATGAAAAGAAACTTGATTCAAGAACAATAAGTGGTTTTTTCATTGGTTATCCAGAAAAGTATAAATGGTGTAGATTTTATTGTGCTAATCATAGTATAAGAATTGTTGAATATGTAAATGCTAGGTTTATTGAAAATGGTGACGTCAGTGAGATCTTGGAATCACGAAATGTGGAACTCCGAGAAGTTCATATAGAGATACATTTGCTTTTAACTTCTTGTAAAGTTGTTGTCCCGTCTATTGTTAGACAGTTTAACAATAGTACTGAACAACATAACGATGATCAAAATACCCAAAATGAAGATAATATCAATGAACCTATGATAGAACCTATAGTAGATGAACCACAAGTAGTATAATTAAGAAGGAATTGAAGACCAAGACAATCTGCTAGCTCTGATGATTATGTTGTCAACCTACAAGAGGTAGATTTCGAGTTAGGAATTGATAGGGTTGCTGTTTCGTTTTCACAAGCCACTGAAAATTCCAATTCTACAACATGGTTGGATGCCATGGAAGATGAGTTAAAATATATGGAAAATAATGAAGTTTGTGATCTCGTTGAATTGTCTAAGAATTGTAAACGAGTTAGGTGTAAATGGTTCTTTAAGAACAAACGCGAGTCAAATGGCAATATCGAACGACATAAAGCCAGAGACATTTTCACCCCTCTCTAGAAACGATTCAGTTAGAATTATTATGACTTTGGTTGCTCATTACAATTTAGAGTTACACCAAATGGATGTGAAAATCGCCTTCCTAAATGGGGATTTAGAAGAAGAAGTCTATATGACTCAACCTGAGGGTTTTTCCGTAAAAGGAAAATAACATATGGTGTGTAAACTTAATAAATCAATATATGGACTTAACAAGCTTACCACCAATGATATCTAAAGTTGAATGATACTCTTACTTCATTTGAATTTAAGGAAAACATTCTTGATCGATATATCTATATGAAGATTAGTGGGAGTAAGATTATATTTTTGATTCTATATGTCGATGATATTTTGCTTGGTACTAATGATCTTAGCTTATTACATGAGACCAAGAGGTTTCTCTCTAAAAACTTTGAAATGAAGGATATGGGTGAGGAAACATATGTTGTTTTCCTCTCACGTATATTATTCTCTCTCACTCTATTGCAGTCCTCTTCCCATTGTTCTGCCCAACACATCCTTATATAATGGAAATGGGACCATGTGAAAAGGATAAAACAATTCAACTAGAATTGTTTGTCATGTGTTCTACAAAGTCTCCATATGAACAATATACAACTATTTACCATAAACATTTAAATGAAAATATTATAATATCCCATCGCCCACAAATATCCAATAATCTCAACTTGGAGACGAGATGACAATCACGTCTCCACACCCAATCATTGCAACAATTCTTCCTTAGTCTCCTCATTCCTTGAGACCAACTAAAGCTAAACATAAAAATATCCGTCACACTTCTATTTTCACACATTATCTCGAGCCCCGAGTTCATCATTAGTTACCATATCCGTCACACTTCTACTTTCACACACTATCTCGATCCCCGAGTCAACATAAAAATATATTCCCGGTATTTTTACCACAAACAATAACCATTACTCCTTTGGTGATCTTTCAGCCATAGTCTGACAAGTAGTATAATAACCTTCTTCATCAAGTTGTCCCACTAAAATCAAATTCCTCTTAAGACCAGGAATATGTCTCACTTCTTGTAGATTCCAAATACTCGTATTTGAAACTTTGACTCGAATGTCTCATTTATCCATGATCTTGAAGGTTTCATCATCACACAAATGAACCTTCCCGAAATCATCTTTGACATAAATTTTCATGATTTCTTCGCATGGGCTGGAGTGGAAAGATGCCCTTGAATCCAAAATACATGATTCCTTTGGCCTAGTGACACTTACGATCAAAACATCACCTGCATACTTGATAACTTTGAGTGATTCCAGTGCACCCGAATTTTTCTTTGGTTCTTGGGAATCTTTCTTCATGTTACCTTTCATGCCACATATGTAGGAGTTATAATCCTTTCACTTGGATTTCTTGCTTCCATTTATCTCTGAGAGTCTACAGTACTAGGCTCTGTATAGAGAGCATAAGATCAAATATATTTAGAGAGAGATTGTTCCAGATTGAGAAATTAATTAAAATTAAATGATGTGCATATTGCATTAATGTGTTTTTTTTCCTATATATATATACATCTTTATAGTCTCACCAATTTAATCTCAAACATCTTCATTTTCTAGATGGAGAAAATCTTTGAAGATAAATTTATTAAATTCTTCCAAATTAAATAATGGTGCGTTTTGCATTAATGTGTTTTTTCCTATATAAACATCTCTATAGTCTCACCAATTTGATCTCAACATTTTCCAGATTGAGAAAATCTCTTAAGCGAAATTAATTAAATTCTTTCTAATTAATTGATGGTGCAAATTGCATTAATGTGTTTTTTTCCTAGAAATACATCTCTATAGTCTCACCAATTTAATGTCAACATTTTTCGGATTGAGAATATCTTTGAAGCGAAATTAATTAAATTCTTTCAAATTAAATGATGGTACATGTTACGTTACTGAGTTTTTCTCTGCTATATATACTTCTCTTTAGTCTCCCATATTTTATCCCAAATACCTTCACTTTCAAGATTAATTCATATATCTACAGGTAATTTTTTTCCATTTTTTTTAAATTAAGAAATTCTTGCATCTTGGTACTTTTTTCTATTCCTCAATTATTTGATTTGTTTTAAAAAGTTCGGGGTTTTTTTTATTGGGAGAATTTGGTAGAATACCCTTTTTTGTGATTTCATCTCTAATTTATAGGGTTATAAAGTTTTTGGTGATTAATTAGCAGATTTAAATTTTTTAGAAATTGATCTATAGTGATTTATTAGGAGATTTTGGTAGATACCCATTTTTTCTAATTACTAAATTATAAAATTTTACAAGTTTATATTGATAAAGAAAGACTATGTTGAAATTAATTAGTAGATTTAGCCATTTAGATAAATACCCATTTATGATTTTATCACTAATTTATAAAGGTTTGCAAGTTTTGAAAGTCTATGATTAATTAATCTATTATAACTTAGAAGTATTTGGTAGAATACCCATTTGTAATTTTATAAACATTTTTGCCTTTTAATAGTTTTACATGTTTATAGTGATAATGAAAGTTTATTATTAATTTATTAGGTGATTTTGGTAGAATACCCTTCCTTGATTTTATCATTACTTTAAAAGGTTTTACTAGTTATAGTGATGATGAGAGTCTATGATATATTAGGGTCCGTTTAGCAGCATTGTCACAAGTGCTTCATGATGCTAGAAGCACTTCTACATTAATTTTCTGTGTTTCGTGAAAAAAATTGTCTTGAATTATTCAGAAGTCATAGGCTCCAGAATTCTATTTTGAGAAGTTAGGATTTTATGCTTTACACAAAGTTCTTCTAGCCACTTTTGTAGAAGTGCAAACAAAAACAATTAAAGGAAATTCGTTTTATTAAAAAATGGAACTTCCAAGTCAAATTTTCTATTGTAGAACGACTTTTTTCATACAAAAACTCTTGTTGAGACTATGATTTTCGAAAATAGATGTTACTTTCTAACATGTGTATTACTTTCCAATTAGTTTTATTTTAAAATGCTTTTATTATTCAAAATATTGTTATATTCCTAAAAGTTGCTATCTTTCGTGAATATGTTATTTTTGAGAAACATCGTTTTTGACCTAGAAAGGATTTCATTAAAAAAAAATGAGACGAATATTACTTAGATCGCAATTGTAAACTCTTGTCTTACATCGTGATGTAGTTGTCAAATAATTAATTTTTTAAAATTTTCTATTTAATCAGAAATAAAAATGTTTATCGATGTTTTTATTTATTTGGTTTTTAAAGTGATCCTGAATGTAGTAGTATCAGGTTATGTGTTTTTTCATAGTGCATCAATTATTGTGCTACTAAGTCATTTTAAACGTATATATACCAAACATAAACAAAACAAATTAACATCAAAATTTCTTTTTCACGAGACGCTATTTCTAAAGTGCTTTTGCAAAAGTCGCTTTTTCAATAAAATTTCCCTAGATACCACTTTTCTAGAAACACTTGCTTCCCAACCGACACCTTAATCTTTTAGAAGAATTTGGTAGAATGCTCATGAGTTATTTTTACTCTAATTTTATAATTTTATAAGTGTATACTTTATACGATAATGAGGGTTTATTATGAATGTATTAGATAATTTTTGGTAGAATACCCCATCGTGATTTTATCACTAATTTTATTATAAGTTATCACTAATGTATTTAGTTCTACAATTTTATAGTAATAACTAGAGTCTGATAAATTAATCTATCAGAAGAATTTGCTAGAATACCGAATTGTGATTTTATCACTATTTTTTTTTTATAGTTTTATATCTTTATGGTGATAATGAAAGTCTAATATGAATCCAATAGGTAATTTTGGTAGAATACACCATCGCAATTTTATCACTAATTTATAAAGTTCTACAAGTTTATAGTTGTAATGGAAGTCTATGATTATGATTGGACTTAAATCTCTTTCACACAACAAACTAGATCACTCGTCACGCTGGTGGGATCTTCTTTAAATAACACACAACTTCCCTACTTGACATGTGCACCAACATACTTAATAGCAAATATCAAGTGGATCTTGGTAGGGTTACTACCGTTCACCCTTATTCGCCAAGAGAAGCTCTATGAAGGGTGGACCTTTTAAGATCTGTGTATGAATGTGTGTATTAATGCGGTAATGAGCTTACCTTGTTGAAGAGTATTACTTCCTTTATATATGCATAATTAGGGTAGATCTTGGTCAATATTATCATATCTCCATAGCTCTACAAGTTTTCCCTTCATGTTCATAATTAACGAATAAAAATATATATACCTCTTAATCATAGTGAGATGTTTTCTTATATGCATAAGGAAACGCATCATTTTTTCTGCAAATAGGATCTTTTAATATTATGTCATTCTCACTCTCTTCGTGAGAAGCCTTTTACTCTGTCTAAAGGGGCTAACACCTCCGGAGACTTATTCCTCCCCCTCTGTCCAGGGCGTGTTTTCTTTTCTTTGTCTATACTTAGTGGTATTTTACCCTCAAAATTATATATTGCACGCCCATAATCAGGGGATTTAGTAGTATCTTTGTGCATATTTAAATGATTTGTTCATTACTCCATATGAATTATGGATTAATTATGGCAATAATCATACACTTGTGATAAATCTTGAATATATGATTTATATTTCGCCTTAAAGGCCCAATAGGTAGATTGGCACGTCGGATATAACAAGAGTCGGTCGTATTTAGTGCATATAGCTAACTAGGCCGATAATTATTCTCGATATGCGCCCTAACCCTTTTTTTAGAACGACGTTTCTAGTTTTAATTCAATGGCATTGATTGCTCATTAATTATATTAATTGCAACCCTATCCCTCAAATTTTATCTCCATCAAATTAAGTAATATATTATGAGGACTCGAGAAATAAAAATATATTTACTCAAATTTGACATAATATGTTAAAAAGTCATTGATGGGGGGTTAAAAATTAGGTTTCGGACCCCGCAGCGATTGTAAAACGCGTGGTCTGAAACTGAGCAATAAAGATGGAGATAATGAGAATTTAATGGCTCCATCAAGGGGAGCAGATATGGTTCTGAACCCGGTTCCCTCACCGATGAGCTTATCAGCGAGATAACCTCTGAAAGATACTCATATATCTAAGATAATCCATCAGATATTACACCAACAAAAGAAGACACCAAATCTATAAAAACATATCTCATAAAGATGGGGTCAAACCCTTATAGATATGTTCCTTAAGTATAAAGAAAAGCATATCCAGCAGCAAGACTAAAAGATAGACGAGTAGCCCATGTCAGAGCCTCCTCACCAAGGGATATTTGACTATCCAAAGCGATAAAACTACATGATCAACGTCTCTGAAGGCTAACGAAAGAGACATGATCTCCCAGGAGGGCTCCCCTTGCTAGCAAGGAGAAATGGCATCGCCCCTTCGGGCTAGGCAAGTCGGTGGAAATATATAGGAGATATAACAAAATATATATCAGCATGGTATTAGGGAAACGAAAAGATATGAATAAGATGTGATTGATAAGATCATATCAATTACAAAAGATACACGCTAAATCGCCTCTACCACCTATATAAGGGGCTCGCAATTCAAGAAAGAAATCATCTGAAACCATAGGAACTCAGACATACACTTAACTATCAGGTATCATTAACCCTACTTATATTCAATACACATTCATATTTATGATCTAAATCCTAGATATTTAATCTTCTCACTTCTCCGTTAGACGAAGGTGGTTAAACGGTGGTCAAACCACAAAGTCTCTCTTGATTTTAGTTGTTTATGCGTATGTCATAAAGAACTAGTAAGAAGTCCGGGTCAAACCCTAAAAATGAGTTTTTTCATTGGCTCACAGCCTGTGAGTGAAGTTCACTCACTTAGACCAATTTTTAAGGTCCATCAATCATATCATAAAAAAACATATTTTTAAATTAGAGAAGCAACTAATGATGAAGATTGGGTGCCTATACTTGAGTTGAAATGTTTATACTCCCTCCTAATTAAATTACATGGCGGTTAATAATATATAGGGTGTGTTTGGTTGGGGCATTTGGAGAGTGGGATAGGATTAAAAATGCATATAGGCCTACATATTCCATGCCTACTTCGTCTTTAAGGATGGAATAAGTAATGTATATGGGATTGCAAATGATGCAAACATGGGGTATTTGGAATAACTTGCGAGGGTGGTCTTATAATTTTAGTCCAACTGTTTAAAAATGACCTAAAAGAACCTACTTCATTTTAGAAAAAAAACATTTTGAGAAACAAGTAAACTAAACACACTCAAGAGAGAATTCAAACTAAAATCCTAGTGAGACCCTACTTTTAAACTAATTTTGCAGAGACTCCTTGTAATGAATTCCATATTTTGTGTTTAATCACTCAAAAATTGATATTTTCATCAATAATCAAACTGTTACAAGGAAAACGTAGTTCTCTTCCCCTCCACAAGTTGGATAGCACTTGTAGCTATGATTTTCCTAAATGGTATTTTGTTAGTATATTGATAAAGCCCCTTAGGGGAGAATTATTGGTGCCTTCAATCCTAATATCCGGTCTTATACTAATATTAGCTCTGGTTACCAATATCTACAATGTAGCCTTGTAATAAATAAAAGTAATGAGGCTTGCCATGTTACTTTTGTCTATGCAGCAAATTTACATAAGGCTTGGTATGTTTGCAAGAGATCAGCTTCAGAAATCTCAAACCCTCTTTGACTCTGGCAATATGTCTGTCTCTTTTAACTCCCTTTCTATACTTAAAAAAATGACCTCCTCTCTATTTTCTTAAAGAGAAGGAATTTTTTTTGAAGAAAAAGAGTAGGATTAATTGGCTTCAGACTCCTACTTTTTAAAACTATCAACAAGAGGAATTGTACCAATAGAATCTCCTCTATTGATGATGACAATGGTAACCCTTTCACCAAGCATACTGATATTGTGAATAACATTGTTGGGTACTATGATAAGTTTATTGGGTCTAATACTCATAATATTTACCCTTGTATTAATCATATGAGTGATTACATTAAGCATGTAGTCTCTCATGATATGGCCCTTGATATGATCACTATTTTTAAAAATAGTGAGATTAAGGACTGTATGTTCTCCCTGAATCCTAAGAATTCCCCTGGACTGCATGGTTTTAATGTATATATATTTTTTCCAGAAAACTTGGCATAAAGTGGGTTATAGCATCACTAAAGCTATTAAAGATTTTTTTGCTTCCAAAGCTCTTCTTAGGCAAGCTAATAATACTTGTATTGCGCTTGTGCCTAAGAAGGAAAACGCTTCTAATGTTAAGGACTTTAGACCCGTCTATTGTTGCAACACTATTTATAAGTGTATTTCTAAAAACTTATTGCTAATTGAATAAACCTCACATGGACAAGCTTGTTAGTGAAAACCAATCAGCTTTTATTGGAGGAAGTTCTATTAGTGATAATGTTTTTCCTCCTCAGTAAATTCTTATTGGCTATCATGTTAATTTTTTTAATGGGATTTCATACCTTCATGGGAGGCTGGATTAAGATCTCTTTCTCTACTCCTTATTACTCTATTATGATAAATGGAAGCATGAAGGTTTTTTTTGCATTGGAGAAGTGGACCCCCTCTTCCCCTATATTTTTATTATTTGTATGAATGCTCTCTCTTCAACGCTTGATAAGACTTGTGATAATAAGGATTTTAGTTATCATATTAAGTGCAAGAAGTTAAATATTACTCATTTATGTTTTGTTGATGACCTATTGCTCTTTTGCTACAAAAATCTGAAGTCTCTCAAGATTATTGCCAAAAATTTGCTTCTTTTTGCTCAGTATTATAGTCTAATAGATAACCCTGAAAATAGTAACCACCTATGAGTCCACCCTGCCTGTTAGATACCTAGGTGTACCTATCTTATCATCCAGGCTTAAGCCTATTCATTTTAAAGCCCTCATTAATAATATTACCAATATACTTGCTAGCTGGACTAGTAAATTTCTCTCCTACGCTGGGAGAGTTCAGCTCATCATCTCTGTTCTCTATTGGTTTTCTCATTTTATCTTACCCACTGCTGAACTCTATCATCTCTAGCTTCCTTTGGGCTGGCACTATTCTTAATAATAAAAAGGGTACAGTGGCCTGGAAAGATGTGTGTTTTCCCCGGGGGTTTGGGTTTCAAGAATATTAAGGATTGGAATTTTGCCCTTATTGCAAAGCTGCTTTGGAAGCTTTGTGACCCAAAATCTCACTCTCTTTGAAAAAAGTGGGTTTTTAATAATATTTTAGAAGAGAGAAATATTTGGGCAGCTAGCATTCCTTCTAATAGCAGCCATGCTTGGAAGAAAATTCTTCAAGCTGGGTGTATTCTTAAAGACATTATTGTCTATAAGGTGGGGAATGGTGAATCTATCTCACTATTGTATGTATAACTGGCTTATTCATGGCCCTATTCTACCCAGGGACCATGTGAAAAGCTTGCTTATTGACACTGGTATTACTCTTAAACAAAAGGTCTCCGCTATCATTGATAATGGTAAGTGGAAATGGCCATACACCACTAATGAAATTATCATGAATATCCAAACCTCCTTGAATCCCCCTATCTACAGAGACAGGGAGGATGCTTTAGCCTGGAAAAATTCAAATGATGGTTTCACTGTTAAGAAAATGTGGAAGCACATTACAAAGAAAAATCATAGGGTGCCCTGGTACCCTGTTGTTTGGTCTAAAGGCAGTGTACCTAAATGCAAATTCATTCCGTGGCCTGCTGTTCTTAAGAGACTTCCCACTTGTGATAAAATGTCCCTTTGGTCTGCTCAGGTGGATGCTACTTGCTCCCTTTGTAGGAGTGAGAATGACGATATTAGTCACCTTTTATTTAACTGCCCCTACTCTAAGAGAGTATTTCACACTCTAATGAACAAAGCTGGGTTCTTGGGTCAAGCCAACTCTTGGGAAGGTTTGATTGCCTAGGCTATTTGCTTGTTTAAAGGGAATAACTTAAGTGCCCTTCTAGGAAAACTCATATTTTCTGGTACAGTTTATGTGCTATTGAGGAGAAGAATAATAGAAGACATGATAACCCTGATCAAAACATTTGTTTTGTCATACACCAAATTGAGTACTTGGTACAAGCTAAGCTTGATATGCGTAGGAATGTACGACGTAATCTCAGAAATGAAAATATTGCTAATTTCTGGAATCTTAAAAATAATATTTTTTAAAATTATGATGAGATTATGCAAAATATGGTTACATGTGGGAGATAATGATGCTGTTGAAAACCTTTTAAAGCTGAAGAAGAATGGATATATTACGTAGAGAAACTAAAGAAGTCGGAATACGACAATTGCTGCTGGTCTGAACTCGACCAGAGACCAATACCAATGATACAGCAGAACTAGTCTTTTTGTGCATTAGGACTAAGCTTTCCTCTCATTTGGTTGTTACTACTTTTGATGCCCTCCTAAAGGGGCTTTATTTCTTTCTGTTGGTTTACAACTAATGTCGGACTTGTGTATAACCCTTAAATTTTTTTGTGTGTTCTTTGGTGCTTGTACTAAGAAAACGAACCTTTGTTTTGTTGTTGTTTATAAAAACAACAACAACCTAGTTCTCTTGGTACAGCAGGCTAGGAAAATAGCCAATATTTTTGTTTCAACAACCTAGTTCTCTTTTAATTTGAAATTTTTGATACGCAATGAAAACAAACCATTGGGTTTTAGTGTTTTACCTTTAAAATCACCACATGCCAATATTATTTAGGACATCACTTTAAAAATTAAATTAAAATTTTAAATTAAAAAATTGGCAAATTGAACTAGTAATTCCTTAACAATAAAATAATAATTTAATCTTTCTGAAAAAATTGTTTTCTTTTGGAGGATATATAAGCATGTGATTAATTTTAGTGTGTATAATTTAAGTCAATTTGTTTGTTTATTAACTTTTCTATGGAGACAATATCTTTTGGTGATTTATAGAATCATAGATAATGCCATTAATATTATTAATATTATATATGTTTGTGGTATTTATTACCAAATAGATCATCTTATATATAGCAGTTGTTGTAATACACATTGTTACTCTCATTTCTCTAATATATAAAAATGGTCGATAAGTCACATTTGATAATAAAATTATACAATAGTCATTGCTCATCTCTTATTCTCTTCTTACCTTTGTCTTACTTCTTTTATCGAAATTACGTTGAGTTAACTTACTTATAACAAGGTATCATAACTTTGCTCGAAAAAGTTCCTTTATTGAGGGCATTGGATCAATTTTCTCGCTTGTAGGTTGGGTCAAACCCTCGAAAATTTTGGATAAACGCTCAGATATTGGGTGACAACATTCGAATGGATATTCGTTCTCAATCGTTGGAGCACTCGGAAATAAGGTACTATTACTAATCCTAGGACTGTAAGTAAAATAAATGAATCCATGAATCCAATCCTCGAGTTAGGTTTGGTTTAAATTTTTAATTTTAGTGGTTTGCTTTTGAATTCAAAAAATTTAAATCCGTTTTATTATGATTTGATTTATGTTTCAGTTTTTTTAATCTGAAAGAGACCAATCTGATATGAATCAATGAATCCTATCCGAACCATTGAATACAATCCATTTTACAATGACTTTTAACCCATTAAAAACAAGTATTATGAATGTTTCATTCATTGATTATGAAAGAAAAAAACAATTAGTTTTCGTTTGCTATTTAATTTGCAAAATTAGAATTATTGATTATGAAAGAAAAAACAATTAGTTATCGTTTGTTATTTAATTTGCAAAAATAGAAAATTTCGTATTTTGTTTATATCTGGGGATTTTTGGTATAGCTTATTGGTATTTAATAGTTTTTTTTATTAAAACTTATAAGTGGTGTTTGCAAGTAATGTGTTTAGTGCTGGTTTGAAAGTAATTATCAATCAAATATGTATCAAAAATGAATAAATTAAATAATGAATGACAAATATTATTAAAACTGAATTCGATCCGTACCATTGAATCCGTAAAATCGAACCAGACCGATCTGATCTGTTTGGTTTGGTTTGGATTGAAAAAAAAACGGTTTGTTTTGGATCAAAATTTTACAATCCATTTATAATGGATTGGTTTAGGATTCACGATAATCTGTTTCAATTCGAATAATTTCACTAAAAAAAATACCAGTTTACCATCGGATGCCATGTTGCTAAACTTGAATTTTTCTTAATTTTCTTAATTTATTATTTTGTTGATAAAGAACATTTCCTTTTGATATTTATAATATTTTATTCAATTTTCCCTATATGCCAAAAAATCAAACAAATTGAAAGTATAACACGATGGTCGTGTACTGTCTACTTTCGTTGCCTCCTACTACCAAAACCATTATTGTTGACTTTTTACATAATGAAATAATGTAAAACTTGTAAGATAGAAAAACTGGTTATCCAAATAAGAAGTTTAATCTGGTTAACTGTCATTAAATGTCTCATTAATAGAATTGACAATCATTAGTTATATATAAATTATTTGATACTATTGATTAAATCTATAAATATACATTAATGTCTTAACATAATTAGCAAGACCCTTTATAGAAAATATTTATAAACAATTAAAATTTGTCTCTAAACAATTAAAATACCACAAAAAGAAAAGTGGTTGCCAAATACAGTCATATACAACCATAAGAGAACAACTAATTTTTTTTTGTCAAAATAGATTTTGAGACAATTAATTTGTCTCATTAAGTTGGTATGAGATAATATTTAGAGAATTTAATTTAATTTTTTTTCTCCCTAAAAAGGTATTTTTTGACCAAAAATTATTTCTTGTTCCTAAAATACTTTTTAGAGACAAATTTTAATCGTTTGTGGATATTGTTTTTAAAAGTTAATTTTTCGTGATGCAAATACTCAATATTTTAGTCCCGAGGAAACAAAAAAAAATTAACTCATTTATTTGTATGCATATTACTCTTCTTTTCGATTGTTCATTTTACTTTCAAAGAAAGTAATCAAAGGTCAGAAAATTTTCAAAAAAATATTCTTGGCCAACTCAACAACAGTAATAAGATTCTCAATTGATGCCACACGACGTTGAGAAGTAGTGTGTATAAGGCCAGACTAGGATAATCTTTTCATTTTCTTAGCACTAGACATTTTTATTTAAAGTTTTGGTTGTTTTAAGTTGAATTTGAGATGTAATAAGGTCATTTTGACCATTATTAATGAAAGTGTGGGTTTAACCACCAATTTATATATAAAAAAGGTATTCAACATGTTATTGCAGCTCCTCTGATATCCCTACAAATGATTTTGATGTTTCGCCATGGACGACTCACTTCCATCATGATCCTTTGCACGCATCATTGTATATTGAATCTGGCAATGCACTTCCAGGTGACTTTTTTCTTTTTTACTATTATTACTTTTCTGTTTAGGGTCCATTCTCTTTTAGGAAAAATTAAATAAGCACAGACCAAATAATAAAAAATACTTAAGATTTAGGTTAGCTACCAAACATTTTTAAGTTTTAGGGCAAATTTAACAAAATTATTTAAGTTTAGAACCATTTTTGTAAACTACAAAAGGCGCTCAAATTTTATTTTCATTTATTTGCATGATTAACTTCCTCTCGGAAATACCCCATCTCTTCCCCACCATGACAAACGTCGCTCGCCACCACGTCCATTGTTAGAGCACCATCTGAATGGCAGAGCACCACCCCATTCGCCATCTCTTTATGCCCCAGCCGTTGACCTCCCTCTCACTCTTTCTCGCTCAAGTGGCACGATGGCGGTGATTACTAGTGGCATGTCTCAGTTCCCCGATGTGGAGGCTATGGTTTCGGGCGATCAAAACCCTAGGATTTTATCCAGGGACCAATTATGAGAGTTTGAAAGAATTAGACTATCAAACCCTCGACTTCTTGTGTGAATTGGCATTGACCCCAAAAAGTATTATAAGAAACTTGTCTGACTTGAAAACTTTTAAAATTAGGTTTTGATCATAGAGTTTCATGGCTAAAATAATGAAGGCTTTTTTTATACAGTACATGTCTGAATTAAAAAAATATAATGAGAATGTTTTTGTCGGACTAATTTTAAAATACTCTAAAGTGGGGTATCTGATTCAATCATTACTTGATATCCGAGTGACATGATACTTTCTAAAAGTCGTGTTTTTGTGAGCATAAACTGTTTTCAAATGACCATATTATGATTTGAATGGCCATAGATTGGTTTGAATGACCATGAACTGTTTTCAATTAATAATATAAACTGTTTTAAAATAAGCATAGACCTCTATTTTGAAATGGTCGTAAACTTGTTACCTAGGATTGTTGTCTAGTGTATTTTATTGATTAGTCTGTCTTAGAAACAGTCTAAATGTCCTAGACTGTTTACTTCAGGTTCGTTTTCATTTTTTTTAGCGTATTTTTGCGATTTTTTTTTTTTGCCAAAAATTTTGAAGGTCTTGGATTTTTTCGTCTTTCCCTGGCTTTTTTTATTTCCCCACTTTTTAAGTGATCTTGGATTTTTTTGAAGATTGTTTCAGTTATCAACCATTTTAGGGTTTTGTATTTTTATATATATTTTGGGCTTTTTATGATATTTCTTTTCAAACTTTTCCAAATTTTAAAACAGTACTCTTTTATTTTATTTTCCTTTTTTCGAAAAAATTTAGAGTGAATTAGATAGAATTGGCCTAAAACTTGAGAACTATATTTGTAGTAGTGTTTCTTTGTTTCATTCATATGATATGACAATTGAGTTTTGGCCATGATCCCTAGTTTATCTCTCTCTAAAAGGGGATTACCTTTATCTTCTTTCTTGTTCTTACGTGACTTATTCATTTCTTTTTGCTTATTTCCTACGAATAGTACTCGTATTCATCACCATAAAGAACAGGCATACGATGTTTTCAATACAAAAAGAAATAGACGAAAAATAAAACCATAGTATACTAAAGAGAAAAACTTCAACTATAAAGTATAAAGTTGTATAAATCCCAAATCTTTGCAAATTCTATTTTATTTGCATGAGCTCTTTATTCTTTTTTAACAATTTTAGTGTTTTACATATCTGACTTATTGGGTTTTTAGTCATAAGAATAACTATATTAATTTATTCCGGCAGATGACGCAAGGTTTGGATATGATAAGGAGCATGGGTTTTATCTCATAAATGATGAAGTGACAGTGCATCGTGAAAATAATGTGGTGACAAATGTTGAGAACCCAATAACAATCGATTCTGGAAAACAAGGCAAAAGAGGCATGTCATCAGAGCAACGGAAGAATTTGTCTAAAGAAACAATATCCTCCTACTTTCATTTGCAAATTCCCGAAGCTGCAAAAGAACTCAAAATCGGGTTACAGAGTCTGAAAAAAAGATGCAGAGAAGTTGGGATTAGTCGTTGGCCTCATAGGAAGATTAAGAGTCTCCAAATTCTCATGGAACGTGTTCAGGTTTTCTTCTTTTTCTTCCACATATACAGGCTTTGTTTAGCGGATTCTTATATATTTAGGAAACTATTCTTCTTTAAAGGTGGTTAGAAAGATTATTTGAAGAACGCACACACGCACACAAAACGTGTATGTTTCGATATCAGTTCGACATTTTTTCACGTGTTGGAAAATATAATTCCCGCGTGACATTGAGTAATTGAAAGATTTTTCTTTTCTTTTTTTAAAAAAGTTATTGAAAGATTTGACCATTACAACACTTCCGCGTACACGCTTTGAATCCTTCCTCGCACGTCGTTGATAATTTAGAAACACGAGAAAATTAAACACAAAATACACCATACAGTATTAACAAGTCCATAACTTTCAAATTTTACAATTTTGTCTTAAAAATGATGAGATAGTTAGAAAAAAAAGTTGTATTTGATATATTTGTAAATTTTCTTGTTTTTGTAAAATAAATAAATATATTAACTTATACAGTTATATTTAATAATATATCTATAATTGTTTTGAGAAGTTTGACCCATCCAAACCGGACCACAAAGTAGACAACACCGGATTTAATAAAACCAAACTCCTACACTTTTTTTTTTTATAAATCGGATAAGTGACTATTTCATCACAGCATAAGAACATCGATATTTCCATTATGGTCTCCCACACTGAAGATTAAAATGTGGGATATGCATCTAGTAATACTAATCTGGTTGTTCTTAGTAGTTTCTATTTTAAAGGGTTAAAGGGGTGGGTGTTAAATCTCTGGATCGTTTTTAATAAGATTTTAAAAAAGAATATTTTCTATTTTACGTTTTCGACTTGTTTCACTGGTTCATAGCAAAGGTTACCGAGTATTACCAAGGAGCATCCACGTTCTAGAAAGAAATCATATTTTTCTTAAAAGTTCTACAATGTTTGGTTGTCTTAAAACCTGAGTTTCTCCATTTTTGTTATTATGTGAAAAATAGAATTTTTAAGTAAAATGAACACTGTTTTAAAAGTTCGAATGTTAATATATTTTACTGACACACATGATGTAGGAGGAAGCTAAAGATGGAGACGGCATATCGATCGGCCAGGATGTCAGTATTCTAAAGGAAGAACTTGCTATACTGAAAGAAAACCCCAATAATAAACTGGAGGATAGCAAAAAGAAGCTTAGGCAAGCTTGTAATTATAAAGCTAAATACCAGAAAAAAAAGGTTCCTGGTTCTGAAGGTACGTCCATGATGTCAACAAATGATCATGACGAAGTAGTTTAAAAGAAGTGCTTTAATTAGATTTTGTTTTGCTTTGAGAAACTCAGTAAGGGAATGTTTTGTGTGTGGTTTGGTTGAAAGGATTGTTTTTTTGGACGCGTGGGGCCGCCTGTAGTGGACCCGTTCTTTTATGTTGGATTATTTATCAGTTGTTATACTATTAATGTTGTTTTGGACCAATCTTTGTTACCTATTTTAGTTTATTATTCTAATTTTTATGTTAATTTACATGAATAGGGCTTAGTATGTTTTCTAATCACATGTGTGCTATCTCTCTTATTTATGGGAAGGGTTAACAACGATGTCATAACAATCAACTTAGAGAGCGAGAAATAAAAGACGAATTTAAACCTTATCCGCCGCTTGCATGGCTAATCATGCAAATCTCTCTCCGGAGAGGGATAAAGATCAAACGGATACGATAAGTGCGCAACTAATGTGACGAGATCCTAAATGATTAGGTCTAAAAGATCCTCTTGTTACGTTAGAATAAGAACACACTCAAAACATAAAGAATATACAGAAAAAGGAATTTGACGAAACTGTAACTTGATTAATAATCAAAATTGTTGCAATCTCTCATCTGCTCTCAATAATAATAAAAAATTATCTGAACTTTAATTTATCTTAAAGTTCCCAGATAGGTTTGGTTTATTCTGCTATCTAGATTTGGAAATGTCTAATCTATTTATAGGCTATAACTAATCATATGTAAGTTAGGATTATGACTATAACTTATTCTAATTCAACAAGGATTAAAACGAGATTATGAACAACTCCTAATTTAACTAGGAATGTGAATAATCTCAAATCCTAATCCAACTAAAATACATCATAGTTTATTCTAAGGGGTATCCTCCTGGATCATGGCTCCCCCCCCTCAAGAGCGATGAGCTCCTGCTTAAGCTATTTGTGGAGATTGAGGAAGTAGAGGTAATCGTGACCAAAGAAAGTGTATGCACGTTGTAATCAAACAAATCATACAGTGCAGTTTTACCGGAAATTACATGGAAAGCCACACAATTTCACTAACCAGGCATCAGTTGAGAAAGATGTTTCAGTTATTCATAGCCCTCATGCTCCTAGAAATTTAAGCAACATGGATTTTATTACCATTTCAGAAGATGAATATGCTAGGATTATGGCACAAAATAAGGCCAGTTTACCTAATCCTTCCACTGCTACTTTCGCCCTATCAGGTATGGCATCCACTTGCTATTTTTCATCATCCTCGAACCCGTGGATCATTGACTCTGGAGCTTCAGATCATATGACCGATTCGTTTAATCTTTTATCTAATTATCAATCTATACTTCTAATCAAACTATAATGCTTGTTAATGGTTCATCGACTAAAGTCTCTGGTGTTGAAAACATTTCTCTCAATTCTTCTATGAATCTGTCATCTGTCTTGCATGTTCCACAATTTCCATTCAGCTTAATGTCTATAAGTAAAATCACTCGTTCACTTAATTGCTCGGTAACTTTTTATCCTTCATTCTATGTTTTCCAGGATCTAACGACGAAGAAGAAGATTGGTATGGGGTATGAAGTCAATGGACTATACTACTTCAATTTTAATCGCTCTCCGAAAGCCCTCCACTCATTTTTATCTCCTTTTGAATGGCATTGTCGTCTAGGTCATCCATCACTTGCCACACTTAAGCGTCAAGTCCCGAGTCTTAGTCATTTGCCCTCTTTATTTTGTGAAACATGCCAGTTCAGTAAGCATCAACGTGTACCATTTAAATCCAGAATTAACAATAGAGTCTCTAGTTCTTTTGAATTAGTTCAATCCGATGTATGGGGTTCTATTAAGTATTCTTCAATAAATGGTTATCATTATTTTGTCACATTTGTGGATGATTTTTCTTGTATGACATGGTTGTTTTTAATGAAAAAACGTTATGACTTGTTCCTCATATTTAAGAAATTTCGTGCTGAGATGAAAACTCAATTTAATTTACGTATTTGCATTCTACGTTCTGACAATGCCAAAGAATACGAATCTGACCCTTTTAACTTCTACTTTACTAAAAATGGAATTGTCCATCAAACATCATGTATTTATACACCACAACAAAATGGTGTTGCCGAAAGGAAAAATAGACATTTACTTGATGTAACTCGAGCTTTATTGTTTCAAATGAATGTGCCTAAGTATTTTTAGAGCGACGAAGTCCTCACGTCTTGTTATCTTATAAACTGAATGCCCTCATCCGTATTAAATGAAGTTTCACCATATTCGGTTTTGTTTTTGAACATAAATCCATTTCCTATCCCCTATTGCGTGTTTGGATGTGTATGTTATGTATATAATTTTTGTCTAGGTAGAGACAAATTGGATCATCGGTCTACCAAATGTATTATTGTTGGATGTTCCTGGACTCAAAAAGGATATCGTTGTTATGATCCGAATTTGCATATGTACTTCACTTGTATTGATGTTACTTTTTGCGAATCACTTCCATATTTTTCTAAAGTTGTCGGTGATATAGATTTTGAAACCGTTGATGGCTATCTTTCTGTTCATTTACCTACTCCTGTCATATCATCCTCCCCAAGTGATTCTCATTCTACACCCGGTGTTACGACTACATCCAATCATTATGTTCCATCTTCTGCACCATTAAAAGTCTATACTCGTCGGCATATTTCACAGTCTACTCAGCCCGTGCCACCTTACTCATCGTCGTTGGATCTTCATCTCGATGTGCCTTTGCCTAATGCTTTTCGAAAAGGTAAGTGAACATGTACAACTAGACATCCAATTAGTAATTCTGTTTCTTTTCATGCTTTCTTCCCATCTTACTCCTCTTTTACTTTCAAGTTATCAAATGTCTTTATTCCTAAGTCTATTCAGGATGCCTTATTTCATTTGGGTTGGAGAAAAGAAATGGAAACTTAAATGGCCGCTTTACATCAGAATGATACATAGGATTTAGTTTCCTTACCCTCAGTAAGCAAACTGTCAGTCGTTAGTGGGTTTACACTATATAGTACCTTCCTGATGGAACCATTGAACGTTTAAAATCTTGTTTGGTAGCTAAAGGCTACACTCAAATTTATGGCGTTGATTACAATGATAATTTTTCTCCGGTAGCTAAAATTTCTTCTATTCGTGTTCTAATATCTTTGGCTTTTAATCTTGGTTGGCCTTTGTTCCATCTTGATGTTAAAAACGCATTTTTATATGGCGATTTAGTTGAAGAAGTCTATATGGAGCAACCTCTAGGGTTTGTTTCTCAGGCGGGGTATCGGAATAAAGTTTGTAAATTAAGAAAGGCATTATATGGTTTAAAACAATCTCCGAGAGCTTGGTTTAGAAAGTTATCAGAGGCGGTTCTCAAATTTGGACTTAATCGATGTCAAACAGATCATTCGGTATTTTATCGCCATACAAAGGCTGGTTCAATTATTCTGGTTGTATATGTAGACGATATTGTTGTTACAGGAAATGATTATGTAGGTATAGTTAATTTAAAATTATTTTTACGACAACATTTTCAGACTAAAGACCTTGGTAGCTCTAGATATTTTCTTCGTATTGAGGTTGCTAGATTTAAGATGGGTATTTGCTTATCACAAAGAAAGTATGTTCTTGATATTTTGAACGAGACAGGTTTATTAGGGTGCCGACCAATTGACACTCCTATGAATCCAAATCACCAGTTGCCAGTTGACGAAGGCGAGTTGTTCAAAGATCCTGGACGATATCGTCGTCTGATGGGGAAATTAAATTACCTTAACATTACACATTATGATATTTCATATGTAGTAAGTGTGGTGAGTCAGTTCATGCAGACACCACGAGTTCCACATTGGGAAGCAGTTATTCGAGTTATTCGGTACCTTAAACGAGCTTCGAGACTTGGGGTATTGTATAGAACGAATGGCCATCTCAAGGTTGAAGGTTACAGCGATGCGGACTAGGCAGGATCTCCATCTGACAGAAGATCAACTACGGGATATTGCACCTTCTTTGGCGGTAATATAGTTTCGTGGAAGAATAAGAAACAATTTGTGGTAGCTAGATCAAGCGCAAATGTTGAATATTGAGCCATGACTCACACCACAAGCAAGTTAACTTGGTTACAACAATTTCTAGTGGAAATAAAATATCCAACCCCCTTCCTGCTAAAGTTGTATTTCGACAACCAACCAACTCTCCATACAGCTTCAAATCCAGTTTTTCATGAAAGGACTAAACATATAGAGGTTGATTGCCACTTCATTCGGGAGAAAATAGTGGATGGACAGATACAAACACAATTTTTGAGGTCTGAAAATCAGTTGGCGGATGTTTTCACAAAGTCACTGAGTTCCCGTCGTCTCACAAATATTTGTTCCAAGCTGCGATTATATAACATATACTCTCCAACTTGAGGGGGAGTGTTAGAGAGTTAATAGTTAGCTGCTATCAGTTAATGTATTAGTAGTTGGTTGGTAGATATTAGATGTTTCATTTCTTGCAGTTGTATATGGTTAATGCCTATATAAAGGCCTCAGATGTAAACATATATAATCAACCTAATATATATACAATTCTCTTTCTGAAATTGACATGTTAGATATTACTTTCGCGGTGTTTGTATATTAGTATATTATGCACTTTTGTTAACTGAAATTAGGCTAGTCTTTGGTTTCATAGATGTGTATAGAACAAGGCCCTAGGTAAATTACTGAAATGCTGATATGTTGTTGAAATGTTTGTATATATTGTACGAACAACGGAGACAATATAACTTTGTTTCCTTAGACATTGTTCCTAGTATATTGTGAAAAACATGAAGAAATATACGAGTATGATTAATTTATTACAACCCTATGTAACTATTTTCAGTTCGAAGTATTTAATTACTCGCATCTATCTGAGAAAATTGAAGTCTGAATCTATGAGAAAGAAGAGTGAGAAAATCTAACAAAAATGGAAAATTTTCAAGTTGTACTTAAATTGGATCTCAAGTATACTTAAAGAGTGAGTCCTTTTAAATAACTAAGATACTGTCTGTTAGAATTCTACAAATTTAGAGTCTATATATGCTTCACGAGATAAATTCTACAACTACTGCTTGAGTCATTCGGCCGCAGTAGAAATTTTCTTTTTCACTTTTTCTGTTTGGCGTAGTCTCTTGGGTTGTTTAAATTTTACTTATAATGGCTAGGCTAGGTGGTTAAACTCTTGATGAATGTATTTTGTTGTATTGATTCTATTCATATCTTGGGGTATGATCCTTTTCAAGGATTTACTATCTAATGGGGTTTTCTGGTTATGATCTGATCAAAATTTATAGAAGAAATGAAAGATGTCTTTTAATACACCAGACCTGAAATTTACACACGAAGAGAATGACTTGACAAATAATATTCTTGACATTTTATACACTAGAAGAGCTAAATTGGCAAAAAAATAAGCAAGTTTCCCGTCAGAAACTCGGTGAGGAAAAAATTGTGCAAAATGAGGTGGCGGGTATTCAAATGACCCCTAGACAAAAAAGAATAGATGGCCCGAAGAAGGTAATACTGGTAGTTGTTCTTTGTCTATCATGTTTTGAATGTTTTCGTTATTGATTTTTATCATTTTGTTTTATAAATAATTTAAAATTTAAAAGGTACTTATAAATATTAATCTGGCGGCCCAACTTAATTTCTTGGGAATTACAGCTATACAAGAGAAACTGTGGAAAAGAACAAGACACTGGAGTCTTTGAGAGGAGTATACATGAGAGACTTGATGCTATAGAAAAGGGGGTGAATGAAACAATGGAAAAATGGAGTTAGGATGATGAGAATGTTGTAATGTATCGACTTGCTACTCTTTTGATTGTCAATCTTATGACTTTTGACTATTTTGTCATCATCTATGTGTACATATATTAGTTCTTTTCATAATGACTAGTGGGACCTTCCCGTGCAAGGCGTGTGGCTGGTTTTGCATGGAGTAGTGTTGGCTCATCGTTAGTGTTGTGGTTATGTATTCGTGGGTGTGGGTTTTATGAGATTCGGGGATGGTTTTGCATGAAGGCAGTATATCGTCTACGAATATGTGGTCTCGTAGTACAAATACAATGCAATTAATCTTGTCGTTGTGGGTTATATGGGTTTGATGCTACATGATTTCGCCAAAATAGTATCTACTAATGGAGAAATTGAGGATTTATAAATCTGGAATATTATGAACATACCTTTTCGAAAGAATACCCTAAAATTAGATACTGAAAGAACTGCTTCATGTAAAGAGCTGCCCCAATCTGAAAATAAGTACGACTTTTAAGCACGAAACAATAAACAAGGTAACGCCGTAGAAAATACTCACAGATTGTGGTTGAATCAGAAATTATTGTACCTAACATTTTATCAAATTAGTTGCGTACATAAATGCTTAAATGCAGAGTGATGATCTAAAACTTCAATTGTACTTCGGGGAGTACTTCGAATCCAATATTGACTTTTTTGTCTTTTACTCTTGATCAAATACGCATTTAGTGCCTTTTTAGTTGTAAGTTTGAGCGATCAAATACGCATTTAGTGCCTTTTTAGTTGCAAGTTAGGGCAACACGGTGACCTATTTTCAGATTTAAAATAACACTAAGTCAATTCACCTTAACTTATAATTTTGAAACCAAAACAAGGCACTAATAAAATTTTAGTTAACCCAATCAGCAAAAGCAAAGAAATAAACTACGGATTCCGAACATTTTACATAAAAAAGACCAAAGAAATATTCATGCCTACATATTTAGCTCTTGTTAAGCCTTTGTTAACTGGGGTTGTAGCTTCAATATACTACTCTCTAATTGGGGAGAAGGGATGAAGATGAAGATGGAGAGGGAGAGAGAACTATGATTGAGGAAAGGGAATTGAAGTGTTTGTTGGACGGTGGAGATGTTTAGTTTAAGTTGATTATTGAACGGTGTTAATGGGTTTTATCCTTGTATTTAACGGCTGGAGATTTTTGTTGGTTCATATTATTGGATGGTCCAGATCTTTTTGGTCAAGCACACATGACACGAGTCTTTTTTATATAGTAGATATTAGGGCTGAATTCGCTCCGGTTTGTTTCGGTTATTTGTAAAACCGAAATCGATAATAAATTTCGGTTCGGTTTTTTTGGTCTTTTAGGTTTATGGACCGAACCGGTTTATCTCGGTCCGGTTTCGGGTTTTTTTTTTTTTTTTTTTTTTAATTAAAAAAATACAAAATTTTGTTGTTATATTTTGAAACATGTCTATTTATAGATTTAGCTAGTATATTATTATGGTTATTTTGTTAATCTATTTATTGCGAATATTCTAATTTATATATGCAAAAATAGTAAAATAAGTTATTAATTTGATATCTTGTATATCATTTCCAGATTACACGTCTCCTAATTATTAGAAAAATGAGTAAAATGATGTACTAGAATGATAAAATAAAACTTATTTATGAGTATTTTTTAGTCAACTTGTTTTTGACAAGGTTTAAATAAATTAAGAGCATAATTCTAAGGTGAAATAGAGCATTTAATAATGAAAAATTAGTATCACAATTATTTAGATAGTTACAATTTATAATAAAATTTCTTTCATATCATACATATGCGTTCTGAAATAGTTATAACTTATAATTATGCAAACATTAGTTTCAAATGTTAATTGTGAAAATGTTAATTACTAGATTTTTTAGTTATTAAAAGTTGAGACAATTACAAATTATGATTAAATTAAATGTTAACTAATTAAAATATACATAACAAAACATAATAACTGGCTATGTGTAACTCAAATTTTCAGTACTCAATTGATTTTTTTCGGATGTTTTAGTTTTTTCATTTGGTTCGGGTTTTCTTTTTTGGTTTTTCTATTTTTCAGGTTTTATCGGTTCGGTTTTATAGTAATCCGAAACCGAACCGAGGTGTTTTCGGTTTCAGTTTTGCTTTTTTTCGGGTTCGGTTTTTTTTGGTTCTGTCCGGTCCGGTTTTTACGGGTTTTTTCCCAGTCCTAGTAGAGATTTTAGAAAAGTATATTTAAGAGAACAAAACAAAATTGGTGTTTTTAGATAGGGGAATTCCCTATAAATCTCTGCAACTTATATTCACTCTAATTACCTCCGCAATTTCACAATTCATTTTCCTACAACTTTTTAATTGTTTACTTTATTTACCAAAACTCCATTATACAAACCAAAACATAATCTATATATTTTCTCTAGATTTAAATCCCAACAAAATATGTTTAAATAACAAGAAAATTTTATAAAACAAAAAAAATCACAAAAAATGATAAAAAATCACAAAATTTATAAAAATGAAAAAATCACAATTTTTTTTTTGAAAAAAACCCACAAATTTTTTTTTTCAAAAAAATCACAAAAAATAACAGAAAAATAAAAACGAAAAAATTACAAAAAATTTATTTTTCTAAAAATTATCACAAAAAATCATTAAAAAAGATAAAATCATAAAAAAACGTATTTTTATAAAAAAAACTCAAAAAAAATAATTAAAATCACAATAAAATATAAAAATGAAAATATCACAAAAAATGGGAAAAAAATATAAAAAACTAAAAAAATTCACAAATTTTTTTTTTGGGTCAAAAGACCCCACTTTTTACATCGCAAAAGCTATTTTTTCACCAACAAGTGGTCATTTCACCATTTTCTCAACAAAAAAATATATTTTCATCTAGTTCTAGTCAAAGTGCATCTATTTCACCTGAAAATGCATTTAGTTTAGTTGAAAGTACATGTAATTCAGTCGAAAGTGCATATACTTCAATTAATGTGCATATAGTTCAGTCAAAAGTGAATACAATTCAGTTAGAACAACATATGTTTCAGTCGAAAGTGCATCGGGTTTAGTCGAAAGGGCATACCGTTTAGAGTTCAGCCGAAAGTGCATATAGTTCAGCTGAAAGTTCATCTGGTTAATATGAAAGTGCATATATTTCAGCTGAAAATACATAATACTTCAGCCGAAAATGCATATGGTTCAACTGAAAATGCATCTGGTTCAGCTCAATGTGCATTTCGTTCAACTAAAAGTGCATCTAGTTCAGTCGAAATTGCATAAAGTAACTCAATATATTTCGCCACAAATTGCTTATTTTACTTTAAATTAAAAAAAAAAGAAACAAATCTGGATGGATTCGAACCATCAACCTCTTGAAATTTGTTGTTGGTGCCAGCGCTTCTACCATTTTGAGATTACAGATGTATATAGTTACTAAACAAAATCATAATGTACACCTAAAAATCAAACGAACTCAACCAAATAAGCACTAAACGCATGCCAAAAAAACAGGCTCGTTTCAGCCCAAAACGGACCTTAAAATCAGCCCTACAACGGGCTTGATTAACAATAAAAAAAAGACCGCAAAATAGACGCTAACAGCCAAAAAATGCCCCATGTTTCAGAAAAAAACAACAAAGCTCAAAAATAATAACTAAAAATAAATATCCATGCATAAACTAAAATAAAAGGATTAGAAAATATCCCCACAAAAGTAAACTCAATATTAATTTTTTTTTTTTTTGAAGATGTAACAAAATCCCCAAACCACACAAATGTGAAAACCTAAATCAATGAATCGTACCTAAGGTTGAATCAGAGTCAAAACCAGAATTGGATTTAGTGTTTGATATAGATATCCGGTCAAAAACCCTTTCTTCGGCGACATGATCGACGAGGGAGGTGTGGGAGTGGTGGTGGGGGATCGATCCCGTCAGAAACCCTTTCTCCAGTGACATGATTGACAACGGAGGTATAGTGGTGGTGGTGGGGGATCGATCCGGTCAAAAACCCTTTCTCCGGCAACATGATCGACATAAGCTATTGATCTAGTTAGGGAGAGAGAATAGATCGATAAAGTGAGGAGAAAAGCAGATGAGAGATAAAAATTAGATTAAATAGGCTTTATATAGTTTTCAAAAGTGATAAGTAGGAGAAATGTTACTTATGTTAGCTATCTTGTGGAAATATAAGTTCAAAAGTGCTACTTATGTAATTATTTGTATATATATTGTAAGTTAGTATGTATACATGCACATTATACATGTTCGAAGGAAACGTTACTGCGTAGACATTTTACTGGTTGTTAGTTTATATTATCCGATGTAATATCGATCAACCCTGTGGTTTATAAAAAGTTACTCATCCTTACCATTATGATGACATTTAATGGTAAGTTATATGGGGTTTAACATGGTATCAGAGCGGGCCATCGATTTTGGGTCTCACCTCCACCCGTTCGTTATATCCGCTCGTTGGACCCTTGAAATATCCGGCCACGAGCGAGGGAGAGTGTTAGGGTTTATATTATCCCACATCGATGTAATATCGATCAAGCCTGTAGTTTATAAAGAGTTACTCATCTTTACTCAGCCTATGGGAGAGCTTTTTAGGAACAGTCAGTGCTTTTGACTATTATCTTAACCGTCGAGATCTACGGTTAGATTAGAGTATAAAAAATTAGCCGTTAGATTTGAAATTAGCGCTTTCAAAAATCATTAACAGATGAAGTTACCGAAAAGGTTTTATTGAATTATATTTAAAAAATTCGTCAAATGTAAAATGACAAGAAAACCAGACAGTTTTAAATTGGTACAACTAACACTCTAATTGATTCAATATTTAAATCTTTAAATTAAACTCCAAACAATTAACTAATTACAATTCATAGAGATTAAAACCAAATCAATTAAACATAAAATCAATTAATAAAATTAGGGATTGAGGTTCTTAAAAGCCAATTTGTACAGATTTTACATAACTTATTCCTTTAAATTAAACCCAAACAAAATAAATAAAATTGGGGATTATGGTTCTTACAAAAACAATTCGAATAGTTTTTGAACAACTTATTCTTTCAAATTAAACATTGGGATTAGGGTTCTTCAAAAATCAATTCATAAATTAAACTCAAATCAATAAAGTCCAATCCAATTAATTAAATTGGGGATTATGGTTATTACAATACCAATTCCTACAGATATTGAACAACTTATTTGTTCAAATTAAACACAAATCTATTGATTAAATTGGGGATTAGGTTTTTTAAACACAAATTAATTTTTACTTCAACACTTAAAATATAATACTAAAATGCAGGTGAGTGGAATCAAACCCACAACCTCTGAAATGAAATGTGATTACTCTACCATATGTGTTACAACCCTTTTTATTTCACATATTAGTTATATTTAAATAAGTATAATATACATTTGTATTTTTTAATATATGAGATTAATAAAATAAAAAATATACTAAACTTCAAAAATTATATTGTCATTTACATTACAAAAAATACTGCTATATTAGGTTCATTTTATAAAACGAACTATTGTCAGTTAAATAAAATGGAAATTAGGGTTCTTACAAAACCAATTCATTCATATTTTATAAATTTTCTTCGTTTAAATTAAAACTAGACTAGAAAATAGAAATTGGTAGTATGAAATAGAAAATCCCGGGTTAGTATAGGATACAAAATCCCGGGTCTCAATGGTCAAACCCGAGACCTCACTCATCACAATGACTCACTTTACCTCTGGGGCGACCACACTATCATTAATTAAACTGAAAACAATATTACATGTGCAAGAACAAAAAAGAATAGTAATTAGACTGAAAACGTCAAGCTAGTCATTTAGTAAAAAAAATAACATTTAGTAAAAAAAAAGGTGAGAAACTACAAATAATGAAGTATATAATAAAATTTGATACGCTTTTTTTATTAATGTACTTAATATTTAGTTTTATTCACACGAGAAACAATTATATATTAATTGAGATACATTGTCATTATAATTTTATAATCGGAAAATGTTGACCGTTTATCATTTTTGAAATAACAATATAATTTTTGAAGTTAAGTATATTTTTTATTTTAGTAGTCTCATATATTCAAAAGTACAAAACTATATTATACTTATCTAAATATAACTAATATATGAAACAAAAAAAGGTTGTATCCCATATGGTAAAGTGATCACATTACATTTCAGAAGTTGTGAGTTCGATTCCACTCAGCTGCATTTTAGTATTATATTTTAATTGTTGAAGTGAAAAATATCATGTTATATAAATTAAAATAAAAAATTAATAAAAAAAACCCGGAGGACACTTTCAATCCAATTTAAGAACCCTAATTGATTTGGGTTTAATTTACGAATTGGTTTTTTAAGAACGCTAATACCAATTTTATTAATTGGTTTGAGTCTAATTGTTTGTGTTTGTTTTAAACGAATAAGTTGTTTGTTTTGTATTCAAATCACCGATTTTATTAATTGGATTGAATTTAATTGATTTGAGTTTAATTTACGAATTGGTTTTTTAAGAACCCTAAATTGGTTTGCAATACTATTGATTCGATTATGTGTTAGTTGTAACATTTTCAGTTTCATTGGCTTTTTCGTCATTTTGTATTTACCGAATTTTTAAAATACAATTTAAATTGTAAGGTTAATTACGAGATTTCATCTTTTAATGATGCAATTCGGTGTAATTAAACTAATATGAAACTTAAGTTGATCTGATGGTCAATATTTAAATATTTAAAATTAAGTTAATTGAACGGATAAGATAACGACGGTTTAGATAGTAGTCAAAAGCAGTGCCTGTTCCATAGAGATTTCCAGCCTGTGGTTCATACTCAGCTTGTGGTAAGGTATATAGAGTTTAACACTGCTTACAAATTGTTTAATCATAGAAAAGGATTTCATATGAATTCATGTTAAGAATCTGGGCGTATGAAAAATAGTCTTGCTTAATGTACTTGAAACTAAAAACAAGGAAGTAAAGTTATAAAATATGTATAGATCTATACTAAAGGACTAACGTTTGATATAATTATGTACTGATGTGTACGTAGCATGTTAATTAAATTGTATGTCATGACCTTTTATGTATAAAACTTAGTCAGTTGTGTATGAATATGTATAGGATTGGTTGATGCTTATAAGCAGTTATGAAAAATCATTCGAGTATGATTATGACATTACAATCAAGTGCTTCACATACACATACATGTATAAAATGTTCAGATGTTCCGATATAAAACTTTAAATATTAAGTTATATAAATTATTAAAGATTGTCCGCTTATGTTGATGCTTATAATGATAAAATGGTATTTTAGTTCATTGTTATACAACATTTATAATCACCCAAATGTGGATTAATCGCTTTTATAACTAATGAACATAACCGTTGGTATCTTTTATAATATTTTAGTTATATTTTTATATCCAAAGATATTAAATGTTTCTAAATATAGTATACATATGATTGCCAAATTATTGATTATTTTAGCTTCATTACTATTTATGTTGTATGCATTTGTATCGCCCAAAGGAGAACATTGATTTACTTTTTATGTTATTTGAATCTGATTTATGTTTATGTTATGAAATTTTTTTGTAGTACTTGTTTCCGTTGCTCTTTATTCCCACGCTTTGTCTGTTCCTCGGTTTAATGGGCATAACTTTCCAGATTGGTGTGAACGAATCGAATTCCATTTAGATGTTTTTGAGTTGGATTTTGCACTTCAATCAGAGAAGCCAACTACTACTACCCGGCTGCTATTATCGACACTAGCACTGATGATGAAAAGCATTACCATGATGCTTGGGAAAAATCAAACAAAGTTAGTATAATGTTTAGGCGAATGAGTATAGCGAGCAATATCAAGTCAACTCTTCCAAAGAATGATTCTGCTAAATTTTTTATGAAATATGTGGAAGAGCGCTCACAAACAGATGATAAGTCTCTTGAAGGGACACTTTGGGCCACTTTGACCAACATTAAATATGATGGTTCATCGGGCATGTATGAGCATGAGACTGATATGATTGTTGTTGCAGCAAAGCTTGGCGTTTTGAGAATGGGTGTGGAAGAGAGTTTTCTGCTACAGTTTATAATTAACTCACTGCCATAAGATTATAGTACATTCCAAATGAACAACAATACCATGAAAGATAAATGGAATGTAAACAAACTTCAAAACTTGTGAGTTCATGAGAAAAGAAGGCTTAAGAGTAGAAGTATTCATTCCGTCCATCACATTAGCAATGAAGGAAACAAAGTTGAAAGAAAGAAATGGAAGGAAAAAAGACCACTTACGTTGAATGGTTCTTCCTCGCTAATGAACAAGAAGGATTTCAAGAATGGCAGGTGTCGATTTTGCAGAAAGCAAGACCACTTTCAGAATGATTGCCTGAAACGCAAGGCATGTTTCAAAAAGAAAGGTATAAATAATGCCTTTGTATGTTTTGAATCTAATTTAGCTGAAGTTCATTATAATACTTGATGGATTTATTCCGGATATACCACTCATGTTTCCAATACGATGCAGGGAGGGGCGGACCCAAGGGGGGCTTGGGGGGGGGGGGAGGGGGGGGGGGCGTGACCAACCCGGCGACGATTTTTATTTTTATTTTATATTTTTATACATGTAATTAAAAAAATTATGAGACATATATATATTGATGGTCCCGCTAGTTAAACAAAACAGTTGTCGGTGTAATGGTAAAATTGGACCATAAGGCAGTGGAGTGTTAGAAGTTCAAATCATGTTAGCTTCTTTTTTTCTAAAATTTTCTATTTTTTACTTTGAAATTACAAAATTTTCTAAATAGCCATTATCTTTTTCCAAAGAAGATTATATAAAAAATTATTTTATTGTCCAATGTCATTTGTCTTTGACTTCATATTTATTTTATGTTATGTTGAACATAGAAAAAAAATTATTTTTGTATTAGACCCTTTTTTTTCTATTCGATATATTTTTTACACTACGACTCTCCGGAGAAAATCATCCTGGTTCCGCCCTTGGATGCGGAGATTACTTATGACCGAAACTACAAATTCAAATGAGAACTTCCTCTTTATGGGGAATCGATTGAAAGATCCAGTTGAATTTATTGGAACTTATCACTTGATTTTAGACACATGCGTTCATTTAGACTTGTGTCAAACACTTTATGTACCTACCATTTCTCATAATTTGGTTTCTTTGTCAAAATTGGATTAAGCTGGATATTGTTTTAAATTTGCTAATGAATTTTTTAGATTGTTTAAACAAGAATGTTTTATTGGTTCTGAAGTTTTATGTGATGGTTTATACAAATTAAAACTCGATAATGTTTTTGCTGATACTATTTTGACCGTGCATCGTAATTTTGAAATTAAATGTTGTTTAATGAATGAAAATTCAGCTTACTTATGGCATAAATGTTTGGGTCAAATATCCAAAGAAAGAATGACGAGATTGGTAAAGAATGAAATTTTACCAAACTTGGAGTTTTCTGATTATGGTATTTGTGTGGATTGTATTGAAGGGAAAAAAACACACATGCACAAATAAAGAAGCCACAAGAACTACCAAACTTCTTGAAATTATATACACCTATATTTGTTGGCCTTTTGATTTTCCATCTTTTGGTCGAGAAAAGTATTTTATCACACTTTTATTGATGATTTTTCTCATTATGGTTATACCTATTTATTGCATGAAAAATTTCAATCAATGGATGCCATTGAGGTATTTGTTACCGAGTTTGAAAGGAAATTAAATAGAAAAGTGAAAATTGTGAGATCTGATAGAGGTGGTGAATATTATGGAAAATATAATGAAAGTGGACAATGTATAGGCCTATTTGCTAAATTCCTCAGAAAACGTAGCATATGAGATCAATACACTGTGCCAGGTACACCATAACAAAAGGGTGTAGTCGGAAGGCATAATTATACTTTATTAGATTTGCTTAGGTGTAATCTAGTTCATCTTTAACTATTTCGTTGTGGATGCATGACTTAAAAACTGACATGTATTTGTTAAACATGGTTCCTAGTAAAGCAATCCCTAAAACTCATTTTGAGTTGTGGACTAATAAAAAACCTAGTTTAAGGTGCATGTCTGGGGTTGCCCGACAGAAGTAAGGATTTATAATCCAAATGAAAAGAAACTTGATTCAAGAACAATAAGTGGTTTTTTCATTGGTTATCCAGAAAAGTATAAATGGTGTAGATTTTATTGTGCTAATCATAGTATAAGAATTGTTGAATATGTATGTAAATGCTAGGTTTATTGAAAATGGTGACGTCAGTGAGAGCTTGGAATCACGAAATGTGGAACTCCAAGAAGTTCATATAGAGATACATTTGCTTTTAACTTCTTGTAAAGTTGTTGTCCCGTCTATTGTTAGACAGTTTAACAATAGTACTGAACAACATAACGATGATCAAAATACCCAAAATGAAGATAATATCAATGAACCTATGATAGAACCTATAGTAGATGAACCACAAGTAGTAGAATTAAGAAGGAATTGAAGACCAAGACAATCTGCTAGCTCTGATGATTATGTTGTCAACCTACAAGAGGTAGATTTCGAGTTAGGAATTGATAGGGTTGTTGTTTCGTTTTCA
Source organism: Primula vulgaris (assembly GCA_963920805.1). Taxonomy (NCBI): domain Eukaryota; kingdom Viridiplantae; phylum Streptophyta; class Magnoliopsida; order Ericales; family Primulaceae; genus Primula; species Primula vulgaris. The sequence continues at coordinate 25,759,410 of OY987215.1, forward strand.
CAAGCCACTGAAAATTCCAATTCTACAACATGGTTGGATGCCATGAAAGATGAGTTAAAATATATGGAAAATAATGAAGTTTGTGATCTCGTTGAATTGTCTAAGAATTGTAAACGAGTTAGGTGTAAATGGTTCTTTAAGAACAAACGCGAGTCAAATGGCAATATCGAACGACATAAAGCCAGAGACATTTTCACCCCTCTCTAGAAACAATTCAGTTAGAATTATTATGACTTTGGTTGCTCATTACGATTTAGAGTTACACCAAATGGATGTGAAAATCGCCTTCCTAAATGGGGATTTAGAAGAAGAAGTCTATATGACTCAACCTGAGGGTTTTTCCGTAAAAGGAAAATAACATATGGTGTGTAAACTTAATAAATCAATATATGGACTTAACAAGCTTACCACCAATGATATCTAAAGTTTAATGATACTCTTAATTCATTTGAATTTAAGGAAAACATTGTTGATCGATATATCTATATGAAGATCAGTGGGAGTAAGATTATATTTTTGATTCTATATGTCGATGATATTTTGCTTGGTACTAATGATCTTAGCTTATTACATGAGACCAAGAGGTTTCTCTCTAAAAACTTTGAAATGAAGGATATGGGTGAGGAAACATATGTTGTTTTCCTCTCACACTATTTTATTCTCTCTCACTCTATTGCAGTCCTCTTCCCATTGTTCTGCCCAACACATCCTTATATAATGGAAATGGGACCATGTGAAAAGGATAAAACAATTCAACTAGAATTGTTTGTCATGTGTTCTACAAAGTCTCCATATGAACAATTTACAACTATTTACTATAAACATTTAAATGAAAATATTATAATATCCCATCGCCCACAAATATCCAATAATCTCAACTTGGAGACGAGATGACAATCACGTCTCCACACCCAATCATTGCAACAATTCTTCCTTAGTCTCCTCATTCCTTGAGACCAACTAAAGCTAAACACAAAAATATCCGTCACACTTCTATTTTCACACATTATCTCGAGCCCCGAGTTCATCATTAGTTACCATATCCGTCACACTTCTACTTTCACACACTATCTCGATCCCCGAGTCAACATAAAAATATATTCCCGGTATTTTTACCACAAACAATAACCATTACTCCTTTGGTGATCTTTCAGCCATAGTCTGACAAGTAGTATAATAACCTTCTTCATCAAGTTGTCCCACTAAAATCAAATTCCTCTTAAGGCCAGGAATATGTCTCACTTCTTGTAGATTCCAAATACTCGTATTTGAAACTTTGACTCGAATGTCTCATTTAGCCATGATCTTGAAGGTTTCATCATCAAATGAACCTTCCCGAAATCATCGTTGACATAATTTTTCATGATTTCTTCGCATGGGCTGGAGTGGAAAGATGCCCTTGAATCCAAGATACATTATTCCTTTGGCCTAGTGACACTTACGATCAAAACATCACCTACATACTTGATAACTTTGAGTGATTCCAGTGCACCCGAATTTTCCTTTGGTTCTTGGGAATCTTTCTTCATGTTACCTTTCATGCCACATATGTAGGAGTTATAATCCTTTCACTTGGATTTCTTGCTTCCATTTATCTCTGAGAGTCTACAGTACTAGGCTCTGTATAGAGAGCATAAGATCAAATATATTTAGAGAGAGATTGTTCCAGATTGAGAAATTAATTAAAATTAAATGATGTGCATATTGCATTAATGTGTTTTTTTTCCTATATATATATACATCTTTATAGTCTCACCAATTTAATCTCAAACATCTTCATTTTCTAGATGGAAAAAATCTTTGAAGATAAATTTATTAAATTCTTCCAAATTAAATAATGGTGCGTTTTGCATTAATTTGTTTTTTCCTATATAAACATCTCTATAGTCTCACCAATTTGATCTCAACATTTTCCAGATTGAGAAAATCTCTTAAGCGAAATTAATTAAATTCTTTCTAATTAATTGATGGTGCAAATTGCATTAATGTGTTTTTTTTCCTAGAAATACATCTCTATAGTCTCACCAATTTAATGTCAACATTTTCCGGATTGAGAATATCTTTGAAGCGAAATTAATTAAATTCTTTCAAATTAAATGATGGTACATGTTACGTTACTGGGTTTTTCTCTGCTATATATACTTCTCTTTAGTCTCCCATATTTTATCCCAAATACCTTCACTTTCAAGATTAATTCATATATCTACAGGTAATTTTTTTCCTTTTTTTTTTAAATTAAGAAATTCTTGCATCTTGGTACTTTTTTCTATTCCTCAATTATTTTATTTGTTTTAAAAAGTTCGGGGTTTTTTTTATTGGGAGAATTTGGTAGAATACCCTTTTTTGTGATTTCATCTCTAATTTATAGGGTTATAAAGTTTTTGGTGATTAATTAGCAGATTTAAATTTTTTAGAAATTGATGTATAGTGATTTATTAGGAGATTTTGGTAGATACCCATTATTTCTAATTACTAAATTATAAAATTTTACAAGTTTATAGTGATAAAGAAAGACTATGTTGAAATTAATTAGTAGATTTAGCCATTTAGATAAATACCCATTTATGATTTTATCACTAATTTATAAAGTTTTGCAAGTTTTGAAAGTCTATGATTAATTAATCTATTATAACTTAGAAGTATTTGGTAGAATACCCATTTGTAATTTTATAAACATTTTTGCCTTTTAATAGTTTTACATGTTTATAGTGATAATGAAAGTTTATTATTAATTTATTAGGTGATTTTGGTAGAATACCCTTCCTTGATTTTATCATTACTTTAAAAGGTTTTACTAGTTATAGTGATGATGAGAGTCTATGATATATTAGGGTCCGTTTAGCAGCATTGTCACAAGTGCTTCATGATGCTAGAAGCACTTCTACATTAATTTTCTGTGTTTCGTGAAAAAAATTGTCTTGAATTATTCAGAAGTCATAGGCTCCAGAATTCTATTTTGAGAAGTTAGGATTTTATGCTTTACACAAAGTTCTTCTAGCCACTTTTGTAGAAGTGCAAACAAAAACAATTAAAGGAAATTCGTTTTATAAAAAAATGGAACTTCCAAGTCAAATTTTCTATTGTAGAACGACTTTTTTCATACAAAAACTCTTGTTGAGACTATGATTTTCGAAAATAGATGTTACTTTCTAACATGTGTATTACTTTCCAATTAGTTTTATTTTAAAATGCTTTTATTATTCAAAATATTGTTATATTCCTAAAAGTTGCTATCTTTCGTGAATATGTTATTTTTGAGAAACATCGTTTTTGACCTAGAAAGGATTTCATTAAAAAAAAATGAGACGAATATTACTTCGATCGCAATTTTAAATTCTTGTCTTACATCGTGATGTAGTTGTCAAATAATTAGTTTTTTAAAATTTTCTATTTAATCAGAAATAAAAATGTTTATCGATGTTTTTATTTATTTGGTTTTTAAAGTGATCCTGAACGAAGTAGTATCAGGTTATGTGTTTTTCATAGTGTATCAATTATTGTGCTACTAAGTCATTTTAAACGTATATATACCAAACATAAACAAAACAAATTAACATCAAAATTTCTTTTTCACGAGACGCTATTTCTAAAGTGCTTTTGCAAAAGTCGCTTTTTCAATAAAATTTCCCTAGATACCACTTTTCTAGAAACACTTGCTTCCCAACCGACACCTTAATCTTTGAGAAGAATTTGGTAGAATGCTCATGAGTTATTTTTACTCTAATTTTATAATTTTATAAGTGTATACTTTATACGATAATGAGGGTTTATTATGAATGTATTAGATAATTTTTGGTAGAATACCCCATCGTGATTTTATCACTAATTTTATTATAAGTTATCACTAATTTATTTAGTTCTACAATTTTATAGTAATAACTAGAGTCTGATAAATTAATCTATCAGAAGAATTTGCTAGAATACCGAATTGTGATTTTATCACTATTTTTTTTTTATAGTTTTATATCTTTATGGTGATAATGAAGGTCTAATATGAATCCAATAGGTAATTTTGGTAGAATACACCATCGCAATTTTATCACTAATTTATAATGTTCTACAAGTTTATAGTTGTAATGGAAGTCTATGATTATGATTGGACTTAAATCTCTTTCACACAACAAACTAGATCACTCATCACGCTGGTGGGATCTTCTTTAAATAACACACAACTTCCCTACTTGACATGTGCACCAACATACTTAATAGCAAATATCAAGTGGATCTTGGTAGGGTTACTACCGTTCACCCTTATTCGCCAAGAGAAGCTCTATGAAGGGTGGACCTTTTAAGATCTGTGTATGAATGTGTGTATTAATGCGGTAATGAGCTTACCTTGTTGAAGAGTATTACTTCCTTTATATATGCATAATTAGGGTAGATCTTGCTCAATATTGTCATATCTCCATAGCTCTACAAGTTTTCCCTTCATGTTCATAATTAACGAATAAAAATATATATACCTCTTAATCATAGTGAGATGTTTTCTTATATGCATAAGGAAACGCATCATTTTTTCTGCAAATAGGCTCTTTTAATATTATGGCATTCTCACTCTCTTCGTGAGAAGCCTTTTACTCTGTCTAAAGGGGCTAACACCTCCTGAGACTTATTCCTCCCCCTCTGTCCAGGGCGTGTTTTCTTTTCTTTGTCTATACTTAGTGGTATTTTACCCTCAAAATTATATATTGCACGCCCATAATCAGGGGATTTAGTAGTATCTTTGTGCATATTTAAATGATTTGTTCATTACTCCATATGAATTATGGATTAATTATGGCAATAATCATACACTTGTGATAAATCTTGAATATATGATTTATATTTCGCCTTAAAGGCCCAATAGGTAGATTGGCACGTCGGATATAACAAGAGTCGGTCGTATTTAGTGCATATAGCTAACTAGGCCGATAATTATTTTCGATATGCTCCCTAACCCTTTTTTTAGAACGACGTTTCTAGTTTTAATTCAATGGCATTGATTGCTCATTAATTATATTAATTGCAACCCTATTCATCAAATTAAGTAATATATTATGAGGACTCGAGAAATAAAAATATATTTACTCAAATTTGACATAATATGTTAAAAAGTCATTGATGGGGGGTTAAAAATTAGGTTTCGGACCCGCAGCGATTGTAAAACACGTGGTCTGAAACCGAGCAATAAAGATGGAGATAATGAGAATTTAATGGCTCCATCAAGGGGAGCAGATATGGTTCTGAACCCGGTTCCCTCACCGATGAGCTTATCAGCAAGATAACCTCTGAAAGATACTCATATATCTAAGATAATCCATCAGATATTACACGAACGAAAGAAGACACCAAATCTATAAAAACATATCTCATAAAGATGGGGTCAAACCCTTATAGATATGTTCCTTAAGTATAAAGAAAAGCATATCCAGCAGCAAGACTAAAAGATAGACGAGTAGCCCATGTCAGAGCCTCCTCACCAAGGGATATTTGACTATCCAAAGCGATAAAACTACATGATCAACGTCTCTGAAGGCTAACGAAAGAGACATGATCTCCCAGGAGGGCTCCCCTTGCTAGCAAGGAGAAATGGCATCGCCCCTTCGGGCTAGCCAAGTCGGTGGAAATATACAGGAGATATAACAAAATATATACCAGCATGGTATTAGGGAAACGAAAAGATATGAATAAGATGTGATTGATAAGATCATATCAATTACAAAAGATACACGCTAAATCGCCTCTACCACCTATATAAGGGGCGCGCAATTCAAGAAAGAAATCATCTGAAACCATAGGAACTCAGACATACACTTAACTATCGGGTATCATTAACCCTACTTATATTGAATACACATTCATATTTATGATCTAAATCCTAGATATTTAATCTTCTCACTTCTCCGTTAGACGAAGGAGGTTAAACGGTGGTCAAACCACAAAGTCTCTCTTGATTTTAGTTGTTTATGCGTATGTCATAAAGAACTAGTAAGAAGTTCGGGTCAAAACCTAAAAACGAGTTTTTTCATTGGCTCACAGCCTGTGAGTGAAGTTCACTCACTTAGACCAATTTTTAAGGTCCATCAATCATATCATAAAAAAACATATTTTTAAATTAGAGAAGCAACTAATGATGAAGATTGAGTGCCTATACTTGAGTTGAAATGTTTATACTCCCTCCTAATTAAATTACATGGCGGTTAATAATATATAGGGTGTGTTTGGTTGGGGAATTTGGAGAGTGGGATAGGATTAAAAATGCATATAGGCCTACATATTCCATGTCTACTTTGTCTTTAAGGATGGAATTAGTAATGTATATGGGATTACAAATGATGCAAACATGGGGTATTTGGAATAACTTGCGAGGGTGGTCTTATAATTTTAGTCTAACTGTTTAAAAATGACCTAAAAAAACCTACTTCATTTTAGAAACAAAACATTTTGAAAAACAAGTAAACTAAACACACTCAAGAGAAAATTCAAACTAAAATCCTAGTGAGACCCTACTTTTAAACTAATTTTGCAGAGACTCCTTGTAATGAATTCCATATTTTGTGTTTAATCACTCAAAAATTGATATTTTCATCAATAATCAAACTGTTACAAGGAAAACGTAGTTCTCTTCCCCTCCACAAGTTGGATAGCACTTGTAGCTATGATTTTCCTAAATGGTATTTTGTTAGTATATTGATAAAGCCCCTTAGGGGAGAATTATTGGTGCCTTCAATTCTAATATCCGGTCTTATACTAATATTAGCTCTGGTTACCAATATCTACAATGTAGCCTTGTAATAAATAAAAGTAATGAGGCTTGCCATGTTTCTTTTGTCTATGCAGCAAATTTACATAAGGCTTGGTATGTTTGCAAGAGATCAGCTTCAGAAATCTCAAACCCTCTTTGACTCTGGCAATATGTCTGTCTCTTTTAACTCCCTTTCTATACTTAAAAAAATGACCTCCTCTCTATTTTCTTAAAGAGAAGGAATTTTTTTTGAAGAAAAAGAGTAGGATTAATTGGCTTCAGACTCCTACTTTTTAAAACTATCAACAAGAGGAATTGTACCAATAGAATCTCCTCTATTGATGATGACAATGGTAACCCTCTCACCAAGCATACTGATATTGTGAATAACATTGTTGGGCACTATGATAAGCTTATTGGGTCTAATACTCATAATATTTACCCTTGTATTAATCATATGAGGGATTACATTAAACATGTAGTCTCTCATGATATGGCCCTTGATATGATCACTATTTTTAAAAATAGTGAGATTAAGGACTGTATGTTCTCCCTGAATCCTAAGAATTCCCCTGGACTGCATGGCTTTAATGTATATATATTTTTTCCAGAAAACTTGGCATAAAGTGGGTTATAGCATCACTAAAGCTATTAAAGATTTTTTTGCTTCCAAAGCTCTTCTTAGGCAAGCTAATAATACTTGTATTGCGCTTGTGCCTAAGAAGGAAAACGCTTTTAATGTTAAGGACTTTAGACCCGTCTATTGTTGCAACACTATTTATAAGTGTATTTCTAAAAACTTATTGCTAATTGAATAAACCTCACATGGACAAGCTTGTTAGTGAAAACCAATCAGCTTTTATTGGAGGAAGTTCTATTAGTGATAATGTTTTTCCTGCTCAGTAAATTCTTATTGGCTATCATGTTAATTTTTTTAATGGGATTTCATACCTTCATGGGAGGCTGGATTAAGATCTCTTTCTCTACTCCTTATTACTCTATTATGATAAATGGAAGCATGAAGGTTTTTTTTTTGCATTGGAGAAGTGGACCCCCTCTTCCCCTATATTTATATTATTTGTATGAATGCTCTCTCTTCAACGTTTGATAAGACTGATAATAAGGATTTTAGTTATCATATTAAGTGCAAGAAGTTAAATATTACTCATTTATGTTTTGTTGATGACCTATTGCTCTTTTGCTACAAAAATCTGAAGTCTCTCAAGATTATTGCCAAAATTTTGCTTCTTTTTGCTCAGTATTATAGTCTACTAGCTAACCCTGAAAATAGTAACCACCTATGAGTCCACCCTGCCTGTTAGATACCTAGGTGTACCTATCTTATCATCCAGGCTTAAGCCTATTCATTTTAAAGCCCTCATTAAAAATGTCACGCCCCAAAATCCATAGAACACGGATATCGAGGCATGACCTTTTTAAAACAAAGAAAAGATAACCTGTTGGTACGAATTTAAAAATTTGTAGAAGAAAAGACTTGCGAGCTAAAGGAATAATTAAACAATAAATAAAATACTTGCCAAACGCGGCTACACGACCAAAAGGTTTTAACAAAATTATATAAGAAGAACTAAACAAATGCAATTTGCCCGTAGGCTACAACCTCAAAACTGTTCTATAATAAAAAGAAAGCGAAAGCCCCGAACCCATGTGATGCATTCCAATGGCTCCTATCCAAACGCCTCAACCTATAATGTACCTGAAATACAAAACTGTAACGGTGAGTCCCACGCACATAACTAGACGGGACGGCACCACAAACACCGTCACTCCATCCCATAAATGCAAGAGCTCACAAATTCTACAACTACGATAATCGATGTATAAAAATAAATATAATGACATTCTACAACTACGATAAATTAAATAAATTAAATACACATCAACAGCATACATGGACCTCTCACGCCACCTATCCCAGTCCGTAAGGTAGGTCATTCCCTATCCCTTCGGCCGCCTTCTGTCCCCGGAATTAGGGAGAGACAGAGACCATTGCAACATAAAAGTAGATTTATAGTGCGCACTTGGACCTCTCACGCCACTCGTCCCAGTCCGTAAGACGAGTCATTCCCTATCCCTTCGGCCGTCTTATGCCCCCGGAATTAGGGAGAGACATAGACCATTGCTAACATAAAAGTAAATATAGTGCACACTGTGACCTTTAACGCCACTTGCCCCGGTCCGTAAGACGAGTCATTCCCTATCCCCTCGGCCGTCTTCTGTCCTCGGAATTAGGGAGAGACAGAGACCATTGCCACTACAGCTAAATCACAAGGTCTCGGCCAATAATATAAAATCATTCAAATAACACCATCTCATACGTATAAATATTAAGGCCTCGGCCAATAATATTATACTATTCAACTAACATAAACTCATACGTCATTTAACGTAATACAACATATACCATAATCATAGATGCTAGATTCACAACTAGCCAATCACTTCAACAACATAAAAACCCATTCAGGCATTTTAACAAACACCTTGTATGCATAATATAAAACTCATCTTTATTCAACAATAATTTACCCAATTCTATCAACAACCATAACAATACATAATCAACGCATATAACACTCAACCCATTAATATTATCATTAATCCGAAATCAAAAGACTAAACCCACAACTAATCCAAAATCAAACAAGTGAATTAAAACATCCAACAAATAATCCCAATTAACCAATTAAGAACATATTTAAGATAAAAGGCAAAAACCCTCAATTAACAATAATCGTAAAACATAATCCTAACATACACCCTCGTCTAGTCGCAATGGATAACCCCCGTTACCTTAGAGCGTAGTGGAGATGCTTTCGGTAATAATCCGCTAACGGTGGTTTCCTCTTCTTCTTCTCTCTTTTCTCTCTTTTTCTTTCTTGTGCTTGGCTGGTTTTAGGTTTGTTTTTGCAAGAAGTGGGCTGATTTTTGGTTTAGAAAAAAACTGTTTTTACAAAGTTTGTGGAAGCGAACTATTTGGTCCCCAAAGTTCTAAAAGCTAACTCTTAATCCAAAAATATTGTTTTACTACTCAAAAATAACAAATCTTTAGAAACAAATCTATTGGGTCCTTTTTATTAGTAAAATTAGTAACAGGTTTTAAAAATAAAGTTTTTCGGAAGAGTTTCGGTTTTTGGCTAAAAATTAGTCGAGTGACCGGTTTTTGGTAAAATTAGTATAAAAAGTTTTTGTATAAATTAATTCCTAATTAAAAACACTTATAAAAATACGGGATGTTACAAATAATATTACCAATATACTTGCTAGCTGGACTAGTAAATTTCTCTCCTACGTTGGGAGAGTTCAGCTCACCATCTCTGTTCTCTATTGGTTTTCTCATTTTATCTTACCCACTGCTGAACTCTATCATCTCTAGCTTTCTTTGGGCTGGTACTACTCTTAATAATAAAAAGGGTAAAGTGGCCTGGAAAGATGTGTGTTTTCCCCGGGGGTTTGGGTTTCAAGAATATTAAGGATTGGAATTTTGCCCTTATTGCAAAGCTGCTTTGGAAGCTTTGTGACCCAAAATCTCACTCTCTTTGGAAAAAGTGGGTTTTTAATAATATTTTAGAAGAGAGAAATATTTGGGCAGCTAGCATTCCTTCTAATAGCAGCCATGCTTGGAAGAAAATTCTTCAAGCTGGGTGTATTCTTAAAGACATTATTGTCTATAAGGTGGGGAATGGTGAATCTATCTCACTATTGTATGTATATGTCACGCCCCAATTTTCCATAAACACGGATATCGAGACATGACCTTTTTAAAACAAAAGGAAATAGAACCTGTTGGTACAAAATTAAAATTTTAAAAGAAAAACACTAACGAGCTAATGGAACAATAAATCAATTTAATAAAAGTTTTTGCCAAACGCGGCTACAAGACGAGATAAAATAAACGAATGAATTTGCCCGTAGGCTACAACCTCAAAATAAAATATAAATGAAAAGAAAGCGGAAACCCCGAGCTCATGTGATGCCTTGCTAAAGTTCCTAACCAAAAGCCTCAACCTATAAAGTACCTGAACAACAAAATTGTAACGGTGAGTCCCACGCACATAACTAGACGGGACGGCACCACAAATACCGTCACTCCATCCCATAAATGTAAGAGCTCACAAATTCTACAACTACGATAATCGACGTATAAAAGGAAATATAATGACATTGTACAACGGGATAAATTAAATAAATTAAATAACGTCTACACAAATCTAAAGCAAACATGGACCTCTCATGCCACCTACCCCAGTCCGTAAGGTAGGTCATTCCCTATCCCCTCGGCCGTCTTCTGTCCCCGGAATTAGGAAGAGACAGAGACCATTGCTAACATAAAAGTAGATTTAAAGTGCGCACTTGGACCTCTCATGCCACTCGTCCCAGTCCGTAAGACGAGTCATTCCCTATCCCCACGGCCGTTTACTGTCCCCGGAATTAGGAAGAGACAGAGACCATTGCTAACAGAAAAATAAATAGAGTGCACACTAGGACCTCTCATGCCACTCACCCCAGTCCATAAGACGAGTCATTCCCTATCACCACTGCCGTCTTCTGTCCCCGGAATTAGGAAGAGACAGAGACCATTGCTAATGTATCAATATTGAGGCCTCGGCCAATAATATTATACTATTCATATAACACATTCTCATACATATAAATATTAAGGCCTCGGCCAATAAATAATAAACCAATCATTTATCACATTCTCATACGTCATTCTAACGTAATTCAACAAAACACAAATGCATAGGTGCTAGATTCACAACTAGCCAAACAACAATACAACATAAAATCACTTTCAGGCATTTTAACAAACACCTTATATGCATAAACTACAATTCACCATTTAAGAACATAATTAATGTAAAAGACAAAAACCCCCAATTTTGTAATAAACGTAAAACATAACCCTAACATACACCCTCGTCTAGTCGCAATGGATAACCCCCGTTACCTTAAAGCGTAGAGGAGATGCTTTCGGTAAGAACCCGCTAATGGTGGCTTACTCTTCTTCTTCTTCTTCTTCTCTCTTTTCTCTCTTTTCTCTCTTCTTTCTTGTTTTTACTGTTTTTAGGTTTTGAAAAAGTGGCTGAAAAGTGTTTAGAAAAACTGTTTTGAGATAGTTTGTGGTAACGAACTATTTGGTCCCCAAAGTTCTAAAACTTAACTCTAAATCCAAAAATTATAGTTTTACTACTCAAAAATAACAAATATTTAGAAACAAACCTATTGGGTCCTTTTTATTTATAAAATAGTAACAGGTTTTTAAAATAAAGTTTTTCGGTAGAGTTTCGATTTTTGGCTAAAAATTAGTCGAGTAACAGGTTTTTGGTAAAATTTGTATAAAACGTTTTTGGATAATTTAAATCATGAATAAAACCATTTATAAAAATTCGGGATGTTACAGTATAACTGGCTTATTCATGGCCCTATTCTACCCAGGGACCATGTGAAAAGCTTGCTTATTGACACTGGTATTACTCTTAAACAAAAGGTCTCCGCTATCATTGATAATGGTAAGTGGAAATGGCCATACACCACTAATGAAATTATCATGAATATCCAAACCTCCTTGAATCCCCCTATCTACAGAGACAGGGAGGATGCTTTAGCCTGGAAAAATTCAAATGATGGTTTCACTGTTAAGAAAATGTGGAAGCACATTACAAAGAAAAATCATAGGGTGCCCTGGTACCCTCTTCTTTGGTCTAAAGGCAGTGTACCTAAATGCAAATTCATTCCGTGGCCTGCTGTTCTTGAGAGACTTCCCACTTGTGATAAAATGTCCCTTTGGTCTGCTCAGGTGGATGCTACTTGCTCCCTTTGTAGGAGTGAGAATGAGGATATTAGTCACCTTTTATTTAACTGCCCCTACTCTAAGAGAGTATTTCACACTCTAATGAACAAAGCTGGGTTCTTGGGTCAAGCCAACTCTTGGGAAGGTTTGATTGCCTAGGCTATTTGCTTGATTAAAGGGAATAACTTAAGTGCCCTTCTAGGAAAACTCATATTTTCTGGTACAGTTTATGTGCTATTGAGGAGAAGAATAATAGAAGACATGATAACCCTGATCAAAACATTTGTTTTGTCATACACCAAATTGAGTACTTGGTACAAGCTAAGCTTGATATGCGTAGGAATGTACGACGTAATCTCAGAAATGAAAATATTGCTAATTTCTGGAATCTTAAAAATAATATTTTTTAAAATTATGATGAGATTATGCAAAATATGGTTACATGTGGGAGATAATGATGCTGTTGAAAACCTTTTAAAGCTGAAGAAGAATGGATATATTACGTAGAGAAACTAAAGAAGTCGGAATGCGACAATTGCTGCTGGTCTGAACTCGACCAGAGACCAATACCAATGATACAGCAGAACTAGTCTTTTTGTGCATTAGGACTAAGCTTTCCTCTCATTTGGTTGTTACTACTTTTGATGCCCTCCTAAAGGGGCTTTATTTCTTTCTGTTGGTTTACAACTAATGTCGGACTTGTGTATAACCCTTAATTTTTTTTTTTGTGTGTTCTTTGGTGCTTGTACTAAGAAAACGAACCTTTGTTTTGTTGTTGTTTATAAAAACAACAACCTAGTTCTCTTGGTACAGCAGGCTAGGAAAATAGCCAATATTTTTGTTTCAACCAAAGTACTGTTAAATATTCATATGATATGGGAGGGAAAATAGTATAACTTTTTATTGTATTATAAATCTGGATAAACTACTATTTGTAAGAAGAATGGTTAAAGTTGTAAATTTACCAAAATTGCCGGGACGTTGAACCTATGCAAAAGACTGTATTGGATAGATTATCCGGATTAGAAATACCCCATCTTTTCTAATTTCCTACTAATCCCATCATGATTCATTGTCCTGGTACTAGAAATCCTGCAACCAATCAAGACCATAGGGTCTTGCTAAGATTAAGCTATTAATGTCCAATTGTAAGATTGGAGTGCAATTAATATATAACTAAATGATTCTCATTAAGTACCTTAATGATACATAACAATTTGATTTTTCCATTTTTTTTTTATCTCATTCAAACTTTCAAAAACATTCATCAATGGAAGAAAGTTTACACTAATGCTTTTGACCGAAAAAGTTAAATAAATATGGTCTATTAAATACTATTCCATTCATCAACGGATTAAATTTCTTTTAATTTGAAATTTTTGATACGCAATGAAAACAAACCATTGGGTTTTAGTGTTTTACCTTTAAAATCACCACATGCCAATATTATTTAGGACATCACTTTAAAAATTAAATTAAAATTTTAAATTAAAAAATTGGCAAATTGAACTAGTAATTCCTTAACAATAAAATAATAATTTAATCTTTCTGAAAAAATTGTTTTCTTTTGGAGGATATATAAGCATGTGATTAATTTTAGTGTGTATAATTTAAGTCAATTTGTTTGTTTATTAACTTTTCTATGGAGACAATATCTTTTGGTGATTTATAGAATCATAGATAATGCCATTAATATTATTAAGATTATATATGTTTGTGGTATTTATTACAAAATAGATCATCTTATATATAGCAGTTGTTGTAATACACATTGTTACTCTCATTTCTCTAATATATAAAAATGGTCGATAAGTCACATTTGATAATAAAATTATACAATAGTCATTGCTCATCTCTTATTCTCTTCTTACCTTTGTCTTACTTCTTTTATCGAAATTACGTTGAGCTAACTTGCTTATAACAAGGTATCAGAACTTTGCTCGAAAAAGTTCCTTTATTGATGGCATTGGATCAATTTTCTCGCTTGTAGGTTGGGTCAAACGATCGAAAATTTTGGATAAACGCTCAGATATTGGGTGACAACATTCGAATGGATATTCGTTCTCAATCGTTGGAGCACTCGGAAATAAGGTACTATTACTAATCCGAGGTCTGTAAGTAAAATAAATGATTCAATGAATCCAATCCTCGGGTTAGGTTTGGTTTAAATTTTTAATTTTAGTGGTTTGCTTTTGAATTCAAAAAATTTAAATCCGTTTTATTATGATTTGATTTATGTTTCAGTTTTGTTAATCTGAAAGAAACGAATCTGATATGAATCAATGAATCCTATCCGAACCATTGAATACAATCCATTTTACAATGACTTTAACCCATTAAAAACAAGTATTATGAATGTTTCATTCATTGATTATGAAAGAAAAAAACAATTAGTTTTCGTTTGCTATTTAATTTGCAAAATTAGAATTATTGATTAAGAAAGAAAAAACAATTAGTTATCTTTTGTTATTTAATTTGCAAAAATAGAAACTTTCGTATTTTGTTTATATCTGGGGATTTTTGGTATAGCTTATTGGTATTTAATAGTTTTTTTATTAAAACTTATAAGTGGTGTTTGCAAGTAATGTGTTTAGTGCTGGTTTGAAAGTAATTATCAATCAAATATGTATCAAAAATGAATAAATTAAATAATGAATGACAAATATTATTAAAACTGAATTCGTTCCGTACCATTGAATCTGTAAAATCGAACCAGACCGATCTGATCTGTTTGGTTTGGTTTGGATTGAAAAAAAAACGGTTTGTTTTGGATCAAAATTTTACAATCCGTTTATAATGGATTGGTTTAGGATTCACGATAATCTGTTTCAATTCGAATAATTTCACTAAAAAAAATACCAGTTTACCATCAGATGCCATGTTGCTAAACTTGAATTTTTCTTAATTTTCTTAATTTATTATTTTGTTGATAAAGAACATTTCCTTTTGATATTTATAATATTTTATTCAAATTTCCCTATATGCCAAAAAATCGAACAAATTGAAAGTATAACACGATGGTCGTGTACTGTCTACTTTCGTTGCCTCCTACTACCAAAACCATTATTGTTGACTTTTTACATAATGAAATAATGTAAAACTTGTAAGATAGAAAAACTGGTTATCCAAATAAGAAGTTTAATCTGGTTAACTGTCATTAAATGTCTCATTAATAGAATTGACAATCATTAGTTATATATAAATTATTTGATATTATTGATTAAATCTATAAATATACATTAATGTCTTAACAAAAGTTGTTGCCAAATACAGTCATATACAACCATAAGAGAACAACTAATTTTTTTTTGTCAAAATAGATTTTGAGACAATTAATTTGTCTCATTAAGTTGGTATGAGATAATATTTAGAGAATTTAATTTAATTTTTTTGCTCCCTAAAAAGGTATTTTTTGACCAAAAAATATTTCTTGTTCTTAAAATACTTTTTAGAGACAAATTTTAATTGTTTGTGAATATTGTTTTTAAAAGTTAATTTTTCGTGATGCAAATAATCAATATTTTACTCCCGAGGAAACAAAAAAAAAATTAACTCATTTATTTGTATACATATTACTCTTCTTTTCGATTGTTCATTTTACTTTCAAAGAAAGTAATCAAAGGTCAGAAAATTTTCAAAAAAATATTCTTGGCCATCTCAACAACAGTAATAAGATTCTCAATTGATGCCACACGACGTTGAGAAGTAGTGTGTATAAGGCCAGACTAGGATAATCTTTTCATTTTCTTAGCACTAGACATTTTTATTTAAAGTTTTGGTTGTTTTAAGTTGAATTTGAGATCTAATAAGGTCATTTTGACCATTATTAATGAAAGTGTGGGTGTAACCACCAATTTATATATAAAAAAGGTATTCAACATGTTATTGCAGCTCCTCTGATATCCCTACAAATGATTTTGATGCTTCGCCATGGACGACTCACTTCCATCATGATCCTTTGCACGCATCATTGTATATTGAATCTGGCAATGCACTTCCAGGTGACTTTTTTCTTTTTTACTATTATTACTTTTCTGTTTAGGGTCCATTCTCTTTTAGGAAAAATTAAATAAGCACAGGCCAAATAATAAAAAATACTTAAGATTTAGGTTAGCTACCAAACATTTTTAAGTTTTAGGGCAAATTTAACAAAATTATTTAAGTTTAGAACCATTTTTGTAAACTACAAAAGGCGCTCAAATTTTATTTTCATTTATTTGCATGATTAACTTCCTCTCGGAAATACCCCATCTCTTCCCCACCATGACAAACGTCGCTCGCCACCACGTCCATTGTTAGAGCACCATCTGAATGGCAGAGCACCACCCCATTCGCCATCTCTTTATGCCCCAGCCGTTGACCTCCCTCTCACTCTTTCTCGCTCAAGTGGCACGATGGCGGTGATTACTAGTCGCCTGTCTCAGTTCCCCGATGTGGAGGCTATGGTTTCGGGCGATCAAAACCCTAGGATTTTATCCAGGGACCAATTATTAGAGTTTGAAAGAATTAGACTAGCAAACCCTCGACTTCTTGTGTGAATTGTCATTGACCCCAAAAAGTATTATAAAAAACTTGTCTGACTTGAAAACTTTTAAAATTAGGTTTTGATCATAGAGTTTCATGGCTAAAATAATGAAGGCTTTTTTTATACAGTACATGTCTGAATTAAAAAAATATAATGAGAATGTTTTTGTCGGACTAATTTTAAAATACTCTAAAGTGGGGTATCTGATTCAATCATTACTTGATATCCGAGTGACATGATACTTTCTAAAAGTCGTGTTTTTGTGAGCATAAACTGTTTTCAAATGACCATATTATGATTTGAATGGCCATAGATTGGTTTGAATGGCCATGAACTGTTTTCAATTAATAATATAAACTGTTTTCAATTAATAATATAAACTGTTTTAAAATAAGCATAGACCTCTATTTTGAAATGGTCGTAAACTTGTTACCTAGGATTGTTGTCTAGTGTATTTTATTGATTAGTCTGTCTTAGAAACAGTCTAAATGTCCTAGACTGTTTACTTCAGATTCGTTTTCATTTTTTTAGCGTATTTTTGCGAATTTTATTTTTTTTGCCAAAAATTTTGAAGGTCTTTTGGATTTTTTCGTCTTTCCCTGGCTTTTTCTATTTCCCCACTTTTTAAGTGATCTTGGATTTTTTTGAAGATTGTTTCAGTTATCAACCATTTTAGGGTTTTGTATTTTTATATATATTTTGGGCTTTTTATGATATTTCTTTTCAAACTTTTCCAAATTTTAAAACAGTACTCTTTTATTTTATTTTCTTTTTTTCGAAAAAATTAGAGTGAATTAGATAGAATTGGCCTAAAACTTGAGAACTATATTTGTAGTAGTGTTTCTTTGTTTCATTCATATGATATGACAATTGAGTTTTGGCCATGATCCCTAGTTTATCTCTCTCTAAAAGGGGATTACCTTTATCTTCTTTCTTGTTCTTACGTGACTTATTCATTTCTTTTTGCCTATTTCCTACGAATAGTACTCGTATTCATCACCATAATGAACAGGCATGCGATGTTTTCAATACAAAAAGAAATAGTCGAAAAATAAAACCATAGTATACTAAAGAGAAAAACTTCAACTATAAAGTATAAAGTTGTATAAATCCCAACTCTTTGCAAATTCTATTTTATTTGCATGAGATCTTTATTCTTTTTTAACAATTTTAGTGTTTTACATATCTGACTTATTGGGTTTTTAGTCATAAGAATAACTTTATTAATTTATTCGGGCAGATGACGCAAGGTTTGGATATGATAAGGAGCGTGGGTTTTATCTCATAAATGATGAAGTGACAGTGCATCGTGAAAATAATGTGGTGACAAATGTTGAGAACCCAATAACAATCGATTCTGGAAAACAAGGCAAAAGAGGCATGTCATCAGAGCAACGGAAGAATTTGTCTAAAGAAACAATATCCTCCTACTTTCATTTGCAAATTCCCGAAGCTGCAAAAGAACTCAAAATCGGGTTACAGAGTCTGAAAAAAAGATGCAGAGAAGTTGGGATTAGTCGTTGGCCTCATAGGAAGATTAAGAGTCTCCAAACTCTCATGGAACGTGTTCAGGTTTTCTTCTTTTTCTTCCACATATACAGGCTTTGTTTAGTGGATTCTTATATATTTAGGAAACTGTTCTTCTTTAAAGGTGGTTAGAAAGATTATTTGAAGAACGCACACACGCACACAAAACGTGTATGTTTCGATATCAGTTCGACATTTTTTCACGTGTTGGAAAATATAATTCCCGCGTGACATTGAGTAATTGAAAGATTTTTCTTTTCTTTTTTTAAAAAAGTTATTGAAAGATTTGACCATTACAACACTTCCGCGTACACGCTTTGAATCCTTCCTCGCACGTCGTTGATAATTTAGAAACACGAGAAAATTAAACACAAAATACACCATACAGTATTAACAAGTCCATAACTTTCAAATTTTACAATTTTGTCTTAAAAATGATGAGATAGTTAGAAAAAAAAGTTGTATTTGATATATTTGTAAATTTTCTTGTTTTTGTAAAATAAATAAATATATTAACTTATACAGTTATATTTAATAATATATCTATAATTGTTTTGAGAAGTTTGACCCATCCAAACCGGACCACAAAGTAGACAACACCGGATTTAATAAAACCAAACTCCTACACTTTTTTTTTTTATAAATCGGATAAGTGACTATTTCATCACAGCATAAGAACATCGATATTTCCATTATGGTCTCCCACACTGAAGATTAAAATGTGGGATATGCATCTAGTAATACTAATCTGGTTGTTCTTAGTAGTTTCTATTTTAAAGGGTTAAAGGGGTGGGTGTTAAATCTCTGGATCGTTTTTAATAAGATTTTAAAAAAGAATATTTTCTATTTTACGTTTTCGACTTGTTTCACTGGTTCATAGCAAAGGTTACCGAGTATTACTGTTAGGACCAGATTTCTGTTCTAAATAATATTTGTTGTCTATTGGTTTTCACTTAATAAATCCTAACTGTTGTTTAGAACTAAGACAGTATTGACAGGTTTCAAGTACCAGTTGCAACCTCAGTTACAACCTACTAAGTCAGTAGTAACAGGTTTGAAGTACCAGTTACAACCTCAGTTACAACCTACTAAGTCAATAGTACCAGGTTTCAAGTACCAGTTGCAACCTAAGTTGCAACCTCAGTTGCAACCTGCTGTTCAGCAGTACACTGTCTAGTTCTGTAAATCTGCGTACCTATTCTTTAATGATTATTATTTGTTTAAAGTTATACAGGATATATTCTCATATCATTCTAAAGATCTAAAATGCGTTTATTGAGAATATCAAAGTGGTAAGGAAAGATTTCCTAAAAAGATATAAAGAGATTAGTTATGTTTCCTTTACATTAACAATTCTATATCTTTATTCTTATACAAATCTGTATCACTTGTTTCAATCTTTGTTCCTTATATATATTCAGTATAATTCGTTTAAAGATTGAATGTAATATGGAGTTAGGTGTTTCATATATATTTGGAAAGATATTATCTCTAAAAGATATTATCTTTATATGTTTCCTAGTTATAGGAAAAGACTAACTCCTACTTTCAAGCTAGTTATTTTAACAGGTATTAACTTATGAAGATTGATGTCAATCCTACAAAAGGCAGACGTGCAATATGGAGAGATTGAAGCCAATCAAAAGAAGTCAAAAGCAAGAAGATTGTTTTTACTTATAAATAGTTGATAACTTAGCTTGTAAAAAGGTGTGTGTTCTAAATTATAAAGAACCCATTCTTGAGAGAATACACGTGAGCTTCAAAAGAAAACAATGGTGGGATGCCATTGATTTATAATTCATAGTTATAGAAGTAGGAGCAATATAGAGATAGGCAGAAAAACCTAGAGGGAGTCTGAGAGTTTTTTCATTAAGACTTAAATCCTATATTGTAAGCTTTTTATAATATCATAATCTGGGTAAGTGCCCCGGAGACGTAGCCTAGTTAGGTGAACTCCGTTGTTAAATGTGCGTGTGAATTATTTCAAGTACATTTAACTTTAAACTGTTCTATCCATTAATACACTAGGTTCTAACTGTGTTTGCAACCTCACTTGGAACCTTACTGCAAAACTGCAACTAGAACAGCGGATAGGAATTTCAATTGGTATCAGAGATTCACACTAGATCTTACTTAGTGTGGATCTTGTGTTCTAGTAGAGATGGACTTAATGAGGGAAGAAAACGCTTTCAACAAACCTCCATTGCTTGAAGGAGGAGTAAACTATGGAGTATGGAAAATCAGAATGAGGTCCTTCATCAAACAGCAGAATGAACATGCATGGAAAACTGTGATGTACGGATGGGAGGCTCCAACTGCCATTGATAGTGAAGGAGAACTGGCTTTTATACCTGAAGACAGATGGTCTGCTGATGAAGACAGAAAATCAAGTGCCAACTCAACAGCCATAAACTTGATCTTTGCTGGTGTCACTCTCAGTGTGTTCAGGTATATCTCTCATTGTGAAACTGCCAAAGTGGCATGGGATATTTTGCAAGTTACTTTTGAAGGAACTGTTAAAGTAAAAGCTTTTAAACTCCAACAGTTAACCACTCAATTTGAAAACTTAAGAATGGAGGAAGATGAAACCATTGAACAATTTAATTGCAGAATTTGCCATATTGCCCATCAAGCTGGAACCGTAGGAGAGAAATACAGTGATGCTAAACTGGTTAAGAAAACTCTAAGATCACTTCCAGAAAGGTTTGAAATTAAAGTTACAGCTATTGAAGAATCAACAGACTTAAATAATCTTAAACTTGAGGAACTGATAGGTAATCTAAGCACTCATGAGCTAAAATTCTTCAAACATAAGAGACCAGAAAAGGGAATAGCCTTTCAAGCTAAGAAATCTGAACCTAAGGTCTGTGAACAAATGAGTGATGAAGAACAGCTAGCCTTCTTTGCTAAAAAGGTTTATAAAAAGTTTTACAAGAAAAAACAGGATGATTCTGGAACATCCAATAACTTTCAAAAAAGGGATAATCAATTTAAGTCAGAATCAAGGTTTAATAATAACTCTACAGGAAAGTGGAATCCAAAAGAAAAGGATAACAAAGAGTACAAGCCTAGAGAGATTCAATGTAGAGAATGTAGAGGTTCTGGTCACATTCAGGCTGAGTGTGCAAATACTTTAAAAAGAAACAAAAATGCTTATATAACCACTCACAGTGATAGTGATTCTGAGAGCAACTGTGATGAAGAGGATGATGCTAACTTTGTTAATTTTATGGGAATAATCACTGAAAAAGAACTTACTTATGAAAGTGACTGTGAGCCTATTTCAACCATAGTTACAACTGCTCTTGAAACCTATAGCAGTGATGAGGAAGAACCTTCTGATGAAAACATTACTCAGCAATATCTTATTCTTTATGAAAAATATCAATGCCTTAGTAAGAAATCCTTGATCATGAACAATCTTAATGTTAATCTAAAGGATGAGGTTAATAGTCTTACTGAGAAGCTTAACATTCAATTAGATGAACTTACTGAAACTAGAAAAATAATAAAACTGCTGAATGTTTCTGCTTCAGAGAAATTAGATGACATGCTGTCCTACTCTAGAGGGTCTAAGGACATCAATGGGTTAGGTTACTATGGTTGTGGAAGTACAGGAAAAACTACCTTTATTAAAGCTGATGCTAAAGCTGAAACTCATAATTTTAACTATAAGGTTAGAAGCTCAGTTGCAACCAAAGTTGCAACCAGGAATAAATCTCATGTTTTTGAGAAGAAGGTTAGAAGTACAGTTGCAACTAGAGATGTAACCACAGTTCCAACAAAGAAAAAACTGAATAGCTATGAGGTTAAATCTACTTTTAGAGCTAAACTGTATAACTTCTGTAAAAGATCTGGTCATGTCGAAATCCAGTGTTATTTAAAGAAGAATAGAAGGTATATTTCTCAGAAAACCTGGTTGGCTTCTGTCAATAAAAATTTGAACTGGGTCTGGAATGTTAAAGAAAAATCTACCTTAATTGCTAATAACAAAGCTGTGATTACCTCTTTAAATGCTGTTACTTCTAATGATTGGTATTTTGACAGTGGTTGCTCTAAGCACATGACAGGTACTGCAGGTTTCCTAAAAAATGTCATCAATCTTAAAGGAAACATTATTGTGTTTGGAGGTGGAGATACTTGTAAAATTGTTGGTAAAGGTACCTTAAACAAACCTGGAATGCCTAATATTGATGATGTTTTTCTTGTAGATGGACTAAAAGCTAATCTTATTAGTATTAGTCAACTATGTGACAACAAAATGATTGTTAAGTTTAACAAAGATGAGTGTTTAATTACTGATCTTAACAATGATGTGGTCATGACTGGAATTAGATCTACAAATAGCTGCTATGTGTTTGAAAAAGCTGAAAAAGAATTGCCTCAGAATAGGTGTAATCAAGCTATCACTAAGAATGCTGATATTTGGCATAAAAGGCTGGGTCATGTTAATTACAAAACCTTATATAAGCTAGTTAATGAAGAATCAGATATGACAGGAAAAGAACCTGAAGAAAGTCAGCAAACAAGCAGTCCAACAGTGGTTGGAAGTCCAGTTGCAACTGAGGTTGAAACCACAGTTGAAACCCAGAATAGTGCACCTTGTCTACATCTCCGGAGCTCTCACTCAGTATTTATTGATATTGAAAGGAACAATGATAAGACTCGAGACTTACAATAACATGACTCCCTCACGTATATGCCTATCTTACCATCTCTAACTCACAACTATCAATTTCTAATGGCATCCCGCCATGATCTTTTTAAATTTGTTTATCTCTCATGTACAACGGGTGTTGTTGATCTATAATATCAGTATATCTACATTGTATTCAACACACAAAATACTAAAGGCTAATAGGCTTTATATATAGCCTTTACAAAAGATCCTAACTTGATCATTAAGGAAATATTTCATTTATCTTCTTTCCTTGCCCGACTTGGAGATCTTCAAATATATATCTTATAATTAATTAGTCTTTATCTTCTAACAAATCAGATCTTGTTTAATTCGAAATTATACAGATCTTTAATTTAATTGTCTTCAAGATATCTCCAAACGATCTTTCCTTCTTTTGATATTTACTTACTTGATAAGGAGTCTTCCTTTTAAGTCTTCTATTCCAATAACAAAATATCTTCAATATATTCTTTCTATCATTCAGAGATGTCTGTATATTGAGAGTTTATTATGAATATATAAAACTATATTTTCCAATATGATGACAAACAATACGTCACTAGAATCTCGGATCTAGGACCTAACAATCTCCCCCTTTGTCATTATTTTGGTAAAACTTTGAATTGCAGAATGGATTATAACCAAAACTCCCCCTCAATTGAAGATTTTCATCTCCTCAGAATAACCATCTCACATATGTACTTATTGCACTTTGATAAACACCAATATAATATTTCAGAACGCATAGTATTTCAGTTTACCTTCAAGTATGAGATTTATAGAAAGATTCTCCTTCGCTTCTTAACTTCATATTCCCAGAACACAGGATCCACACCAAGTATATCTGATGTGAAGCTCTGATACCAATTGAAAAAACATATTCCCGAAGTTCCGAGTGCAGTTACGCAGTTAAGTTCCAAGTACAGTTGCAACTGAGGTTGGAAACCGAATATAATGAAGTTAATAAAAAACATTGAACACGAGACGTTTTTAAACGGAGTTCGACATGATCAGTCAACTAGCAAGCCTCGCTATGTAAGGACTCAGAAACATCATTCTCTTGACAATGTCATTGGAGAAGTAGCTTCAGGTATGAAAAACAGAGGTAAAAGAAATAATGTTGTTCACTTTGCTTGCTATATTTCTCAGTTAGAACCTAAGAATATAAAAGAAGCTTTACAAGATAGTGAATGGATTTTAGCTATACAAGATGAACTGAGTCAGTTTGAGAGAAATGATGTATGGACTTTAATACCCAGACCTTCTAATAAAAATGTTATAGGGACTAAATGGATCTTTAGAAATAAAAGTGAGAGTAAAGAGAAGAGAACCCCTATGAGTACTACCCTTAAACTGTCCAAAAATGATAAAGGTAAAGGTGTCTGTCCCAGTCTTTATAGATCCATGATTGGAAGTCTGCTTTATTTAACTGCTAGTAGACCAGACTTTTGCTTAAGTGTAGGAGTTTGTGCCAGGTATCAGGCAAGCCCTTTAGAACCTCATCTTCTAGCTATCAAAAGGATTTTAAGGTATGTAAAAGGCACAATTCACCTAGGGCTATGGTATTCTAAAGACACAAACCATTTTCTGGTTGGCTACTGTGATGCAGATTGGGCAGGAAACATAGATGATAGAAAGAGTACTTCTGGTGGTTGTTTTTATTTTGGAAACAACCTTGTTTCATGGTTTAGTAAAAAGTAAAATTGCATCTCTTTATCTACTGCTGAGGCAGAATATATTGCAGCTGGAAGTGGATGTACTCAACTTATTTGGATGAAACAGATGCTAAATGATTATAATGTTAAGCAAGAAATATTAACTTTATTTTGTGATAACAAAAGTGCTATAGATTTAGCAAAGAATCCAGTTCAACATTCCAGAACTAAACACATTGATCTAAGGCATCATTTTATCAGAGAACTAGTTGAAGGAAAAAGCTTAATTTTAGAACATGTTTCAACTGAAAAACAATTAGCTGATATTTTCACAAAGCCCCTTGATACTAATAAATTTGAATCTTTAAGAAGTGATATAGGGGTATGTCACTATGGATCTAATTGAATACTTTTGCTATGTATGTATGTTTTGAGTACCTTTAATACTTTTTATTTCAAGAGGTAAGTCTTTATTGAGCTTTGAAGTTTTTATCTTGAAAAAGCCGCTTTTTGGTGTCTCAAAAACAGATGTGAGGTAATTTATCTTAAAACCTCTCTGGTAATAGAGTTGCAAGCACAAAGTGCACTTTTTACACAGTGGTTGCAAGATAAGTTGCAACCCCAGTTGAAACCACATGCTAATAATACTGGTTGCAAGCTCAGTTGCAACATCAGTTGAAACCTCATACTCATAATACTGAAAAATTCAGTGATTGTCCTAACACTCTAGAATGAAAAAGCCAAGACAAAGTCTTGTTATTTTTGACATCACTTATACTCTTTCCTTGCTGAGATCATCAAACTAGTTTTTGTGTAGAGAAGAAAATGAATTTGCTCAATTTAAGCTCTTAAAATCTAATTTCTATTAAAGTTATTCTGTGATAAACATATCTTCTTGAGTAAATTGCTAGATGCCTATTTTTTTTACTGTGTAAATATCTTGCTGAATTGCCATCTTCTCTTGAATCAAGTCAAAAATTTCCTTGAAATCTTCAACTACTTAGAATTCTAAATTTTGGGTATATCTGTTTACAAGGAGTGTTGATCTTTATTTATTGCTTGATTTATCTTTCTGAAAAACTGTTTACTTCGTGATTTCTTTGTGTTTAAATTTTGAAAAATTCTGTTGATAAGAAATTTCCTTAATTTTGGCAAAATTCTGTTTCTAAAGTGATTTGAGTATATCTATTTCTAATTACAAAAAGATTTGGTCTTTATTGCTATTTATACTAAACTCTTTTATTATTCCAAATCAATCACAATTATCAGAATAATTCTCTCTCTCTTTCTACTTATCAAACAAACCCTAAGTTTTCTGGAAACCCACACAGCGAAGTTCTAAGTGCAGTTCTAACCGTAGTTGAAACCATGTCTTCCAACCCTTCTAAAAACCCCAACCTGAACATTGATAATGACTGCTTGAATGTTCTCACTAACAGCAAATAGGTTTGTCATGGATGTGACAAATAGGGGGAGAAGAGAATTTATGTTATGTTTGGTACATTATTGGTGAATGCTTATTTGAGTTAATGTTATGTTATCTGCAATTCTAATCTGCAGGGGGAGATTAAGTTCTAAACTCAAATTATATATTTTGTTGTACTATTCTAATGAGCAGGGGGAGTTCTTGTGTCAAAACTGATTTTATTGGGACTTTATGTGCTAATATGCTATGCAGGAGAATCTGCTTCATAAACTCAAAATTATTTGTCAAAACCAATGACAAAGGGGGAGATTGTTAGGACCAGATTTCTGTTCTAAATAATATTTGTTGTCTATTGGTTTTCACTTAATAAATCCTAACTGTTGTTTAGAACTAAGACAGTATTGACAGGTTTCAAGTACCAGTTGCAACCTCAGTTACAACCTACTAAGTCAGTAGTAACAGGTTTCAAGTACCAGTTACAACCTCAGTTACAACCTACTAAGTCAATAGTACCAGGTTTCAAGTACCAGTTGCAACCTAAGTTGCAACCTCAGTTGCAACCTGCTGTTCAGCAGTACACTGTCTAGTTCTGTAAATCTGCGTACCTATTCTTTAATGATTATTATTTGTTTAAAGTTATGCAGGATATATTCTCATATCATTCTAAAGATCTAAAATGCGTTTATTGAGAATATCAAAGTGGTAAGGAAAGATTTCCTAAAAAGATATAAAGAGATTAGTTATGTTTCCTTTACATTAACAATTCTATATCTTTATTCTTATACAAATCTGTATCACTTGTTTCAATCTTTGTTCCTTATATATATTCAGTATAATTCGTTTAAAGATTGAATGTAATATGGAGTTAGGTGTTTCATATATATATGGAAAGATATTATCTCTAAAAGATATTATCTTTATATGTTTCCTAGTTATAGGAAAAGACTAACTCCTACTTTCAACCTAGTTATTTTAACAGGTATTAACTTATGAAGATTGATGTCAATCCTACAAAAGGCAGACGTGCAATATGGAGAGATTGAAGCCAATCAAAAGAAGTCAAAAGCAAGAAGATTGTTTTTACTTATAAATAGTTGATAACTTAGCTTGTAAAAAGGTGTGTGTTCTAAATTATAAAGAACCCATTCTTGAGAGAATACACGTGAGCTTCAAAAGAAAACAATGGTGGGATGCCATTGATTTATAATTCATAGTTATAGAAGTAGGAGCAATATAGAGATAGGCAGAAAAACCTAGAGGGAGTCTGAGAGTTTTTCATTAAGACTTAAATCCTATATTGTAAGCTTTTTATAATATCATAATCTGGGTAAGTACCCCGGAGACGTAGCCTAGTTAGGTGAACTCCGTTGTTAAATGTGCGTGTGAATTATTTCAAGTACATTTAACTTTAAACTGTTCTGTCAATTAATACACTAGGTTCTAACTGTGGTTGCAACCTCACTTGAAACCTTACTGCAAAACTGCAACTAGAACAGCGGATAGGAATTTTTCTTAAAAGTTCTACAGTGTTTGGTTGTCTTAAAACCTGAGTTTCTCCATTTTTGTTATTATGTGAAAAATAGAATTTTTAAGTAAAATGAACACTGTTTTAAAAGTTCGAATGTTAATATATTTTACTGACACACATGATGTAGGAGGAAGCTAAAGATGGAGACGGCATATCGATCGGCCAGGATGTCAGTATTCTAAAGGAAGAACTTGCTATACTGAAAGAAAACCCCAATAATAAACTGGAGGATAGCAAAAAGAAGCTTAGGCAAGCTTGTAATTATAAAGCTAAATACCAGAAGAAAAAGGTTCCTGATTCTGAAGGTACGTCCATGATGTCAACAAATGATCATGACGAAGTAGTTTAAAAGAACTGCTTTAATTAGATTTTGTTTTGCTTTGAGAAACTCAGTAAGGGAATGTTTTGTGTGTGGTTTGGTTGAAAGGATTGTTTTTTTGGACGCGTGGGGCCGCCTGTAGTGGACCCGTTCTTTTATGTTGGATTATTTATCAGTTGTTATACTATTAATGTTGTTTTGGACCAATCTTTGTTACCTATTTTAGTTTATTATTCTAATTTTTATGTTAATTTACATGAATAGGGCTTAGTATGTTTTCTAATCACATGTGTGCTATCTCTCTTATTTATGGGAAGGGTTAACAACGATGTCATAACAATCAACTTAGAGAGCGAGAAATAAAAGACGAATTTAAACCTTATCCGCCGCTTGCATGGCTAATCATGCAAATCTCTCTCCGGAGAGGGATAAAGATCAAACGGATACGACAAGTGCGCAACTAATGTGACGAGATCCTAAATGATTAGGTCTAAAAGATCCTCTTGTTACGTTAGAATAAGAACACACTCAAAACATAAAGAATATACAGAAAAAGGAATTTGACGAAACTGTAACTTGATTAATAATCAAAATTGTTGCAATCTCTCATCTGCTCTCAATAATAATAAAAAATTATCTGAACTTTAATTTATCTTAAAGTTCCTAGATAGGTTTGGTTTATTCTGCTATCTAGATTTGGAAATGTCTAATCTATATTATAGGCTATAACTAATCATATGTAAGTTAGGATTATGACTATAACTTATTCTAATTCAACAAGGATTAAAACGAGATTATGAACAACTCCTAATTTAACTAGGAATGTGAATAATCTCAAATCCTAATCCAACTAAAATACATCATAGTTTATTCTAAGGGGTATCCTCCTGGATCATGGCTCCCCCCCTCAAGAGCGATGAGCTTCTGCTTAAGCTATTTTTGGAGGTCGAGGAAGTAGAGGTAATCGTGACCAAAGAAAGTGTATGCACGTTGTAATCAAACAAATCATACAGTGCAGTTTTACCGGAAATTACATGGAAAGCCACACAATTTCACTAACCAGGCATCAGTTGAGAAAGATGTTTCAGTTATTCATAGCCCTCAGGCTCGTGGAAATTTAAGCAACATGGATTTTATTACCATTTCAGAAGATGAATATGCTAGGATTATGGCACAAAATAAGGCCAGTTTACCTAATCCTTCCACTGCTACTTTCGCCCTATCAGGTATGGCATCCACTTGCTGTTTTTCATCATCCTCGAACCCGTGGATCATTGACTCTGGAGCTTGAGATCATATGACCGATTCGTTTAATCTTTTATCTAATTATCAATCTATACTTCTAATCAAACTATAATGCTTGTTAATGGTTCATCGACTAAAGTCTCTGGTGTTGAAAACATTTCTCTCAATTCTTCTGAATTAGTTCACTCCCATGTATTGTGAAACATGCCAGTTCAGTAAGCATCAACGTGTACCATTTAAATCCAGAATTAACAATAGAGTCTCTAGTCCTTTTGAATTAGTTCACTCCCATGTATGGGGTCCTATTAAGTATTCTTCAATAAATGGTTATCATTATTTTGTCACATTTGTGGATGATTTTTCTTGTATGACATGGTTGTTTTTAATGAAAAAACGTTATGACTTATTCCTCATATTTAAGAAATTTTGTGCTGAGATGAAAACTCAATTTAATTTACGTATTTGCATTCTACGTTCTGACAATGCCAAAGAATACGAATCTCACCCTTTTAACGTCTACTTTACTAAAAATGGAATTGTCCATCAAACATCATGTATTTATACACCACAACAAAATGGTGTTGCCGAAAGGAAAAATCGACATTTACTTGATGTAACTCGAGCTTTATTGTTTCAAATGAATGTGCCTAACTATTTTTAGAGCGACGAAGTCCTCACGTCTTGTTATCTTATAAACTAAATGCCCTCATCCGTATTAAATAAAGTTTCGCCATATTCTGTTTTGTTTTTGAACATAAATCCATTTCCTATCCCCTATCGCGTGTTTGGATGTGTATGTTATGCATATAATTTTTGTCCAGGTAGAGAGAAATTGGATCATCGGTCTACCAAATGTATTATTGTTGGATATTTCTGGACTCAAAAAGGATATCGTTGTTATGATCCGAATTTGCATATGTACTTCACTTGTATTGATGTTACTTTTTGCGAATCACTTCCATATTTTTCTAAAGTTGTCGGTGATATAGATTTTGAAACCGTTGATGGCTATCTTTCTGTTCATTTACCTACTCCTGTCATATCATCCTCCCCAAGTAATTCTCATTCTACACCCGGTGTTACGACTACATCAAATCATTATGTTCCATCTTCTGCACCATTAAAAGTCTATACTCGTCGGCATAATTCACAGCCTACTCAGCCCGTGCCACCTTACTCATCGTCGTTGGATCTTCATCTCGATGTTCCTTTGCCTAATGCTTTTCGAAAAGGTAAGTGAACATGTACAACTAGATATCCAATTAGTAATTCTGTTTCTTTTCATGCTTTATTCCCATCTTACTCCTCTTTTACTTTCAAGTTATCAAATGTCTTTATTCCTAAGTCTATTCAGGATGCCTTATCTCATTTGGGTTGGAGAAAAGAAATGGAAACTTAAATGGCCGCTTTACATCAGAATGATACATAGGATTTAGTTTCCTTACCCCCAGTAAGAAAACTGTCGGTTGTTAGTGGGTTTACATTATATAGTACCTTCCTGATGGAACCATTGAACGTTTAAAATCTTGTTTGGTAGCTAAAGGCTACACTCAAATTTATGGCGTTGATTACAATGATAATTTTTCTCAGGTAGCTAAAATTTCTTCTATTCGTGTTCTAATATCTTTGGCTTTTAATCTTGGTTGGCCTTTGTTCCATCTTGATGTTAAAAAAGCATTTTTATATGGCGATTTAGTTGAAAAAGTCTATATGGAGCAACCTCTAGGGTTTGTTTCTCAGGCGGGGTATCGGAATAAAGTTTGTAAATTAAGAAAGGCATTATATGGTTTAAAACAATCTCCGAGAGCTTGGTTT
This sequence comes from Primula vulgaris, assembly GCA_963920805.1. Classification (NCBI taxonomy): domain Eukaryota; kingdom Viridiplantae; phylum Streptophyta; class Magnoliopsida; order Ericales; family Primulaceae; genus Primula; species Primula vulgaris. The sequence continues at coordinate 25,790,670 of OY987215.1, forward strand.
AGAAAGTTATCAGAGGCGGTTCTCAAATTTGGACTTAATCGATGTCAAACAGATCATTCGGTATTTTATCGCCATACAAAGGCTGGTTCAATTATTCTAGTTGTATATGTAGACGATATTGTTGTTACAAGAAATGATTATGTAGGTATAGTTAATTTAAAATTATTTTTACGACAACATTTTTAGACTAAAGACCTTGGTAGCTTTAGATTTTTTCTTCGTATGGAGGTTACTAGATCTAAGATGGGTATTTGCTTATCACAAAGAAAGTATGTTCTTGATATTTTGAACGAGACAGGTTTATTAGGGTGCCGACCAATTGGCACTCCTATGAATCCAAATCACCATTTGTCAGTTGACGAAGGCGAGTTGTTCAAAGATCCTGGACAATATCGTCGTCTGATGGGGAAATTAAATTACCTTAACATTACACATTATGATATTTCATATCTAGTAAGTGTGGTGAGTCAGTTTATGCAGACACCACGAGTTCCACATTGGCAAGCAGTTATTCGAGTTATTCGGTACCTTAAACGAGCTTCGAGACTTGGGGTATTGTATAGACCGAATGGCCATCTCAAGGTTGAAGGTTACAGCAATGCGGACTGGGCAGGATCTCCATCTGACAGAAGATCAACTACGGGATATTGCACCTTCTTTGGCGGTAATATAGTTTCGTGGAAGAATAAGAAACAATTTGTGGTAGCTAGATCAAGCGCAAATGTTGAATATTGAGCCATGACTCACACCACAAGCAAGTTAACTTGGTTACAACAATTTCTAGAGGAAATCAAATATCCAACCCCCTTGCTGCTAAAGCTGTATTTCGACAACCAAGCAGCTCTCCATACAGCTTCAAATCCAGTTTTTCATGAAAGGACTAAACATATAGAGGTTGATTGCCACTTCATTCGGGAGAAAATAGTGGATGCACAGATACAAACACAATTTTTGAGGTCTGAAAATCAGTTGGCAGATGTTTTCACAAAGTCGCTGAGTTCCCGTCGTCTCACAAATATTTGTTCCAAGCTGCGATTATATAACATATACTCTCCAACTTGAGGGGGAGTGTTAGAGAGTTAATAGTTAGCTGCTATCAGTTAATGTATTAGTAGTTGGTTGGTAGATATTAGATGTTTCATTTCTTGCAGTTGTATATGGTTAATGCCTATATAAAGGCCTCAGATGTAAACATATATAATCAACCTAATATATATACAATTCTCTTTCTGAAATTGACATGTTAGATATTACTTTCGCGGTGTTTGTATATTAGTATATTATGCACTTTTGTTAACTGAAATTAGGCCAGTCTTTGGTTTCATAGATGTGTATAGAACAAGGCCCTAGGTAAATTACTGAAATGCTGATATGTTGTTGAAATGTTTGTATATATTGTACGAACAACAGAGACAATATAACTTTGTTTCCTTAGACATTGTTCCTAGTATATTGTGAAAAACATGAAGAAATATACGAGTATGATTAATTTATTACAACCCTATGTAACTATTTTCAGTTCGAAGTATTTAATTACTCGCATCTATCTGAGAAAATTGAAGTCTGAATCTACGAGAAAGAAGAGTGAGAAAATCTAACAAAAATGGAAAATTTTCAACTTCTACTTAAATTGGATCTCAAGTATACTTAAAGAGTGAGTCCTTTTAAATAACTAAGATACTGTCTGTTAGAATTCTACAGATTTAGAGTCTATATATGCTTCACGAGATAAATTCTACAACTACTGCTTGAGTCATTCCTTGACGGCCGCAGTAGAAATTTTCTTTTTCACTTTTTCTTTTTGGCGTAGTCTCTTGGGTTGTTTAAATTTTACTTATAATGGCTAGGCTAGGTGGTTAAACTCTTGATGAATGTATTTTGTTGTATTGATTCTATTCATATCTTGGGGTATGATCCTTTTCAAGGATTTACTATCTAATGGGTTTTTCTGGTTATGATCTGATCAAAATTTATAGAAGAAATGAAAGATGTCTTTTAATACACCAGACCTGAAATTTACACATGAAGAGAATGACTTGACGAATAATATTCTTGACATTTTATACACTAGAAGAGCTAAATTGGCAAAAAAATAAGCAAGTTTCCCGTCAGAAACTCGGTGAGGAAAAACTTGTGCAAAATGAGGTGGCGGGTACTCAAATGACCCCTAGACAAAAAAGAATAGATGGCCCGAAGAAGGTAATACTGGTAGTTGTTCTTTGTCTATCATGTTTTGAATGTTTTCGTTATTGATTTTTATCATTTTGTTTTATAAATAATTTAAAATTTAAAAGGTACTTATAAATATTAATCTGGCGGCCCAACTTAATTTCTTGGGAATTACAGGTATACAAGAGAAACTGTGGAAAACAACAAGACACTGGAGTCTCTGAGAGGAGTATACATGAGAGACTTGATGCTATAGAAAAGGGGGTGAATGAAACAATGGAAAAATGGAGTTAGGATGATGAGAATGTTGTAATGTATCGACTTGCTACTCTTTTGATTGTCAATCTTATGACCTTTGACTATTTTGTCATCATCTATGTGTAGATATATTAGTTCTTTTCATAATGACTAGTGGGACCTTCCCGTGCAAGGCGTGTAGATGTTTTTGCATGGAGTAGTGTTGGCTCATCTTTAGTGTTGTGGTTATGTGTTCGTGGGTGTGGGTTTTATGAGATTCGGGGATGGTTTTGCATGAAGGCAGTATATCGTCTATGAATATGTGGTCTCGTAGTACAAATACAATGCAATTAATCTTGTCGTTGTGTGTTATATGGGTTTTATGCTACATGATTTCGCCAAAATAGTATCTACTAATGGAGAAATTGAGGATTTATAAATCTGGAATATTATGAACATACCTTCTCGAAAGAATACCCTAAAATTAGATACTGAAAGAACTGCTTTATGTAAAGAGCTGCCCCAATCTGAAAATAAGTACGGATTTTAAGCACGAAACAATAAACAAGGTAACGCCGTAGAAAATACTCACAGATTGTGGTTGAATCAGAAATTATTGTACCTAACATTTTATCAAATTAGTTGCGTACATAAATGCTTAAATGCAGAGTGATGATCTAAAACTTCAATTGTACTTCGGGGAGTACTTCGAATCCAGTATTGACTTTTTTGTCTTTTACTCTTGATCAAATACGCATTTCATATCGTACATATGCGTTCTGAAATAGTTATAACTTATAATTATGCAAACATTAGTTTCAAATGTTAATTACTAGATTTTTTAGTTATTAAAAGTTGAGACAATTACAAATTATGATTAAATTAAATGTTAACTAATTAAAATATACATAACAAAACATAATAAGTGGCTATGTGTAACTCAAATTTTCAGTACTCAATTGATTTTTTTCGGATGTTTTAGTTTTTTCATATGGTTCGGGTTTTCTTTTTTGGTTTTTCTATTTTTCAGGTTTTATCGGTTCGGTTTTATAGTAATCCCAAACCGAACCGAGGTGTTTTCGATTTCAGTTTTGCTTTTTTTCGGGTTCGGTTTTTTCGATTTTCGATTTTTTTCGGTTCTGTCCGGTCCGGTTTTTACGGGTTTTTGCCCAGTCCTAGTAGAGATTTTAGAAAAGTATATTTAAGAGAACAAAACAAAATTGGTGTTTTTAGATAGGGGAATTCCCTATAAATATCTCTCTCCAACTTATATTCACTCTAATTACCTCCGTAATTTCACAATTCATTTTGCTACAACTTTTTAATTGTTTACTTTATTTACCAAAACTCCATTATACAAACCAAAACATAATACATATATTTTCTCTATATGTAAATCCCAACAAAATATGTTTAAATAACAAGAAAATTTTATAAAACAAAAAAAATCACAAAAAATGAAAAAAAATCACAAAATTTATAAAAATGAAAAAATCACAATTTTTTTTTTTGAAAAAAACACGCAAATTTTTTTTCAAAAAAATCACAAAAAATAACAGAAAAATAAAAACGAAAAAATTATAAAAAATTTATTTTTCTAAAAATTATCACAAAAAATCATTACAAAAATATAAAATCATAAAAAAATGTATTTTTATAAAAAAAACTCAAAAAAATAATTAAAATCACAATAAATTATAAAAATGAAAATATCACAAAAAATGGGAAAAAACTAAAAACAAATCACAATTTTTTTTTTGGGTCAAAAGACCCCACTTTTTACATCGCAAAAGCTATTTTTCCACCAAAAAGTGGTCATTTCACCATTTTCTCAACAAAAAATGATATTTTCATCTAGTTCTAGTCAAAGTGCATCTATTTCACCTGAAAATGCATTTAGTTTAGTTGAAAGTACATGTAATTCAGTCGAAAGTGCATATACTTCAATTAATGTGAATATAGTTCAGTCAAAAGTGAATACAATTCAGTTAGAACAACATATGTTTCTGTCGAAAGTGCATCGGGTTTAGTCGAAAGGGCATACCGTTTAGAGTTCAGCCGAAAGTGCATATAGTTCAGCTGAAAGTTCATCTGGTTAAGATGAAAGTGCATATATTTCAACTGAAAATACATATACTTCAGCTGAAAGTGCATATGGTTCAGCTGAAAGTGCATATGGTTCAGCTCAAAGTGCATTTCGTTCAACTAAATGTGCATCTAGTTCAGTCGAAATTGCATAAAGTAACTCAATATATTTCGCCACAAATTGCTTATTTTACTTTAAATTAAAAAAAAAAAACAAAAAACCTGGATGGATTCGAACCATCAACCTCTTCAAATTTGTTGTTGGTGCCAGCGCTTCTACCATTTTGAGATTACGGATGTATATAGTTACTAAACAAAATCATAATGTACACCTAAAAATCAAACGAACTCAACCAAATAAGCACTAAACGCACGCCAAAAAAACAGGCTCGTTTCAGCCCAAAACGGACCTTAAAATTAGCCGTACAACGGGCTTGATTAAGCATCAAAACAGACCGGAAAATAGACGTTAACAGCCCAAAAATGCACCATGTTTCAGAAAAAAACAACAAAGCTCAAAAATAATAACTAAAAATAAATATCCATGCATAAACTAAAATAAAAGGATTAGAAAATATCCCCACAAAAGTAAACTCAATATTAATTTTTTTTTTTGAAGATGTAACAAAATCCCCAAACCACACAAATGTGAAAACCTAAATCAATGAATCGTACCTAAGGTTGAATCAGAGTCAAAACCGGAATTGGATTTAGTGTTTGATATAGATATCCGGTCAAAAACCCTTTCTTCTGCGACATGATCGACGAGGGAGGTGTGGGAGTGGTGGTGGGGGATCGATCCCGTCAGAAACCCTTTCTCCAGTGACATGATTGACAACGGAGGTATAGTGGTGGTGGTGGGGGATCGATCCGGTCAAAAACCCTTTCTCCGACAACATGATTGACATGAGCTATTGATCCAGTTAGGGAGAGAGAATAGATCGATAAAGTGAGGAGAAAAGCAGATGAGAGATAAAAATTAGATTAAATAGGCTTTATATAGTTTTTAAAAGTGATAAGTAGGAGAAATGTTACTTATGTTAGCTATCTTGTGGAAATATAAGTTCAAAAGTGCTACTTATGTAATTATTTGTATATAAACGTTACTGCGTAGACATTTTACTGGTTGTTAGTTTATATTATCCGATGTAATATCGATCAACCCTGTGGTTTATAAAAAGTTACTCATCCTTACCATTATGATGACATTTAATGGTAATTTATATGGGGTTTAACATGGTATCAGAGCGGGCCATCGATTTTGGGTCTCACCTCCACCCGTTCGTTATATCTGCTCGTTGGACCCTTGAAATGTCGGGCCACGAGCGAGGGAGAGTGTCAGAGTTTATATTATCCCACATCGATGTAATATCGATCAAGCCTGTAGTTTATAAAGAGTTACTCATCTTTACTCAGCATGTGGGAGAGCTTTTTAGGAACAGTCAGTGCTTTTGACTGTTATCTTAACCGTCGAGATCTACGGTTAGATTAGAGTATAAAAAATTAGCCGTTAGATTTGAAATTAGCGCTTTCAAAAATCATTAATAGATGAAGTTACCGAAAAGGTTTTATTGAATTATATTTAAAAAATTCGTCAAATATAAAATGACAAGAAAACCAGACAGTTTTAAATTTGTACAACTAACACTCTAATTGATTCAATATTTAAATCTTTAAATTAAACCCCACACAATTAACTAATTACAATTCATAGAGATTAAAACCAAATCAATTAAACATAAAATCAATTAATAAAATTAGGGATTGAGGTTCTTAAAAGCCAATTTGTACAGATTTTACATAACTTATTCCTTTAAATTAAACCCAAACAAAATAAATATAATTGGGGATTATGGTTCTTACAAAAACAATTCGAATAGTTTTTGAACAACTTATTCTTTCAAATTAAACATTGGGATTAGGGTTCTTCAAAAATCAATTCATAAATTAAACTCAAATCAATAAAGTCCAATCCAATTAATTAAATTGGGGATTATGGTTATTACAATACCAATTCCTACAGATATTGAACAACTTATTCGTTCAAATTAAACACAAATCTATTGATTAAATTGGGGATTAGGTTTTTTAAACACAAATTAATTTTTACTTCAACACTTAAAATATAATACTAAAATGCAGGTGAGTGGAATCAAACCCACAACCTCTGAAATAAAATGTGATTACTCTACCATATAGGTTACAACCCTTTTTATTTCACATATTAGTTATATTTAAATAAGTATAATATACATTTGTATTTTTTAATATATGAGATTAATAAAATAAAAAATATACTAAACTTCAAAAATTATATTGTCATTTACATTACAAAAAATACTGCTATATTAGGTTCGTTTTATAAAACGAACTATTGTCAGTTAAATAAAATAGAAATTAGGGTTCTTACAAAACCAATTCATTCATATTTTATAAATTTTCTTCGTTCAAATTAAAACTAGACCATAAAATAAAATTTGGGATCGGTTTTTTTTCAAAACCAATTCATACAGATTTTCAACAACTTATTTGTTCTAATTAAAGATTAACCAATTCGGTCACAATAATATTGTTACTAGTATTCTTTGAGCTTTTTCTCACTACAAAACCTATTTAGAACGGCTACTTCGTATATGCGGACATACATTGGGGCGATAAATAAAAAACTAATAGTCCTTCAGGCTGAATGTCGTGTTTTTTACGATAAATAAAAAACACTAAATCGAACAAGCTGAGTGAATATTGCATATGATAATAATAATAATTGTAATAAAAATTAAAAGTACGAGTGGTAAAAGAATTTTGTAAGCTGGTGGATGGAAATGAACCCTGCATAACAAAAGGGTGTAGTCGGAAGGCATAATTATACTTTATTAGATTTGCTTAGGTGTAATCTAGTTCATCTTTAACTATTTCGTTGTGGATGCCTGACCTAAAAGCTGACATGTATTTGTTAAACATGGTTCCTAGTAAATCAGTCCCTAAAACTCATTTTGAGTTGTGGACTAATAAAAAACCTAGTTTAAGGTGCATGTCTGGGGTTGCCCGACAGAAGTAAGGATTTATAATCCAAATGAAAAGAAACTTGATTCAAGAACAATAAGTGGTTTTTTCATTGGTTATCCAGAAAAGTATAAATGGTGTAGATTTTATTGTGCTAATCATAGTATAAGAATTGTTGAATATGTAAATGCTAGGTTTATTGAAAATGGTGACGTTAGTGAGAGCTTGGAATCACGAAATGTGGAACTCCAAGAAGTTCATATAGAGATACATTTGCTTTTAACTTCTTGTAAAGTTGTTGTCCCGTCTATTGTTAGACAGTTTAACAATAGTACTGAACAACATAACGATGATCAAAATACCCAAAATGAAGATAATATCAATGATGTGCATATTGCATTAATGTGTTTTTTTTCCTATATATATATACATCTTTATAGTCTCACCAATTTAATCTCAAACATCTTCATTTTCTAGATGGAGAAAATCTTTGAAGATAAATTTATTAAATTCTTCCAAATTAAATAATGTTGCGTTTTGCATTAATGTGTTTTTTCCTATATAAACATCTCTATAGTCTCACCAATTTGATCTCAACCTTTTCCAGATTGAGAAAATCTCTTAAGCGAAATTAATTAAATTCTTTCTAATTAATTGATGGTGCAAATTGCATTAATGTGTTTTTTTCCTAGAAATACATCTCTATAGTCTCACCAATTTAATGTCAACATTTTCCGGATTGAGAATATCTTTGAAGCGAAATTAATTAAATTCTTTCAAATTAAATGATGGTACATGTTACGTTACTGGGTTTTTCTCTGCTATATATACTTCTCTTTAGTCTCCCATATTTTATCCCAAATACCTTCACTTTCAAGATTAATTCATATATCTACAGGTAATTTTTTTCCTTTTTTTTTAAATTAAGAAATTCTTGCATCTTGGTACTTTTTTCTATTCCTCAATTATTTTATTTGTTTTAAAAAGTTCGGGGTTTTTTTTATTGGGAGAATTTGGTAGAATACCCTTTTTTGTGATTTCATCTCTAATTTATAGGGTTATAAAGTTTTTGGTGATTAATTAGCAGATTTAGATTTTTTAGAAATTGATGTATAGTGATTTATTAGGAGATTTTGGTAGATACCCATTTTTTCTAATTACAAAATTATAAAATTTTACAAGTTTATAGTGATAAAGAAAGACTATGTTGAAATTAATTAGTAGATTTAGCCATTTAGATAAATACCCATTTATGATTTTATCACTAATTTATAAAGTTTTGCAAGTTTTGAAAGTCTATGATTAATTAATCTATTATAACTTAGAAGTATTTGGTAGAATACCCATTTGTAATTTTATAAACATTTTTGTCTTTTAATAGTTTTACATGTTTATAGTGATAATGAAAGTTTATTATTAATTTATTAGGTGATTTTGGTAGAATACCCTTCCTTGATTTTATCATTACTTTAAAAGGTTTTACTAGTTATAGTGATGATGAGAGTCTATGATATATTAGGGTCCGTTTAGCAGCATTGTCACAAGTGCTTCATGATGCTAGAAGCACTTCTACATTAATTTTCTGTGTTTCGTAAAAGTTGCTATCTTTCGTGAATATGTTATTTTTGAGAAACATCGTTTTTGACCTAGAAAGGATTTCATTAAAAAAAAATGAGACGAATATTACTTAGATCGCAATTGTAAACTCTTGTCTTACATCGTGATGTAGTTGTCAAATAATTAATTTTTTAAAATTTTCTATTTAATCAGAAATAAAAATGTTTATCGATGTTTTTATTTATTTGGTTTTTAAAGTGATCCTGAATGTAGTAGTATCAGGTTATGTGTTTTTTCATAGTGTATCAATTATTGTGCTACTAAGTCATTTTAAACGTATATATACCAAACATAAACAAAACAAATTAACATCAAAATTTCTTTTTCACGAGACGCTATTTCTAAAGTGCTTTTGCAAAAGTCGCTTTTTCAATAAAATTTCCCTAGATACCACTTTTCTAGAAACACTTGCTTCCCAACCGACACCTTAATCTTTTAGAAGAATTTGGTAGAATGCTCATGAGTTATTTTTACTCTAATTTTATAATTTTATAAGTGTATATTTTATACGATAATGAGGGTTTATTATGAATGTATTAGATAATTTTTGGTAGAATACCCCATCGTGATTTTATCACTAATTTTATTATAAGTTATCACTAATGTATTTAGTTCTACAATTTTATAGTAATAACTAGAGTCTGATAAATTAATCTATCAGAAGAATTTGCTAGAATACCGAATTGTGATTTTATCACTATTTTTTTTTATAGTTTTATATCTTTATGGTGATAATGAAAGTCTAATATGAATCCAATAGGTAATTTTGGTAGAATACATCATCGTAATTTTATCACTAATTTATAATGTTCTACAAGTTTATAGTTGTAATGGAAGTCTATGATTATGATTGGACTTAAATCTCTTTCACACAACAAACTAGATCACTCGTCACGCTGGTGGGATCTTCTTTAAATAACACACAACTTCCCTACTTGACATGTGCACCAACATACTTAATAGCAAATATCAAGTGGATCTTGGTAGGGTTACTACCGTTCACCCTTAAGATCTGTGTATGAATGTGTGTATTAATGCGGTAATGAGCTTACCTTGTTGAAGAGTATTTCTTCCTTTATATATGCATAATTAGGGTAGATCTTGGTCAATATTGTCATATTTCCATAGATCTACAAGTTTTCCCTTCATGTTCATAATTAACGAATAAAAATATATATACCTCTTAATCATAGTGAGATGTTTTCTTATATGCATAAGGAAACGCATCATTTTTACCATGCAAATAGGCTCTTTTAATATTATGGCATTCTCACTCTCTTCGTGAGAAGCCTTTTACTCTGTCTAAAGGAGCTAACACCTCCTGAGACTTATTCCTCCCCCTCTGTCCAGGGCCTGCTTTCTTTTCTTTGTCTATACTTAGTGGTATTTTACCCTCAAAATTATATCTTGCACGCCCATAATCAGGGGATTTAGTAGTATCTTTGTGCATATTTAAATGATTTGTTCATTACTCCATATGAATTATGGATTAATTATGGCAATAATCATACACTTGTGATAAATCTTGAATATATGATTTATATTTCGCCTTAAAGGCCCAATAGGTAGATTGGCACGTTGGATATAACAAGAGTCCGTCGTATTTAGTGCATATAGCTAACTAGGCCGATAATTATTCTCGATATGCACCCTAACCCTTTTTTTAGAACGACGTTTCTAGTTTTAATTCAATGGCATTGATTGCTCATTAATTATATTAATTGCAACCCTATCCCTCAAATTTTATCCCCATCAAATTAAGTAATATATTATGAGGACTCGAGAAATAAAAATATGTTTACTCAAATTTGACATAATATGTTAAAAAGTCATTGATGGGGGGTTAAAAATTAGGTTTCGGACCCCGCAGCGATTGTAAAACACGTGGTCTGAAACCGAGCAATAAAGATGGAGATAATGAGAATTTAATGGCTCCATCAAGGGGAGCAGATAGGGTTCTGAACCCGGTTCCCTCACCGATGAGCTTATCAGCGAGATAACCTCTGAAAGATTCTCATATATCTAAGATAATCCATCAGATATTACACGAACGAAAGAAGACACCAAATCTATAAAAACATATCTCATAAAGATGGGGTCAAACCCTTATAGATATGTTCCTTAAGTATAAAGAAAAGCATATCCAGTAGCAAGACTAAAAGATAGACGAGTAGCCCATGTCAGAGCCTCCTCACCAATGGATATTTGACTATCCAAAGCGATAAAACTACAAGATCAACGTCTCTGAAGGCTAACGAAAGAGACATGATCTCTCAGGAGGGCTCCCTTTGCTAGCAAGGAGAAATGGCATCGCCCCTTCGAGCTAGCCAAGTCGGTGGAAATATACAGGAGATATAACAAAATATATATCAGCATGGTATTAGGGAAATGAAAAGATATGAATAAGATGTGATTGATAAGATCATATCAATTACAAAAGATACACGCTAAATCGCATCTACCACCTATATAAGGGGCTCGCAATTCAAGAAAGAAATCATCTGAAACCATAGGAACTCAGACATACACTTAACTATTGGGTATCATTAACCCTACTTATATTCAATACACATTCATATTTATGATCCAAATCCTAGATATTTAATCTTCTCACTTCTCCGTTAGACGAAGGAGGTTAAAAGGTGGTCAAACCACAAAGTCTCTCTTGATTTTAGTTGTTTATACGTATGTCATAAAGAACTAGTAAGAAGTCCGGGTCAAACCCTAAAAATGAGTTTTTTCATTGGCTCACAGCCTATGAGTGAAGTTCACTCACTTAGACCAATTTTTAAGGTCCATCAATCATATCATAAAAAAACATATTTTTAAATTAGAGAAGCAACTAATGATGAAGATTGAGTGCCTATACTTGAGTTGAAATGTTTATACTCCCTCCTAATTAAATTACATGGCGGTTAATAATATATAGGGTGTGTTTGGTTGGGGCATTTGGAGAGTGGGATAGGATTAAAAATGCATATAGGCCTACATATTCCATGTCTACTTCGTCTTTAAGGATGGAATTAGTAATGTATACGGGATTACAAATGATGCAAACATGGGGTATTTGGAATAACTTCCGAGGGTGGTCTTATAATTTTAGTCTAACTGTTTAAAAATGACCTAAAAGAACCTACTTCATTTTAGAAACAAAACATTTTGAGAAACAAGTAAACTAAACACACTCAAGAGAAAATTCAAACTAAAATCCTAGTGAGACCCTACTTTTAAACTAATTTTGCAGAGACTCCTTGTAATGAATTCCATATTTTGTGTTTAATCACTCAAAAATTGATATTTTCATCAATAATCAAACTGTTACAAGGAAAACGTAGTTCTCTTCCCCTCCACAAGTTGGATAGCACTTGTAGCTATGATTTTCCTAAATGGTATTTTGTTAGTATATTGATAAAGCCCCTTAGGGGAGAATTATTGGTGCCTTCAATCCTAATATCCGGTCTTATACTAATATTAGCTCTGGTTACCAATATCTACAATGTAGCCTTGTAATAAATAAAAGTAATGAGGCTTGCCATGTTACTTTTGTCTATGCAGCAAATTTACATAAGGCTTGGTATGTTTGCAAGAGATCAGCTTCAGAAATCTCAAACCCTCTTTGACTCTGGCAATATGTCTGTCTCTTTTAACTCCCTTTCTATACTTAAAAAAATGACCTCCTCTCTATTTTCTTAAAGAGAAGGAATTTTTTTTGAAGAAAAAGAGTAGGATTAATTGGCTTCAGACACCTACTTTTTAAAACTATCAACAAGAGGAATTGTACCAATAGAATCTCCTCTATTGATGATGACAATGGTAACCCTCTCACCAAGCATACTGATATTGTGAATAACATTGTTGGGTACTATGATAAGCTTATTGGGTCTAATACTCATAATATTTACCCTTGTATTAATCATATGAGGGATTACATTAAGCATGTAGTCTCTCATGATATGGCCCTTGATATGATCACTATTTTTAAAAATAGTGAGATTAAGGACTGTATGTTCTCCCTGAATCCTAAGAATTCCCCTGGACTGCATGGTTTTAATGTATATATTTTTTTTCCAGAAAACTTGGCATAAAGTGGGTTATAGCATCACTAAAGCTATTAAATATTTTTTGGCTTCCAAAGCTCTTCTTAGGCAAGCTAATAATACTTGTATTGCGCTTGTGCCTAAGAAGGAAAACGCTTCTAATGTTAAGGACTTTAGACCCGTCTATTGTTGCGACACTATTTATAAGTGTATTTCTAAAAACTTATTGCTAATTGAATAAACCTCACATGGACAAGCTTGTTAGTGAAAACCAATCAGCTTTTATTGGAGGAAGTTCTATTAGTGATAATGTTTTTCCTGCTCAGTAAATTCTTATTGGCTATCATGTTAATTTTTTTAATGGGATTTCATACCTTCATGGGAGGCTGGATTAAGATCTCTTTCTCTACTCCTTATTACTCTATTATGATAAATGGAAGCATGAAGGTTTTTTTTGCATTGGAGAAGTGGACCCCCTCTTCCCCTATATTTTTATTATTTGTATGAATGCTCTCTCTTCAACGCTTGATAAGACTCAATAGAATGGTGATTCAAACTTGAGGGACTGGTCTGAACTAGATGTAATAACACTGTAATAACACCTGTCACTCGCACCTCTTCATTTCTCACTGTGAAAACCCTAAGAGAGAGACTATCTCTCTCTTACGCTCCATCTTCAACCCCTTCTCTTATTAAACAGAAACAAAATACCTCCATCTTCATCTTCATCTGATTCTTAAATTAGAAAAACCTTTGGCTTCGGTAATTATAATCCCCTTTAGAACCTGTGAAAAATCATCCATACTAGAAGAAATGGAGACTCCCTCCCAATTCGCAAGTAGATCAGCAGCCTTGTTGCCTTCACGCGCCACATATGTAAACTGGTAGTCTCCTTCCTTAATTTGATCTTGAATACAATTAAATAGATCTAATACTTTCCAAGGGCATTTTTGTTTACCTTTGATAATATTGATTAACTGTAAAGAATCACTCTCAATTATTAGAAGTCTTTTTGGAGAGATTTGTAGACCATAATATAGTGCTTTGAACTCAGAATAAAGAGCTGAATAGCTTGTGACAGCCCTAGAAAATCCTTTGATAAAATACCCCTTTTCATCTCTAATTAGCCCACCAATTCCATTTAGAACTTCAGATTGATTAAAACAGCCATCTATATTAGTTTCAGATAACCAGATGGTGTATGTATCCACTTAATAAGAATGGCTTTTTTAATATTCTTCTTACCACTGTAATTGGAGTAAGAGAAATCTTTCTACTTATAACCAGACTGAATAATCAAATCTTCAGAATTTCGAATAATATTGCTAGACCTCATTTTGATATTTTCAAATTTGCATGAACATCTAGATTTCCAAATAACCCAAATAATAATAGAAGGTAGAACTTGACAAATTTTCCTTTCAGAAAAGGATTTTTTCTTACTGATAGAAGACCACCAGCTGTTAATTCTTCCAAACAAAGAATTATTCTGAGTAATAATACCCCATTTACCTTCAAAGAAATTCCAAACCTCTTTTGCAACTGTACCATTACTAAAAAGATGATCAAAATTTTCTTCTGAATTTTTACAACACCCACACATAGAAGCTATATTAATACCAAATTTATGCAGGTTGCAATCCAAGGAAATAGCCTGGTTAAATAGCTTCCACATAAAGCAAGAGACTTTTAAAGGTATCATTCTATTCCATATAAATGTACTTCTCCAGTTTATAGAACATACTTCTCTGACAATATTCCACGCTGAATTTATAGTAAAATTCCCTAGAGTAGTAAGTTTCCATATAGGTTTAAACCCATTTTCAACTCTGGTAGTATTACTCTCAGTTAATTCTCT
Source organism: Primula vulgaris (assembly GCA_963920805.1). Lineage (NCBI taxonomy): Eukaryota > Viridiplantae > Streptophyta > Magnoliopsida > Ericales > Primulaceae > Primula > Primula vulgaris. The sequence goes on from OY987215.1 coordinate 25,805,676, forward strand.
AGCTTGAAGCATTCTGCACCAAGTATTAGTACCTTTTTTAATAGGAATATCTTCTCCTTTCTTTTTTCTACAATATTTAGCTTTCATGAAATTGGACCATAAAGAATCTTTAGTTTTGAACTTCCACTAGAGTTTCATAGCAAAAGCTTTTGAAATGTCATGAAAACTTTTAACATTCAATCCTCCTTCTATCACAGGAGAACAAATTTTGCTCCATCTAACCCAATGGTGCTTGTTTTTACCATCTTTATTACCCCATAAAAAGTTAGATAATAATTGATCAATTCTTTTAACAACTTGTAGAGGTGGATTCATTGCTGCCAATGTATAAATAGGAATAGATTGAAGAACATGCCTAATCAATATTAGTTTACCACCTAAATTAAGCCAATTGCCCTTCCAAGTAGCCAGCTTACTTCTAACTTTTAGAATAAGTTCATGAAAAAGTATACACTTTTTATGCCCAGAATATAACTTGCAACCAAGATAGGAAAAAGGAGGTTTCTTACTTGCAATATTAAGCTCTTTGCAGATAATTCCTTTTTGAATCACACTGACACTTTTTGAGAAATAGACTGAACTTTTTTCTAAACTGATTTCTTGACCAGAATCTCTATTATAACATTGCAGGATATTGCTGATCTTTCTAATAGAATGAAGATCTGCTGAACTGAAGATTATCAAGTCATCAGCAAAGGCAAGGTGAGTTATTATAGGGCTTCCAATAGGAGCTTTAAAAGCTGTCCACCTTTTGCTGTCAATCAATTTATTTAAATTCCTGCTTAATACTTCAGAGCAAATAATAAATAGACTAGAAGATAGTGGATCACCCTGTCTTAGACGATTTCTAGGAGTAATAAGTTCAGTAGGACTGCCATTCACCAGAATAGAAGTTTGATTTCCAGAAATAATCCTCCATACTAAATCAATAACCTTCTCAGAGAAACCCAATTTTCTTGAAGTAGAAATAAGGAAATGCCATCATATTTTATCATAGGCTTTTTTCATATCTAGCTTTATAGCTATATTTCTCCCACTGGATTTTTTATTAAGAGTTGAAATGAATTCTTGAGCCAGTAGAACATTGTCTACAATGTCTCTAGATTTGACAAATCCACTCTGATTCTCAGAAATAATAACAGGCAAAATGTTAGCAAATCTAGTAGATATAATTTTAGAGATAACCTTACTGCAGAAAGTACATAAACTGATAGGTCTGAATTCAGCAAACTTCTTGGGCTTAATCTTCTTTGGTATAAGAGCAATAACAGTAGTAGAAAGAGATCTAGGTAATAGATTGCCCATGAAGAAAAGATCAATAGCTTTGACAACATCTTCATCAATAATATCCCAACAAGATACAAAAATTTACCTGTAAAACCATCTATGCCAGGTGCACTAGAATTACTGAGGTCAAAAACAGCTTGTTTTACCTCTTCCCTAGAAGGGTCTTTGTCCAATAGATAATTCATCTCTTTATTAATAACTTTAGGAATTCTTTCTAAACTGTTATAAACAAAACAATTAGATTGATCAGCTGCCAATAGTCTTTGAAAATAATCAATGGCTTCCTTTTTGATTTCCCCTGGTTCTTTTACAACAGTATCATCTTCTTTCTCTATTTCACCAATAGAACACTTAATTCTTCTTTTTTTAACAATGCTGTGATAAAATTTTGTATTAGCATCTTGTAAAGCCCATTTCAAATTGGCCTTTTGTGCCCAATATTTTTCTTCTATACTGAGTTTGGCTTTTAGAATAGCTTCTTATTTATTAAGTTTAATCCTATTGACAGGTGTTAGATCCACTTCAAACTTTTGTTCTGCTCTCAACATATTATCTTCTGCTATTGTGATTTCTTGGAAAATATTCCCAAAGGTATTATAATTCCACTCTTTAAGTTTCTTTCTAACTGCTTTTAAGTTGGTAGCAAGATTTTCCAAAACATTAGAATTAGAACTAGGAACCCAGACAACTTTCACTATACTTTGAAAGTCTTCATGATCAACCCAAAAATTTTGAAAAATGAACCTTCTTGGACTGTTGACTTGAACCAACTGTAACTTTAATAGTAAAGGGCTATGTTGCAGAATAAATTAGCAAATTCTTGATTAAATAAAATCTTGTCTATTCTTTCAAAAATAGCATCCCCCCATTACGCTTGTTCCACCAAGTGTATTTAGAACCACTGTAGATAGCTTCTGAAACCCCTAGATTTTTTATACAAGACAAATAATCATTAGCAGAGTTAATATTAATAGGTAGACCCCCTATTTTATCTTTTTCAGATGACACAGTATTTGTAAAAACCCGGATTTTCGTAGGAAAATACCGTGGTGAAGAGAACTGAGCTATCCCACATCGCCTAGATATGTAGTACCTATATGGTATATAAGGTAGGAGTATCCTCCTTCTTATCACCAAGGCCTTTTAAAGCCGTGCGGCCCAATAAGCAAGGACGAAATTGGGCCAAAGCGGACAGTATTGGTGTTAGGAAGCAGATGGTGGTGGTCTGGTCGGAGGACCGGATCGTTACAATTGGTATCAGAGCCGCTATCTAGCCGATGTGGGCACTGGCAACCCCGGAAGGATGGCGTGCCCGATGGGGACGTCGTGCCTAAAGGGGGGAAGAGTGTAAAAACCCGGATTTTCATAGGAAAATACCGTGGTAAATAGAACTGAGCTATCCCACATCGCCTAGATATGTAGTACCTATATGGTATATAAGGTAGGAGTATCCTCCTTCTTATCACCAAGGCCTTTTAAAGCCGTGCGGCCCAATAAGCGAGGACGAAATTGGGCCAAAGCGGACAGTATTGGTGTTAGGAAGCAGATGGTGGCGGTCTGGTCGGAGGACCGGGTCGTTACAGTATTAAAATCCCCTCCAATCAACCAAGGATTATTAGTATAAGAGCTTTCCAAAAAACTCCAAAGAGAACTTCTTTCAGCTGCTATACACTTAGCATAAACTACTGTAATTTGTAACTGGAAACCCAAATAGCCAATAGAAACTGCCATAGAAACAGCTTGATTCATTTGATGAATAATAGATATAGTAATCTCTTGCATATAGAAGATCCAGATCTTATTCTCTTCATGAACCAGGACTTCATCAAAACCAAATTTCCTTTTATAGAAATCCACTTTATCTAGATTTTTCTTTGGTTCAATACAAGCTAAGAACATAACATGATGTAGTTTGCATAATTTATTAATACGTCTAGTGGTAGATTTAGTACCCACTCCTCTAATGTTCCAGAAAAGTGTATTAATCATTTAAAACTACTTTTAACCCCTACATTAGAGGATCTAAGAACCATAGCATCTTTTCCAACAACAATTGGCTTTTTTCCAATTTTTCTCTTTGGAGTTTTCCATTCTCCTTCTTCCAGAATATTGGGTATTTCTCTAGGTGAGAGACCCAGATCAATTCTTAAATTCTTAGAAATGTCTGGAGCATCAATTAGACTAGTGTTCCTCATTGTCACATTATCATCATATGGAGTGATATTTAAGGGCTTGAGAACAATTGGTTCACCAGTAAATAGAACTATTTCAGTATTTAGATTACTTTTATCAATCTTGTCTTCTTCCAATAATGTAAAAAGATTGTTGTTTACAGGGCCTTCTGCAGCTGGCTTTGCAGCTACTTCTTCATCATTTTTTGGTAGATCAGTGTTGAAGCTTTTAGTCTTTTGTACTTACTTTCTCATTATTATTCTAATAATTGGCCTTTTTATTCTTTTGTTTAGCTTGTTTTTCATTCCCATCATTAGCTATTTCTTTGTCAGTAGCAGTGACTTTCTTTTTGGTGATACTCTCTTCTTTGTAGTTTTCTTCTTTTTCTAGGTTAGAAAACTTACAAACCTACATAGAATGACCCAATTTTAAACATTCAGAGCAGTACTTAGGGACCTCTTCATATACACAGTGCTGCCAAAAACCTTCATTAAGACCATAGTTTATTCTTACTCTTCTTATAAGTTTTTCCTTAGATCAATTTCAACACAGATTCGGGCTAGACCTGGTCTAGTCAGTTTCGCTGTTGGATCATCTACCTTTAGGGGTTTTCCAAAGGCAGATGCAATACTAAAAATACTACTTTTATTATAAAGATGGATTGGTAATTTAGAAAGAGAAATCCAAACAGGAGTTACCGAAGATTCCTTTTCCGAGCTGAAATCATAAGACCATTTAAAAGATCTCATAGGGCAATTATCAATATACCAAATTTTACGCATCCAAATACGTAGAAAATATTCTTCATAATAACATCGAATTAGAATATGTTTTGAATCAATGACTCCAATATGAAAGTTAGCTTTCAACCCCATTGAACTAAAAGTTTTACGGATTATATCTATATGAGGCTTACCATGTGAAAATTTCCCTATAAGGGTATATTTGAATGGTTCTGAAAGAGTGTTGAAGTCTTCAATCGAATAATGAATCATAGGTTCTCCTTCAAACGATTCGATTGGTTTAACTGGAACTTTTGAAGAAACGATTTGGGTTTTTAATAAGAATGCGAAAGATTTAGATGTATGTGGTTCCGGGGAAAGGGTTTGGTTTGGGTCCGATGATTGATTGACGGAAAACTTTGGAATAGTTGTGGTTTTTAGAATAGATGCGAAAGATTTAACTGTGGGGGGTTCCAAAGAGATGGGTAGTTTGGGATCAGGTGGCTGAATAGCGGTCATCTTATCGGCGGCTAGGGTTTTTCACCCTAGACGTCTCTCTCTCTCTCTCTCTATAAGTTGTTAGATATGACGCTTGATAAGACTTGTGATAATAAGGATTTTAGTTATCATATTAAGTGCAAGAAGTTAAATATTACTCATTTATGTTTTGTTGATGACCTATTGCTCTTTTGCTACAAAAATCTGAAGTCTCTCAAGATTATTGCCAAAATTTTGCTTCTTTTTGCTCAGTATTATAGTCTAATAGCTAACCCTGAAAATAGTAACCACCTATGAGTCCACCCTGCCTGTTAGATACCTAGGTGTACCTATCTTATCATCCAGGCTTAAGCCTATTCATTTTAAAGCCCTCATTAATAATATTACCAATATACTTGCTAGCTGGACTAGTAAATTTCTCTCCTACGCTGGGAGAGTTCAGCTCATCATCTCTGTTCTCTATTGGTTTTCTCATTTTATCTTACCCACTGCTGAACTCTATCATCTCTAGCTTTCTTTGGGCTGGTACTACTCTTAATAATAAAAAGGGTAAAGTGGCCTGGAAAGATGTGTGTTTTCCCCGGGGGTTTGGGTTTCAAGAATATTAAGGATTGGAATTTTGCCCTTATTGCAAAGCTGCTTTGGAAGCTTTGTGACCCAAAATCTCACTCTCTTTGAAAAAAGTGGGCTTTTAATAATATTTTAGAAGAGAGAAATATTTGGGCAGCTAGCATTCCTTCTAATAGCAGCGTGCTTGGAAGAAAATTCTTCAAGCTGGGTGTATTCTTAAAGACATTATTGTCTATAAGGTGGGGAATGGTGAATCTATCTCACTATTGTATGTATAACTGGCTTATTCATGGCCCTATTCTACCCAGGGACCATGTGAAAAGCTTGCTTATTGACACTGGTATTACTCTTAAACAAAAGTTCTCCGCTATCATTGATAATGGTAAGTGGAAATGGCCATACACCACTAATGAAATTATCATGAATATCCAAACCTCCTTGAATCCCCCTATCTACAGAGACAGGGAGGATGCTTTAGCCTGGAAAAATTCAAATGATGGTTTCACTGTTAAGAAAATGTGGAAGCACATTACAAAGAAAAATCATAGGGTGCCCTGGTACCCTCTTGTTTGGTCTAAAGACAGTGTACCTGAATGCAAATTCATTCCGTGGCCTGCTGTTCTTAAGAGACTTCCCACTTGTGATAAAATGTCCCTTTGGTCTGCTCAGGTGGATGCTACTTGCTCCCTTTGTAGGAGTGAGAATGAGGATATTAGTCACCTTTTATTTAACTGCCCCTACTCTAAGAGAGTATTTCACACTCTAATGAACAAAGCTGGGTTCTTGGGTCAAGCCAACTCTTGGGAAGGTTTGATTGCCTAGGCTATTTGCTTGTTTAAAGGGAATAACTCAAGTGCCCTTCTAGGAAAACTCATATTTTCTGGTACAGTTTATGTGCTATTGAGGAGAAGAATAATAGAAGACATGATAACCCTGATCAAAACATTTGTTTTGTCATACACCAAATTGAGTACTGGGTACAAGCTAAGCTTGATATGCGTCGGAATGTACGACGTAATCTCAGAAATGAAAATATTGCTAATTTCTGGAATCTTAAAAATAATATTTTTTAAAATTATGATGAGATTATGCAAAATATGGTTACATGTGGGAGATAATGATGCTGTTGAAAACCTTTTAAAGCTGAAGAAGAATGGATATATTACGTAGAGAAACTAAAGAAGTCGGAATACGACAATTGCTGCTGGTCTGAACTCGACCAGAGACCAATACCAATGATACAGCAGAACTAGTCTTTTTGTGCATTAGGACTAAGCTTTCCTCTCATTTGGTTGTTACTACTTTTGATGCCCTCCTAAAGGGGCTTTATTTCTTTCTGTTGGTTTACAACTAATGTCGGACTTGTGTATAACCCTTAATTTTTTTTTTTTTGTGTTCTTTGGTGCTTGTACTAAGAAAACGAACCTTTGTTTTGTTGTTGTTTATAAAAACAACAACAACAACCTAGTTCTCTTGGTACAGCAGGCTAGGAAAATAGCCAATATTTTTGTTTCAACAAAAGTACTGTTAAATATTCATATGATACGGGAGGGAAAATAGTATAACTTTTTATTGTATTATAAATCTGGATAAACTACTATTTGTAAGAAGAATGGTTAAAGTTGTAAATTTACCAAAATTGCCGGGACGTTGAACCTATGCAAAGGACTGTATTGGATAGGTTATCCGGATTAGAAATACCCCATCTTTTCTAATTTCCTACTAATCCCATCATGATTCATTGTCCTGGTACTAGAAATCCTGCAACCAATCAAGACCATAGGGTCTTGCTAAGATTAAGCTATTAATGTCCAATTGTAAGATTGGAGTGCAATTAATATATAACTAAATGATTCTCATTAAGTAACTTAATGATACATAACAATTTGATTTTTCCATTTTTTTTTATCTCATTCAAACTTTCAAAAACATTCATCAATGGAAGAAAGTTTACACTAATGCTTTTGACCGAAAAAGTTAAATAAATATGGTCTATTAAATACTATTCCATTCATCAACAGATTAAATCTCTTTTAATTTGAAATTTTTGATACGCAATGAAAACAAACCATTGGGTTTTAGTGTTTTACCTTTAAAATCACCAAATGCCAATATTATTTAGGACATCACTTTAAAAATTAAATTAAAATTTTAAATTAAAAAATTGGCAAATTGAACTAGTAATTCCTTAACAATAAAATAATAATTTAATCTTCCTGAAAAAATTGTTTTCTTTTGGAGGATATATAAGCATGTGATTAATTTTAGTGTGTATAATTTAAGTCAATTTGTTTGTTTATTAACTTTTCTATGGAGACTATATCTTTTGGTGATTTATAGAATCATAGATAATGCCATTAATATTATTAAGATTATATATGTTTGTGGTATTTATTACCAAATAGATCATCTTATATATAGCAGTTGTTGTAATACACATTGTTACTCTCATTTCTCTGATATATAAAAATGGTCGATAAGTCACATTTGATAATAAAATTATACAATAGTCATTACTCATCTCTTATTCTCTTCTTACCTTTGTCTTACTTCTTTTATCGAAATTACGTTGAGCTAACTTGCTTATAACAAGGTATCAGAACTTTGCTCGAAAAAGTTCCTTTATTGAGGGCATTGGATCAATTTTCTCGCTTGTAGGTTGGGTTAAACGCTCGAAAATTTTGGATAAACGCTCAGATATTGGGTGACAACATTCGAATGGATATTCGTTCTCAATCGTTGGAGCACTCGGAAATAAGGTACTATTACTAATCCGAGGACTGTAAGTAAAATAAATGATTCCATGAATCCAATCCTCGGGTTAGGTTTGGTTTAAATTTTTAATTTTAGTGGTTTGCTTTTGAATTCAAAAAATTTAAATCCGTTTTATTATGATTTGATTTATGTTTCAGTTTTTTTAATCTGAAAGAGACCAATCTGATATGAATCAATGAATCCTATCCGAACCATTGAATACAATCCATTTTACAATGACTTTAACCCATTAAAAACAAGTATTATGAATGTTTCATTCATTGATTATGAAAGAAAAAAACAATTAGTTTTCGTTTGCTATTTAATTTGCAAAATTAGAATTATTGATTATGAAAGAAAAAACAATTAGTTATCGTTTGTTATTTAATTTGCAAAAATAGAAAGTTTCATATTTTGTTTATATCTGGGGATTTTTGGTATAGCTTATTGGTATTTAATAGTTTTTTTTATTAAAACTTATAAGTGGTGTTTGCAAGTAATGTGTTTAGTGCTGGTTTGAAAGTAATTATCAATCAAATATGTATCAAAAATGAATAAATGAAATAATGAATGACAAATATTATTAAAACTGAATTCGATCCGTACCATTGAATCCGTAAAATCGAACCAGACCGATCTGATCTGTTTGGTTTGGTTTGGATTGAAAAAAAAACGGTTTGTTTTGGATCAAAATTTTGCAATCCCTTTATAATGGATTGGTTTAGGATTCACGATAATCTGTTTCAATTCGAATAATTTCACTAAAAAAAATACCAGTTTACCATCAGATGCCATGTTGCTAAACTTGAATTTTTCTTAATTTTCTTAATTTATTAATTTGTTGATAAAGAACATTTCCTTTTGATATTTATAATATTTTATTCAATTTTCTCTCGGAAATACCCCATCTCTTCCCCACCATGACAAACGTCGCTCGCCACCACGTCCATTGTTAGAGCACCATCTGAATGGCAGAGCACCACCCCATTCGCCATCTCTTTATGCCCCAGCCGTTGACCTCCCTCTCACTCTTTCTCGCTCAAGTGGCACGATGGCGGTGATTACTAGTCGCATGTCTCAGTTCCCCGATGTGGAGGCTATGGTTTCGGGCGATCAAAACCCTAGGATTTTATCCAGGGACCAATTATGAGAGTTTGAAAGAATTAGACTATCAAACCCTCGACTTCTTGTGTGAATTGGCATTGACCCCAAAAAGTATTATAAGAAACTTGTCTGACTTGAAACTTTTAAAATTAGGTTTTGATCATAGAGTTTCATGGCTAAAATAATGAAGGCTTTTTTTATACAGTACATGTCTGAATTAAAAAAATATAATGAGAATGTTTTTGTCGGACTAATTTTAAAATACTCTAAAGTGGGGTATCTGATTCAATCATTACTTGATATCCGAGTGACATGATACTTTCTAAAAGTCGTGTTTTTGTGAGCATAAACTGTTTTCAAATGACCATATTATGATTTGAATGGCCATAGATTGGTTTGAATGACCATGAACTGTTTTCAATTAATAATATAAACTGTTTTAAAATAAGCATAGACCTCTATTTTGAAATGGTCGTAAACTTGTTACCTAGGATTGTTGTCTAGTGTATTTTATTGATTAGTCTGTCTTAGAAACAGTCTAAATGTCCTAGACTGTTTACTTCAGGTTCATTTTCATTTTTTTTAGCGTATTTTTGCGAATTTTATTTTTTTTGCCAAAAATTTTGAAGGTCTTGGATTTTTTCGTCTTTCCCTGGCTTTTTTTATTTCCCCACTTTTTAAGTGATCTTGGATTTTTTTGAAGATTGTTTCAGTTATCAACCATTTTAGGGTTTTGTACTTTTATATGTATTTTGGGCTTTTTATGTTATTTCTTTTCAAACTTTTCCAAATTTTAAAACAGTACTCTTTTATTTTATTTTCCTTTTTTCGAAAAAATTTAGAGTGAATTAGATAGAATTGGCCTAAAACTTGAGAACTATATTTGTAGTAGTGTTTCTTTGTTTCATTCATATGATATGACAATTGAGTTTTGGCCATGATCCCTAGTTTATCTCTCTCTAAAAGGGGATTACCTTTATCTTCTTTCTTGTTCTTACGTGACTTATTCATTTCTTTTTGCTTATTTCCTACGAATAGTACTCGTATTCATCACCATAAAGAACAGGCATACGATGTTTTCAATACAAAAAGAAATAGTCGAAAAATAAAACCATAGTATACTAAAGAGAAAAACTTCAACTATAAAGTATAAAGTTGTATAAATCCCAAATTTTTGCAAATTCTATTTTATTTGCATGAGCTCTTTATTCTTTTTTAACAATTTTAGTGTTTTACATATCTGACTTATTGGGTTTTTAGTCATAAGAATAACTTTATTAATTTATTCGGGCAGATGACGCAAGGTTTGGATATGATAAGGAGCGTGGGTTTTATCTCATAAATGATGAAGTGACAGTGCATCGTGAAAATAATGTGGTGACAAATGTTGAGAACCCAATAACAATCGATTCTGGAAAACAAGGCAAAAGAGGCATGTCATCAGAGCAACGGAAGAATTTGTCTAAAGAAACAATATTCTCCTACTTTCATTTGCAAATTCCCGAAGCTGCAAAAGAACTCAAAATCGGGTTACAGAGTCTGAAAAAAAGATGCAGAGAAGTTGGGATTAGTTGTTGGCCTCATAGGAAGATTAAGAGTCTCCAAACTCTCATGGAACGTGTTCAGGTTTTCTTCTTTTTCTTCCACATATACAGGCTTTGTTTAGTGGATTCTTATATATTTAGGAAACTGTTCTTCTTTAAAGGTGGTTAGAAAGATTATTTGAAGAACGCACACACGCACACAAAACGTGTATGTTTCGATATCAGTTCGACATTTTTTCACGTGTTGGAAAATATAATTCCCGCGTGACATTGAGTAATTGAAAGATTTTTCTTTTCTTTTTTTAAAAAAGTTATTGAAAGATTTGACCATTACAACACTTCCGCGTACACGCTTTGAATCCTTCCTCGCACGTCGTTGATAATTTAGAAACACGAGAAAATTAAACACAAAATACACCATACAGTATTAACAAGTCCATAACTTTCAAATTTTACAATTTTGTCTTAAAAATGATGAGATAGTTAGAAAAAAAAGTTGTATTTGATATATTTGTAAATTTTCTTGTTTTTGTAAAATAAATAAATATATTAACTTATACAGTTATATTTAATAATATATCTATAATTGTTTTGAGAAGTTTGACCCATCCAAACCGGACCACAAAGTAGACAACACCGGATTTAATAAAACCAAACTCCTACACTTTTTTTTTTTATAAATCGGATAAGTGACTATTTCATCACAGCATAAGAACATCGATATTTCCATTATGGTCTCCCACACTGAAGATTAAAATGTGGGATATGCATCTAGTAATACTAATCTGGTTGTTCTTAGTAGTTTCTATTTTAAAGGGTTAAAGGGGTGGGTGTTAAATCTCTGGATCGTTTTTAATAAGATTTTAAAAAAGAATATTTTCTATTTTACGTTTTCGACTTGTTTCACTGGTTCATAGCAAAGGTTACCGAGTATTACCAAGGAGCATCCACGTTCTAGAAAGAAATCATATTTTTCTTAAAAGTTCTACAATGTTTGGTTGTCTTAAAACCTGAGTTTCTCCATTTTTGTTATTATGTGAAAAATAGAATTTTTAAGTAAAATGAACACTGTTTTAAAAGTTCGAATGTTAATATATTTTACTGACACACATGATGTAGGAGGAAGCTAAAGATGGAGACGGCATATCGATCGGCCAGGATGTCAGTATTCTAAAGGAAGAACTTGCTATACTGAAAGAAAACCCCAATAATAAACTGGAGGATAGCAAAAAGAAGCTTAGGCAAGCTTGTAATTATAAAGCTAAATACCAGAAAAAAAAGGTTCCTGGTTCTGAAGGTACGTCCATGATGTCAACAAATGATCATGACGAAGTAGTTTAAAAGAAGTGCTTTAATTAGATTTTGTTTTGCTTTGAGAAACTCAGTAAGGGAATGTTTTGTGTGTGGTTTGGTTGAAAGGATTGTTTTTTTGGACGCGTGGGGCCGCCTGTAGTGGACCCGTTCTTTTATTTTGGATTATTTATCAGTTGTTATACTATTAATGTTGTTTTGGACCAATCTTTGTTACCTATTTTAGTTTATTATTCTAATTTTTATGTTAATTTACATGAATAGGGCTTAGTATGTTTTCTAATCACATGTGTGCTATCTCTCTTATTTATGGGAAGGGTTAACAACGATGTCATAACAATCAACTTAGAGAGCAAGAAATAAAAGACGAATTTAAACCTTATCCGCCGCTTGCATGGCTAATCATGCAAATCTCTCTCCGGAGAGGGATAAAGATCAAACGGATACGACAAGTGCGCAACTAATGTGACGAGATCCTAAATGATTAGGTCTAAAAGATCCTCTTGTTACGTTAGAATAAGAACACACTCAAAACATAAAGAATATACAGAAAAAGGAATTTGACGAAACTGTAACTTGATTAATAATCAAAATTGTTGCAATCTCTCATCTGCTCTCAATAATAATAAAAAATTATCTGAACTTTAATTTATCTTAAAGTTCCCAGATAGCTTTGGTTTATTCTGCTATCTAGATTTGGAAATGTCTAATCTATTTATAGGCTATAACTAATCATATGTAAGTTAGGATTATGACTATAACTTATGCTAATTCAACAAGGATTAAAACGAGATTATGAACAACTCCTAATTTAACTAGGAATGTGAATAATCTCAAATCCTAATCCAACTAAAATACATCATAGTTTATTCTAAGGGGTATCCTCCTGGATCATGGCTCCCCCCTCAAGAGCGATGAGCTCCTGCTTAAGCTATTTATGGAGATTGAGGAAGTAGAGGTAATCGTGACCAAAGAAAGTGTATGCACGTTGTAATCAAACAAATCATACAGTGCAGTTTTACCGGAAATTACATGGAAAGCCACACAATTTCGCTAACCAGGCATCAGTTGAGAAAGATGTTTCAGTTATTCATAGCCCTCAGGCTCCTGGAAATTTAAGCAACATGGATTTTATTACCATTTCAGAAGATGAATATGCTAGGATTATGGCACAAAATAAGGCCAGTTTACCAAATCCTTCCACTGCTACTTTCGCCCTATCAGGTATGGCATCCACTTGCTGTTTTTCATCATCCTCGAACCCGTGGATCATTGACTCTGGAGCTTGAGATCATATGACCGATTCGTTTAATCTTTTATCTAATTATCAATCTATACTTCTAATCAAACTATAATGCTTGTTAATGGTTCATCGACTAAAGTCTCTGGTGTTGAAAACATTTCTCTCAATTCTTCTATGAATCTGTCATCTGTCTTGCATGTTCCACAATTTCCATTCAGCTTAATGTGTATAAGTAAAATCACTCATTCACTTAATTGCTCGGTAACTTTTTATCCTTCATTCTGTGTTTTCCAGGATCTAACGACGAAGAAGAAGATTGGTATGGGGCATGAAGTCAATGGACTATACTACTTCAATTTTAATCGCTCTCCGAAAGCCCTCCACTCATTTTTATCTCCTTTTGAATGGCATTGTCGTCTAGGTCATCCATCACTTGCCACACTTAAGCGTCAAGTCCCGAGTCTTAGTCATTTGCCCTCTTTATTTTGTGAAACATGCCAGTTCAGTAAGCATCAACGTGTACCATTTAAATCCAGAATTAACAATAGAGTCTCTAGTTCTTTTGAATTAGTTCAATCCGATGTATGGGGTCCTATTAAGTATTCTTCAATAAATGGTTATCATTATTTTGTCACATTTGTGGATGATTTTTCTTGTATGACATGGTTGTTTTTAATGAAAAAACGTTATGACTTGTTCCTCATATTTAAGAAATTTCGTGCTGAGATGAAAACTCAATTTAATTTACGTATTTGCATTCTACGTTCTGACAATGCCAAAGAATACGAATCTGACCCTTTTAACTTCTACTTTACTAAAAATGGAATTGTCCATCAAATATCATGTATTTATACACCACAACAAAATGGTGTTTCCGAAAGGAAAAATCGACATTTACTTGATGTAACTCGAGCTTTATTGTTTCAAATGAATGTGCCTAAGTATTTTTAGAGCGACGAAGTCCTCACGTCTTGTTATCTTATAAACTGAATGCCCTCATCCGTATTAAATGAAGTTTCACCATATTCGGTTTTGTTTTTGAACATAAATCCATTTCCTATCCCCTATTGCGTGTTTGGATGTGTATGTTATGTATATAATTTTTGTCCAGGTAGAGACAAATTGGATCATCGGTCTACCAAATGTATTATTGTTGGATATTCCTGGACTCAAAAAGGATATCGTTGTTATGATCTGAATTTGCATATGTACTTCACTTGTATTGATGTTACTTTTTGCGAATCACTTCCATATTTTTCTAAAGTTGTCGGTGATATAGATTTTGAAACCATTGATGGCTATCTTTCTGTTCATTTACCTACTCCTGTCATATCATCCTCCCCAAGTGATTCTCATTCTACACCCGGTGTTACGACTACATCAAATCATTATGTTCCATCTTCTGCACCATTAAAAGTCTATACTCGTCGGCATAATTCACAGCCTACTCAGCCCGTGCCACCTTACTCATCGTCGTTGGATCTTCATCTCGATGTGCCTTTGCCTAATGCTTTTCGAAAAGGTAAGTGAACATGTACAACTAGATATCCAATTAGTAATTCTGTTTCTTTTCATTCTTTATTCCCATCTTACTCCTCTTTTACTTTCAAGTTATCAAATGTCTTTATTCCTAAGTCTATTCAGGATGCCTTATCTCATTTGGGTTGGAGAAAAGAAATGGAAACTTAAATGGCCGCTTTACATCAGAATGATACATAGGATTTAGTTTCCTTACCCTCAGTAAGAAAACTGTCGGTTGTTAGTGGGTTTACACTATATAGTACCTTCCTGATGGAACCATTGAACGTTTGAAATCTTGTTTGGTAGCTAAAGGCTACACTCAAATTTATGGCGTTGATTACAATGATAATTTTTCTCCGGTAGCTAAAATTTCTTCTATTCGTGTTCTAATATCTTTGGCTTTTAATCTTGGTTGGCCTTTGTTCCATCTTGATGTTAAAAACGCATTTTTATATGATGATTTAGTTGAAGAAGTCTATATGGAGCAACCTGTAGGGTTTGTTTCTCAGGCGGGGTATCGGAATAAAGTTTGTAAATTAAGAAAGGCATTATATGGTTTAAAACAATCTCCGAGAGCTTGGTTTAGATAGTTATCAGAGGCGGTTCTCAAATTTGGACTTAATCGATGTCAAACAGATCATTCGGTGTTTTATCGCCATACAAAGGCTGGTTCAATTATTCTGGTTGTATATGTAGACGATATTGTTGTTACAGGAAATGATTATGTAGGTATAGTTAATTTAGAATTATTTTTACGACAACATTTTCAGACTAAAGACCTTGGTAGCTCTAGATATTTTCTTCGTATTGAGGTTGCTAGATCTAAGATGGGTATTTGCTTATCACAAAGAAAGTATGTTCTTGATATTTTGAACGAGACAGGTTTATTAGGGTGCCGACCAATTGACACTCCTATGAATCCAAATCACCAGTTGCCAGTTGACGAAGGCGAGTTGTTCAAAGATCCTGGACGATATCGTCGTCTGATGGGGAAATTAAATTACCTTAACATTACACATTATGATATTTCATATGTAGTAAGTGTGGTGAGTCAGTTCATGTAGACACCACGAGTTCCACATTGGGAAGCAGTTATTCGAGTTATTCGGTACCTTAAACGAGCTTCGAGACTTGGGGTATTGTATAGACCGAATGGCCATCTCAAGGTTGAAGGTTACAGCGATGCGGACTGGGCAGGATCTCCATCTGACAGAAGATCAACTACGGGATATTGCACCTTCTTTGGCGGTAATATAGTTTCGTGGAAGAATAAGAAACAATTTGTGGTAGCTAGATCAAGCGCAAATGTTGAATATTGAGCCATGACTCACACCACAAGCAAGTTAACTTGGTTACAACAATTTCTAGAGGAAATCAAATATCCAACCCCCTTGCTGCTAAAGCCGTATTTCGACAACCAAGCAGCTCTCCATACAGCTTCAAATCCAGTTTTTCATGAAAGGACTAAACATATAGAGGTTGATTGCCACTTCATTCGGGAGAAAATAGTGGATCGACAGATACAAACACAATTTTTGAGGTCTGAAAATCAGTTGGCGGATGTTTTCACAAAGTCGCTGAGTTCCCGTCGTCTCACAAATATTTGTTCCAAGCTGCGATTATATAACATATACTCTCCAACTTGAGGGGGAGTGTTAGAGAGTTAATAGTTAGCTGCTATTAGTTAATGTATTAGTAGTTGGTTGGTAGATATTAGATGTTTCATTTCTTGCAGTTGTATATGGTTAATGCCTATATAAAGGCCTCAGATGTAAACATATATAATCAACCTAATATATATACAATTCTCTTTCTGAAATTGACATGTTAGATATTACTTTCGCGGTGTTTGTATATTAGTATATTATGCACTTTTGTTAACTGAAATTAGGCTAGTCTTTGGTTTCATAGATGTGTGTAGAACAAGGCCCTAGGTAAATTACTGAAATGCTGATATGTTGTTGAAATGTTTGTATATATTGTACGAACAACGGAGACAATATAACTTTGTTTCCTTAGACATTGTTCCTAGTATATTGTGAAAAACATGAAGAAATATACGAGTATGATTAATTTATTACAACCCTATGTAACTATTTTCAGTTCGAAGTATTTAATTACTCGCATCTATCTGAGAAAATTGAAGTCTGAATCTACGAGAAAGAAGAGTGAGAAAATCTAACAAAAATGGAAAATTTTCAAGTTGTACTTAAATTGGATCTCAAGTATACTTAAAGAGTGAGTCCTTTTAAATAACTAAGATACTGTCTGTTAGAATTCTACAGATTTAGAGTCTATATATGCTTCACGAGATAAATTCTAAAACTACTGCTTGAGTCATTCGGCCACAGTAGAAATTTTCTTTTTCACTTTTTCTTTTTGGCGTAGTCTCTTGGGTTGTTTAAATTTTACTTATAATGTCTAGGCTAGGTGGTTAAACTCTTGATGAATGTATTTTGTTGTATTGATTCTATTCATATCTTGGGGTATGATCCTTTTCAAGGATTTACTATCTAATGGGTTTTTCTGGTTATGATCTGATCAAAATTTATAGAAGAAATGAAAGATGTTTTTTAATACACCAGACCTGAAATTTACACACGAAGAGAATGACTTGACGAATAATATTCTTGACATTTTATACACTAGAAGAGCTAAATTGGCAAAAAAATAAGCAAGTTTCCCGTCAGAAACTCGGTGAGGAAAAAATTGTGCAAAATGAGATGGCGGGTACTCAAATGACCCCTAGACAAAAAAGAATAGATGGCCCGAAGAAGGTAATACTAGTAGTTGTTCTTTGTCTATCATGTTTTGAATGTTTTCGTTATTGATTTTTATCATTTTGTTTTATAAATAATTTAAAATTTAAAAGGTACTTATAAATATTAATCTGGCGGCCCAACTTAATTTCTTGGGAATTACAGCTATACAAGAGAAACTGTGGAAAAGAACAAGACACTGGAGTCTCTGAGAGGAGTATACATGAGAGACTTGATGCTATAGAAAAGGGGGTGAATGAAACAATGGAAAAATGGAGTTAGGATGATGAGAATGTTGTAATGTATCGACTTGCTACTCTTTTGATTGTCAATCTTATGACTTTTGACTATTTTGTCATCATCTATGTGTACATATATTAGTTCTTTTCATAATGACTAGTGGGACCTTCCCGTGCAAGGCGTGTGGCTGGTTTTGCATGGAGTAGTGTTGGCTCATCGTTAGTGTTGTGGTTATGTGTTCGTGGGTGTGGGTTTTATGAGATTCGGGGATGGTTTTGCATGAAGGCAGTATATCGTCTACGAATATGTGGTCTCGTAGTACAAATACAATGCAATTAATCTTGTCGTGGTGTGTTATATGGGTTTGATGCTACATGATTTCGCCAAAATAGTATCTACTAATGGAGAAATTGAGGATTTATAAATCTGGAATATTATGAACATACCTTTTCGAAAGAATACCCTAAAATTAGATACAAAAAGAACTGCTTCATGTAAAGAGCTGCCCCAATCTGAAAATAAGTACGACTTTTAAGCACGAAACAATAAACAAGGTAACGCCGTAGAAAATACTCACAGATTGTGGTTGAATCAGAAATTATTGTACCTAACATTTTATCAAATTAGTTGCGTACATAAATGCTTAAATGCAGAGTGATGATCTAAAACTTCAATTGTACTTCGGGGAGTACTTCGAATCCAATATTGACTTTTTTGTCTTTTACTCTTGATCAAATACGCATTTAGTGCCTTTTTAGTTGTAAGTTTGAGCGATCAAATACGCATTTAGTGCCTTTTTAGTTGCAAGTTAGGGCAACACGGTGACCTATTTTCAGATTTAAAATAACACTAAGTCAATTTACCTTAACTTATAATTTTGAAACCAAAACAAGGCACTAATAAAATTTTAGTTAACCCAATCAGCAAAAGCAAAGAAATAAACTACGGATTCCGAACATTTTACATAAAAAAGACCAAAGAAATATTCATGCCTACATATTTAGCTCTTGTTAAACCTTTGTTAACTGGGGTTGTAGCATCAATATACTACTCTCTAATTGGGGAGAAGGGATGAAGATGAAGATGGAGAGGGAGAGAGAACTATGATTGAGGAAAGGGAATTGAAGTGTTTGTTGGACGGTGGAGATGTTTAGTTTAAGTTGATTATTGAACGGTGTTAATGGGTTTTATCCTTGTATTTAACGGCTGGAGATTTTTGTTGGTTCATATTATTGGATGGTCCAGATCTTTTTGGTCAAGCACACATGACACGAGTCTTTTTTATATAGTAGATATTAGGGCTGAATTCGCTCCGGTTTGTTTCGGTTATTTGTAAAACCGAAATCGATCATAAATTTCGGTTCGGTTTTTTTGGTCTTTTAGGTTTATGGACCGAACCGGTTTATCTCGGTCCGGTTTCGGGTTTTTGGATTTTTTTTTTATTTTAATTAAAAAAATACAAAATTTTGTTATTATATTTTGAAACATGTCTATTTATAGATTTAGCTAGTATATTATTATATTTATTTTGTTAATCTATTTATTGCGAATATTCTAATTTATATATGCAAAAATAGTAAAATAAGTTATTAATTTGATATCTTGTATATCATTTCCAAATTACACGTCTCCTAATTATTAGAAAAATGAGTAAAATGATGTACTAGAATGATAAAATAAAACTTATTTATGAGTATTTTTTAGTCAACTTGTTTTTGACAAGGTTTAAATAAATTAAGAGCATAATTCTAAGGTGAAATAGAGCATTTAATAATGAAAAATTAGTATCACGATTATTTAGATAGTTACAATTTATAATAAAATTTCTTTCATATCATACATATGCGTTCTGAAATAGTTATAACTTATAATTATGCAAACATTAGTTTCAAATGTTAATTGTGAAAATGTTAATTACTAGATTTTTTAGTTATTAAAAGTTGAGACAATTACAAATTATGATTAAATTAAATGTTAACTAATTAAAATATACATAACAACACATAATAACTGGCTATGTGTAACTCAAATTTTGAGTACTCAATTGATTTTTTTCGGATGTTTTAGTTTTTTCATTTGGTTCGGCTTTTCTTTTTTGGTTTTTCTATTTTTCAGGTTTTATCGGTTCGGTTTTATAGTAATCCGAAACCGAACCGAGGTGTTTTCGGTTTCAGTTTTGCTTTTTTTCGGGTACGGTTTTTTTCGGTTCTGTCCGGTGCGGTTTTTACGGGTTTTTGCCCAGTCCTAGTAGAGATTTTAGAAAAGTATATTTAAGAGAACAAAACAAAATTGGTGTTTTTAGATAGGGGAATTCCCTATAAATCTCTGCAACTTATATTCACTCTAATTACCTCCGTAATTTCACAATTCATTTTGCTACAACTTTTTAATTGTTTACTTTATTTACCAAAACTCCATTATACAAACCAAAACATAATATATATATTTTCTCTAGATGTAAATCCCAACAAAATATGTTTAAATAACAAGAAAATTTTATAAAACAAAAAAAATCACAAAAAATGAAAAAAAATCACAAAATTTATAAAAATGAAAAAATCACAATTTTTTTTTGATAAAAACCCACAAAGTTTTTTTTTCAAAAAAATCACAAAAAATAACAGAAAAATAAAAAATAAAAAATTATAAAAAATTTATTTTTCTAAAAATTATCACAAAAAATCATTAAAAAAAGATAAAATCATAAAAAAACGTATTTTTATAAAAAAAACTCAAAAAAAATAATTAAAATCACAATAAATTATAAAAATGAAAATATCACAAAAAATGGGAAAAAAATCTAAAAAACTAAAAAAATTCACAATTTTTTTTTTTTGGGTCAAAAGACCCCACTTTTTACATCGCAAAAGCTATTTTTCCACCAAAAAGTGGTCATTTCACCATTTTCTCAACAAAAAATGATATTTTCATCTAGTTCTAGTCAAAGTGCATCTATTTCACCTGAAAATGCATTTAGTTTAGTTGAAAGTACATGTAATTCATTCGAAAGTGCATATACTTCAATTAATGTGCATATAGTTCAGGCAAAAGTCAATACAATTCAGTTAGAACAACATATGTTTCAGTCGAAAGTGCATCGGGTTTAGTCGAAACGGCATACCGTTTAGAGTTCAGCCGAAAGTGCATATAGTTCAGCTGAAAGTTCATCTGGTTAATATGAAAGTGCATATATTTCAGTTGAAAATGCATATGGTTCAACTGAAAATGCATCTGGTTCAGCTCAATGCACATTTCGTTCAACTAAAAGTGCATCTAGTTCAGTCGAAATTGCAAAAAGTAACTCAATATATTTCGCCACAAATTGCTTATTTTACTTTAAATTAAAAAAAAAAAAATCTGGATGGATTCGAACCATCAACCTCTTGAAATTTGTTGTTGGTGCCAGCGCTTCTACCATTTTGAGATTACAGATGTATATAGTTACTAAACAAAATCATAATGTACACCTAAAAATCAAACGAACTCAACCAAATAAGCACTAAACGCATGCCAAAA
The DNA here is from genome assembly GCA_963920805.1 of Primula vulgaris. Taxonomy (NCBI): domain Eukaryota; kingdom Viridiplantae; phylum Streptophyta; class Magnoliopsida; order Ericales; family Primulaceae; genus Primula; species Primula vulgaris. The sequence goes on from OY987215.1 coordinate 25,826,917, forward strand.
AAACAGGCTCGTTTCAGCCCAAAACGGACCTTAAAATCAACCCTACAACGGGCTTGATTAAGCATCAAAAAAGACCGCCAAATAGACGCTAACAACCCAAAAATGCGCCATGTTTCAGAAAAAAACAATAAAGCTCAAAAATAATAACTAAAAATAAATATCCATGCATAAACTAAAATAAAAGGTTTAGAAAATATCCCCACAAAAGTAAACTCAATATTAATTTATTTTTTTTGAAGATGTAACAAAATCCCCAAACCACACAAATGTGAAAACCTAAATCAATGAATCGTACCTAAGGTTGAATCAGAGTCAAAACCAGAATTGGATTTAGTGTTTGATATAGATATCCGGTCAAAAACCCTTTCTTCGGCGACATGATCGATGAGGGAGGTGTGGGAGTGGTGGTGGGGGATCGATCCCGTCAGAAACCCTTTCTCCAGTGACATGATTGACAACGGAGGTATAGTGGTGGTGGTGGGGGATCGATCCGGTCAAAAACCCTTTCTCCGGCAACATGATCGACATAAGCTATTGATCTAGTTAGGGAGAGAGAATAGATCGATAAAGTGAGGAGAAAAGCAGATGAGAGATAAAAATTAGATTAAATAGGCTTTATATAGTTTTCAAAAGTGATAAGTAGGAGAAATGTTACTTATGTTAGCTATCTTGTGGAAATATAGGTTCAAAAGTGCTACTTATGTAATTATTTGTATATATATTGTAAGTTAGTATGTATACATGCACATTATACATGTTCGAAGGAAACGTTACTGCGTAGACATTTTACTGGTTGTTAGTTTATATTATCCGATGTAATATCGATCAACCCTGTGGTTTATAAAAAGTTACTCATCCTTACCATTATGATGACATTTAATGGTAAGTTATATGGGGTTTAACATGGTATCAGAGCGGACCATCGATTTTGGGTCTCACCTCCACCCGTTCGTTATATCCGCTCGTTGGACCCTTTAAATATCGGGCCACGAGCGAGGGAGAGTGTTAGGGTTTATATTATCCCACATCGATGTAATATCGATCAAGCCTGTAGTTTATAAAGAGTTACTCATCTTTACTCAGCCTGTGGGAGAGCTTTTTAGGAACAGTCAGTGCTTTTGACTGTTATCTTAACCGTCGAGATCTACGGTTAGATTAGAGTATAAAAAATTAGCCGTTAGATTTGAAATTATCGCTTTCAAAAATCATTAACAGATGAAGTTACCGAAAAGGTTTTATTGAATTATATTTAAAAAATTCGTCAAATGTAAAATGACAAGAAAACCAGACAGTTTTAAATTGGTACAACTAACACTCTAATTGATTCAATATTTAAATCTTTAAATTAAACCCCAAACAATTAACTAATTACAATTCATAGAGATTAAAACCAAATCAATTAAACATAAAATCAATTAATAAAATCAGGGATTGGGGTTCTTAAAAGCCAATTTGTACAGATTTTATATAACTTATTCCTTTAAATTAAACCGAAACAAAATAAATAAAATTGGGGATTATGGTTCTTACAAAAACAATTCGAATAGTTTTTGAACAACTTATTCTTTCAAATTAAACATTGGGATTAGGGTTCTTCAAAAATCAATTCATAAATTAAACTCAAATCAATAAAGTCCAATCCAATTAATTAAATTGGGGATTATGGTTATTACAATACCAATTCCTACAGATATTGAACAACTTATTCGTTCAAATTAAACACAAATCTATTGATTAAATTGGGGATTAGATTTTTTAAACACAAATTAATTTTTACTTCAACACTTCAAATATAATACTAAAATGCAGGTGAGTGGAATCAAACCGACAACCTCTGAAATAAAATGTGATTACTCTACCATGTGTTACAACCCTTTTTATTTCACATATTAGTTATATTTAAATAAGTATAATATACATTTGTATTTTTTAATATATGAGATTAATAAAATAAAAAATATACTAAACTTCAAAAATTATATTGTCATTTACATTACAAAAAATACTGCTATATTAGGTTCGTTTTATAAAACGAACTATTGTCAGTCAAATAAAATGGAAATTAGGGTTCTTACAAAACCAATTCATTCATATTTTATAAATTTTCTTCGTTCAAATTAAAACTAGACCATAAAATAAAATTTGGGATCGGGTTTTTTTCAAAACCAATTCATACAGATTTTCAACAACTTATTTGTTCTAATTAAAGATTAACCAATTCGGTCACAATAATATTGTTACTAGTACTCTTTGAGCTTTTTCTCACTAGAAACCTATTTAGAACGGCTACTTCGTATATGCGGACATACATTGGGGCGATAAATAAAAAACTAATAGTCCTTGAGACTGAATTTCGTGTTTTTTACGATAAATAAAAAACACTAAATCGAACAAGTTGAGTGAATATTGCATATGATAATAATAATGATTGTAATATAAATTAAAAGTACGAGTGGTAAAAGAATTTTGTAAGCTGGTGGATGGAAATGAACCCTGCACATATGAATGGATAGATCCCACTAGGGGTGGGTTAGGGTCCGGACCCGACCCGTAGATACTCAACCCGTATCCCGTTCCGACTAGTTTTGAAAGTAAAAAAAATCATGATCCTGACCCGACAAATCCTTTTTATTTTCTGACAAGGTCATTTTATTAAAAAATATCATTTGAAAATTAATAATTTTTCATGCTTGTTTAAACATGTTACTAATAAGAACCATAATTATAGTTTGAAAAAACCCCCTCCTAATAATTGCAAAAAAAAAAATTAACATTTAGTTAAAAAAAATGTGAAACTACAAATAATGGAGTACATTATAACAATTGATACGTTTTTTTATCAGATTTTTTATTATTTAGTTTTATTCACACAAGCAACATTTATCATAATAAATGAGATACATTATCATTATAATTTTTATAATCGAAAAATGCTGATCATTTATAATTTTTGAAATAACAATATAATTTTTGAAGTTAAATATATTTTTTATTTTAGTGGTGGGAACAATGGTCATTTACATATATGAATAACATCAACATGTTTTTCGTGTGTAAATAAATACATTCAATTGTACATACAATTTAGGGACACCATGATCATTTGGTGTTGGACATCAAAACTTCCTTACGAAGGAGGAGGATGGCGGTTGCGGTGTGGCGTTGGCGATAGGGGAAATTTGGTAAAACAAAAGACGTAATGGAAACGGCTAGTTTGAGAAAATAGAAATTGGTAGTATGAAATACAAAATCCCGGGTTAGTATAGGATACAAAATTGTAAAAAAAAATAAAAAATTCAAGGGAGGTCTCAATGGTCAAACCCGAGATCTCACTCATCACAATGACTCACTTTACCTCTGGGGCGACCACACTATCATTAGTTAAACTGAAAACAATATTACATGTGCAAGAACAAAAAAGAATAGTAATTAGACTGAAAACGTCAAACTAGTCATTTAGTAAAAAAATAACATTTAGTAAAAAAAAAAGGTGAGAAACTACAAATAATGAAGTATATAATAAAATTTGATACTTTTTTTTTATTAATGTACTTAATATTTAGTTTTATTTACACGAGAAACAATTTTATACTAATTGAGATACATTGTCATTATAATTTTATAATCGGAAAATGTTGACCCTTATCATTTTTGAAATAACAATATAATTTTTGAAGTTAAGTATATTTTTTATTTTAGTAGTCTCATATATTCAAAAGTACAAAACTATATTATAGTTATCTAAATATAACTAATATATGAAACAAAAAAAGGTTGTATCCCATATGGTAAAGTGATCACATTACATTTCAGAAGTTGTGAGTTCGATTTCACTCAGCTGCATTTTAGTATTATATTTTAATTGTTGAAGTGAAAAATATCATGTTATATAAATTAAAATAAAAAATTAATAAAAAAAACCCGGAGGACACTTTCAATCCAATTTAAGAACCCTAATTGATTTGGGTTTAATTTACGAATTGGTTTTTTAAGAACGCTAATACCAATTTTATTAATTGGTTTGAGTCTAATTGTTTGTGTTTGTTTTAAACGAATAAGTTGTTTATTTTGTATTCAAATCGAACAAGTTGAGTGAATATTGCATATGATAATAATAATGATTGTAATATAAATTAAAAGTACGAGTGGTAAAAGAATTTTGTAAGCTGGTGGATGGAAATGAACCCTGCACATATGAATGGATAGATCCCACTAGGGGTGGGTTAGGGTCCGGACCCGACCCGTAGATACTCAACCCGTATCCCGTTCCGACTAGTTTTGAAAGTAAAAAAAATCATGATCCCGACCCGACAAATCCTTTTTATTTTCTGACAAGGTCATTTTATTAAAAAATATCATTTGAAAATTAATAATTTTTCATGCTTGTTTAAACATGTTACTAATAAGAACCATAATTATAGTTTGAAAAAAACCCCTCCTAATAATTGCAAAAAAAAAAATTAACATTTAGTTAAAAAAAATGTGAAACTACAAATAATGGAGTACATTATAACAATTGATACGTTTTTTTATCAGATTTTTTATTATTTAGTTTTATTCACACAAGCAACATTTATCATAATAAATGAGATACATTATCATTATAATTTTTATAATCGAAAAATGCTGATCATTTATAATTTTTGAAATAACAATATAATTTTTGAAGTTAAATATATTTTTTATTTTAGTGGTGGGAACAATGGTCATTTACATATATGAATAACATCAACATGTTTTTCGTGTGTAAATAAATACATTCAATTGTACATACAATTTAGGGACACCATGATCATTTGGTGTTGGACATCAAAACTTCCTTACGAAGGAGGAGGATGGCGGTTGCGGTGTGGCGTTGGCGATAGGGGAAATTTGGTAAAACAAAAGACGTAATGGAAACGGCTAGTTTGAGAAAATAGAAATTGGTAGTATGAAATACAAAATCCCGGGTTAGTATAGGATACAAAATTGTAAAAAAAAATAAAAAATTCAAGGGAGGTCTCAATGGTCAAACCCGAGATCTCACTCATCACAATGACTCACTTTACCTCTGGGGCGACCACACTATCATTAGTTAAACTGAAAACAATATTACATGTGCAAGAACAAAAAAGAATAGTAATTAGACTGAAAACGTCAAACTAGTCATTTAGTAAAAAAATAACATTTAGTAAAAAAAAGAGGTGAGAAACTACAAATAATGAAGTATATAATAAAATTTGATACTTTTTTTTTATTAATGTACTTAATATTTAGTTTTATTTACACGAGAAACAATTTTATACTAATTGAGATACATTGTCATTATAATTTTATAATCGGAAAATGTTGACCCTTATCATTTTTGAAATAACAATATAATTTTTGAAGTTAAGTATATTTTTTATTTTAGTAGTCTCATATATTCAAAAGTACAAAACTATATTATAGTTATCTAAATATAACTAATATATGAAACAAAAAAAGGTTGTATCCCATATGGTAAAGTGATCACATTACATTTCAGAAGTTGTGAGTTCGATTTCACTCAGCTGCATTTTAGTATTATATTTTAATTGTTGAAGTGAAAAATATCATGTTATATAAATTAAAATAAAAAATTAATAAAAAAAACCCGGAGGACACTTTCAATCCAATTTAAGAACCCTAATTGATTTGGGTTTAATTTACGAATTGGTTTTTACAGAACGCTAATACCAATTTTATTAATTGGTTTGAGTCTAATTGTTTGTGTTTGTTTTAAACGAATAAGTTGTTTATTTTGTATTCAAATCACCGATTTCATTAATTGTATTGAATTTAATTGATTTGAGTTTAATTTACGAATTGGTTTTTCAAGAACCCTAAATTGGTTTGCAATACTATTGATTCGATTATGTGTTAGTTGTAACATTTTCAGTTTCATTGGCTTTTTCGTCATTTTGTATTTACCGAATTTTTAAAATACAATTTAAATTGTAAGGTTAATTACGAGATTTCATCTTTTAATGATGCAATTCGGTGTAATTAAACTAATATGAAACTTAAGTTGATCTGATGGTCAATATTTAAATATTTAAAATTAAGTTAATTGAACGGATAAGATAACGACGGTTTAGATAGTAGTCAAAAGCAGTGCCTGTTCCATAGAGATTTCCAGCCTGTGGTTCATACTCAGCTTGTGGTAAGGTATATAGAGTTTAACACTGCTTACAAATTGTTTAATCATAGAAAAGGATTTCATATGAATTCATGTTAAGAATCTGGGCGTATGAAAAATAGTCTTGCTTAATGTACTTGAAACAAAAAACAAGGAAGTAAAGTTATAAAATATGTATAGATCTTTACTAAAGGACTAACGTTTGATATAATTATGTACTGATGTGTACGTAGCATGTTAATTAAATTGTATGTCATGACCTTTTATGTATAAAACTTAGTCAGTTGTGTATGAATATGTATAGGATTGGTTGATGCTTATAAGCAGTTATGAAAAATCATTCGAGTATGATTATGACATTACAATCAAGTGCTTCACATACACATACATGTATAAAATGTTCAGATGTTCCGATATAAAACTTTAAATATTAAGTTATATAAATTATTAAAGATTGTCCGCTTATGTTGATGCTTATAATGATAAAATGGTATTTTAGTTCATTGTTATACAACATTTATAATCACCCAAATGTGGATTAATCGCTTTTATAACTAATGAACATAATCGTTGGTATCTTTTATAATATTTTAGTTATATTTTTATATCCAAAGATATTAAATGTTTCTAAATATAGTATACATATGATTGCCAAATTATTGATTATTTTAGCTTCATTACTATTTATGTTGTATGCATTTGTATCGCCCAAAGGAGAACATTGATTTACTTTTTATGTTATTTGAATCTGATTTATGTTTATGTTATGAAAAATTTTTGTAGTACTTGTTTCCGTTGCTCTTTATTCCCACGCTTTGTCTGTTCCTCGGTTTAATGGGCATAACTTTCCAGATTGGTGTGAACGAATCGAATTCCATTTAGATGTTTTTGAGTTGGATTTTGCACTTCAATCGGAGAAGCCAACTACTACTACCCAGCTGCTATTATCGACACTAGCACTGATGATGAAAAGCATTACCATGATGCTTGGGAAAAATCAAACAAATTTAGTATAATGTTTAGGCGAATGAGTATAGCGAGCAATATCAAGTCAACTCTTCCAAAGAATGATTCTGCTAAATTTTTTATCAAATATGTGGAAGAGCGCTCACAAACAGATGATAAGTCTCTTGAAGGGACACTTTGGGCCACTTTGACCAACATTAAATATGATGGTTCATCGGGCATTTATGAGCATGAGACTGATATGATTGTTGTTGCAGCAAAGCTTGGCGTTTTGAGAATGGGTGTGGAAGAGAGTTTTCTACTACAGTTTATAATTAACTCACTGCCATAAGATTATAGTACTTTCCAAATGAACAACAATACCATGAAAGATAAATGGAATGTAAACAAGCTTCAAAACTTGTGAGTTCATGAGAAAAGAAGGCTTAAGAGTAGAAGTATTCATTCCGTCCATCACATTAGCAATGAAGGAAACAAAGTTGAAAGAAAGAAATGGAAGGAAAAAAGACCACTTACGTTGAATGGTTCTTCCTCGCTAATCAACAAGAAGGATTTCAAGAATGACAGGTGTCGATTTTGCAGAAAGCAAGACCACTTTCAGAATGATTGCCTGAAACGCAAGGCATGTTTCAAAAAGAAAGGTATAAATAATGCCTTTGTATGTTTTGAATCTAATTTAGCTGAAGTTCATTATAATACTTGGTGGATTTATTCCGGATATACCACTCATGTTTCCAATACGATGCAGGGAGGGGCGGACCCAAGGGGGGCTTGGGGGGGGGGGGCGTGACCAACCCGGCGACGATTTTTATTTTTATTTTATATTTTTATACATGTAATTAAAAAAATTATGAGACATATATATATTGATGGTCCCGCTAGTTAAACAAAACAGTTGTCGGTGTAATGGTAAAATTGGACCATAAGGCAGTGGAGTGTTAGGAGTTCAAATCATGTTAGCTTCTTTTTTTCTAAAATTTTCTATTTTTTACTTTGAAATTACAAAATTTTCTAAATAGCCATTATCTTTTTCCAAAGAAGATTATATAAAAAATTATTTTATTGTCCAATGTCATTTGTCTTTGACTTCATATTTATTTTATGTTATGTTGAACATAGAAAAAAAATTATTTTTGTATTAGACCCTTTTTTTTCTATTCGATATATTTTTTACACTACGACTCCCCGGAGAAAATCATCCTGGTTCCGCCCTTGGATGCAGAGATTACTTATGACCGAAACTACAAATTCAAATGAGAACTTCGTCTTTATGGGGAATCGATTGAAAGATCCAGTTGAATTTATTGGAACTTATCACTTGATTTTAGACACATGCATTCATTTAGACTTGTGTCAAACACTTTATGTACCTACCATTTCTCATAATTTGGTTTCTTTGTCAAAATTGGATTAAGCTGGATATTGTTTTAAATTTGCTAATGAATTTTTTAGATTGTTTAAACAAGAATGTTTTATTGGTTCTGAAGTTTTATGTGATGGTTTATACAAATTAAAACTCGATAATGTTTTTGCTGATACTATTTTGACCGTGCATCGTAATTTTGAAATTAAATGTTGTTTAATGAATGAAAATTCAGCTTACTTATGGCATAAATGTTTGGGTCAAATATCCAAAGAAAGAATGACGAGATTGGTAAAGAATGAAATTTTACCAAACTTGGAGTTTTCTGATTATGGTATTTGTGTGGATTGTATTGAAGGGAAAAAAAACACACATGCACAAATAAAGAAGCCACAAGAACTACCAAACCTCTTGAAATTATATACACCTATATTTGTTGGCCTTTTGATTTTCCATCTTTTGGTCGAGAAAAGTATTTTATCACACTTTTATTGATGATTTTTCTCATTATGGTTATACCTATTTATTGCATGAAAAATTTCAATCAATGGATGCCATTGAGGTATTTGTTACCGAGTTTGAAAGGAAATTAAATAGAAAAGTGAAAATTGTGAGATCTGATAGAGGTGGTGAATATTATGGAAAATATAATGAAAGTGGACAATGTATAGGCCTATTTGCTAAATTCCTCAGAAAACGTAGCATATGAGATCAATACACTGTGCCAGGTACACCATAACAAAAGGGTGTAGTCGGAAGGCATAATTATACTTTATTAGATTTGCTTAGGTGTAATCTAGTTCATCTTTAACTATTTCGTTGTGGATGCATGACTTAAAAACTGACATGTATTTGTTAAACATGGTTCCTAGTAAAGCAATCCCTAAAACTCATTTTGAGTTGTGGACTAATAAAAAACCTAGTTTAAGGTGCATGTCTGGGGTTGCCCGACAGAAGTAAGGATTTATAATCCAAATGAAAAGAAACTTGATTCAAGAACAATAAGTGGTTTTTTCATTGGTTATCCAGAAAAGTATAAATGGTGTAGATTTTATTGGGCTAATCATAGTATAAGAATTGTTGAATATGTAAATGCTAGGTTTATTGAAAATGGTGACGTCAGTGAGAGCTTGGAATCACGAAATGTGGAACTCCAAGAAGTTCATATAGAGATACATTTGCTTTTAACTTCTTGTAAAGTTGTTGTCCCGTCTATTGTTAGACAGTTTAACAATAGTACTGAACAACATAACGATGATCAAAATACCCAAAATGAAGATAATATCAATGAACCTATGATAGAACCTATAGTAGATGAACCACAAGTAGTAGAATTAAGAAGGAATTGAAGACCAAGACAATCTGCTAGCTCTGATGATTATGTTGTCAACCTACAAGAGGTAGATTTCGAGTCAGGAATTGATAGGGTTGCTGTTTCGTTTTCACAAGCCACTGAAAATTCCAATTCTACAACATGGTTGGATTCCATGAAAGATGAGTTAAAATATATGGAAAATAATGAAGTTTGTGATCTCGTTGAATTGTCTAAGAATCGTAAACGAGTTAGGTGTAAATGGTTCTTTAAGAACAAACGCGAGTCAAATCGCAATATCGAACGACATAAAGCCAGAGACATTTTCACCCCTCTCTAGAAACAATTCAGTTACAATTATTATGACTTTGGTTGCTCATTACGATTTAGAGTTACACCAAATGGATGTGAAAATCGCCCTCCTAAATGGGGATTTAGAAGAAGAAGTCTATATGACTCAACCTGAGGGTTTTTCCGTAAAAGGAAAATAACATATGGTGTGTAAACTTAATAAATCAATATATGGACTTAACAAGCTTACCACCAATGATATCTAAAGTTTAATGATACTCTTACTTCATTTGAATTTAAGGAAAACATTGTTGATCGATATATCTATATGAAGATCAGTGGGAGTAAGATTATATTTTTGATTCTATATGTCGATGATATTTTGCTTGGTACTAATGATCTTAGCTTATTACATGAGACCAAGAGGTTTCTCTCTAAAAACTTTGAAATGAAGAATATGGGTGAGGAAACATATGTTGTTTTCCTCTCACACTATATTATTCTCTCTCTCTCTATTGCAGTCCTCTTCCCATTGTTCTGCCCAACACATCCTTATATAATGGAAATGGGACCATGTGAAAAGGATAAAACAATTCAACTAGAATTGTTTGTCATGTGTTCTACAAAGTCTCCATATGAACAATTTACAACTATTTACCATAAACATTTAAATGAAAATATTATAATATCCCATCGCCCACAAATATCCAATAATCTCAACTTGGAGACGAGATGACAATCACGTCTCCACACCCAATCATTGCAACAATTCTTCCTTAGTCTCCTCATTCCTTGAGACCAACTAAAGCTAAACATAAAAATATCCATCACACTTCTATTTTCAGACATTATCTCGAGCCCCGAGTTCATCATTAGTTACCATATCCGTCACACTTCTACTTTCACACACTATCTCGATCCCCGAGTCAACATAAAAATATATTCCCGGTTTTTTTACCACAAACAATAACCATTACTACTTTGGTGATCTTTCATCCATAGTCTGACAAGTAGTATAATAAACTTCTTCATCAAGTTGTCCCACTAAAATCAAATTCCTCTTAAGGCCAGGAATATGTCTCACTTCTTGTAGATTCCAAATACTCGTATTTGAAACTTTGACTCGAATGTCTCATTTAGCCATGATCTTGAAGGTTTCATCATCACACAAATGAATCTTCCCGAAATCATCGTTGACATGATTTTTCATGATTTCTTCGCATGGGCTGGAGTGGAAAGATGCCCTTGAATCCAAGATACATGATTCCTTTGGCCTAGTGACACTTACGATCAAAACATCACCTACATACTTGATAACTTTGAGTGATTCCAGTGCACCCGAATTTTTCTTTGGTTCTTGGGAATCTTTCTTCATGTTACCTTTCATGCCACATATGTAGGAGTTATAATCCTTTCACTTGGATTTCTTGCTTCCATTTATCTCTGAGAGTCTACAGTACTAGGCTCTGTATAGAGAGCATAAGATCAAATATATTTAGAGAGGGATTGTTCCAGATTGAGAAATTAATTAAAATTAAATGATGTGCATATTGCATTAATGTGTTTTTTTTCCTATATATATATACATCTTTATAGTCTCACCAATGGTATTGCTTTACACGCAAATATGCATGTACAAGAACAGTACATAAAAAATTAACCTAGAGAGAGAAAGAGAGAGACGACTAGGGTGAAAAACCCTAGCCGCCGCATAGATGGTAGACCGAGATAAGACATATGATGACTCCGACGCCCAACTTATCAAACCGGATTCCCCGGTTAAATCTTTCGCTGCTATTCTGAAGAAACAAGTTGCGAAACCCAAAATTGATTTGAAGGAAATAGAATACTATCGAGGTGAACCAATGATTCAGTTTTCAAAGAAGGAAATTTGTCAATTATCGGAACCGTTCAAATATACTATAGTAGGTAAATTTTCACATGGAAAACCGCATATTGAAGACATTAAAAAGGTGTTTCACACTCTTGATCTACAAGCTAACTACCAAATTGGAGTTTTAGATCACAAACATATTTTAATTAGGTGTTTTCACGAAGATGATTTTCAAAGAATTTGGTTAAGAAAAATCTGGTTTATTAAAGGTTTTCCTATGCGTACTTTTAAATGGACGTATGATTTTGATCCGGATGTTGAAACCTCATTGACACCTGTGTGGATATCTTTATCTAAGCTGCCTATTCATTTATATAATACATCAAGTATATTCTCAATAGCTTCAGCGTTTGGATATCCACTTAAGGTAGATGAACCTACTTCTAAGTTGTCTAGACCTGGGTTAGCTCGTATCTGTGTAGAAATTGATCTAAAAAAAGAGTTAATCAACAGAGTTCGTATTGGATATGGAGGTGAAGAGGGATTCTGGCAAGACTGTAGGTATGAAGATGTTCCTAAGTTCTGTTACTATTGCAATAAACAAGGGCATGAAGAAGTTAACTGTCTAATAAAAATGAAGGAAAGCAAGAACATTGTTAAGAACATAAATGAAAAGGTCCCAGAACAAGGACAAAAACAACAGAAGGAAGGACAAAAACAGGCCTTATTACAAAATAATGCTTCACAAAAAACCATATATCAAAGGATAGAAAGGGAGAGTACAAAGGAGTGGGTTAGCAGAAACTTTGGTAAAGACATCATGGTGGTGGAAAAGCCTTCTGCAATGGTGGAAAATACTCCAGAAAATGAGCAAGAGAATCCTGTAGAAAAGGTGCCGCAGGTTAATACTTTAGTTACTATTGAGAATGCCAATCTAGTAGAAAATATTATTGAGGTTAATGAAGAAAATTATACTACTATTTTAGTTGAAGACTTGGATAATAGTGCTACAGACAAAGATGGGGAAGATATTGGAAATGATAAACAACAAACTTCTACTGCAGAATTAGTGGAAACAATTGAGGAAGGTGCTCAAGAGTCTTCAGAAATTGTAGCTAATAGTTTGATTGGAGTTATCAATCATGTTGAAATAGAAGAAAACTTTGATGAATTGAGAGAAACTAATGTTCTAAAGGATCTAAATTTATCACCAAGACATATTCCAGTAGAGCCTGAAGATGAAAATTGGGAAATTTGCATGTCTAATAGTGCAAAAAGAAAACAGAAAAAAAAGGAGTTCAAAATAGCAGAAAAGGAGAGTATGGTTTTGAGATCCGCTAATGTAGGGGCTAGAAAAGTGTATAAATGATTAATGCTCTTATTTGGAATGTAAGAGGAATGGAAGGTAAAGGAGCTACAAGTAGAAGATTGAAGTTTTTATGCAAGGTACACAAGCCTGTTATATTAATTTGTTTGGAACCTATGACAAGCAGTAGCAAGTTAGACCTTTATAAGTATAAATTTGGGTTTGATAATGCTGTTTCTCAGGATTATAATAAAATTTGGGTGTTTTATAATATTGGTATTACTGTGGAGGTGACTAATCAAATGGAGCAAGGTTTTAGTTTTGTTATCAAAGGGAGTTCTATGCTAAAACAAATAAAATTTACAGCAGTGTATGCTAAGTGTACAAGAGAAGAAAGAGTACCTTTATGGGATTGGTTGCAGCAAGAGAGCACTGAAGAACCTTGGATTATTGGAGGAGACTTCAACACTGTTTCAAAGACAGAAGATAAGATAGGTGGTCTTGATCTAAACTTGGGAGCAGCTAATGATTATATAGACTGTATAAATAATGCGAACATGGAAGAGTTGATGTTTTCTGGTTCTAGATTTACTTGGTGGAACAAGAGAAGTGATGAAGCTGCTATTTTTGAAAGAATTGATAAAGTTCTTGCCAACCAGAAATGTCTAGAGGTTTTTCAGCATATGGCATTAGAACATTTAAATAAAGCTTCATCAGATCACAGTCCTTTGTTAATTAGATGCAAAACTGTTTTTGACAATAATCCTAAAAGGTTTATTTTTCAGAAGTTTTGGACTAAACATCAAGCTTATAACAGGGTAATTTCTTCTGTTTGGGTGCCCTATTCTAAGGGTGATGCTCTATATTCTCTAGTTAACAATTTTAAAAGAACCAAGAAGGCCTTATCTGTGTGGAATAAAGAAACTTTTGGGAATATATTCCAGAAAGTAATTGATGCTGAAGATGAGGTGCTCAAACTGGAAAGCAAATTTGTGAATGACCCTGTAATGATCAATAAAATAGAGTTAAATAAAGCTGAAGCTAATTTGAAATACAGAATAAAAATTGAAGAGGAGTTTTGGGGGCAAAAGGCCAACTTAAAATGGGTCAATGAAGGAGATGCTAATACTAAGTATTTTCATAGTATAGTGAAAAAAAGAAGAGGTAGAAGCTATATTAATAATATTAAAAAGGCTACAGGGGAGGTTATTACAGAGAAATTAGACATTCAAAAGGAGGCTGTTGAGTATTTCAAAGGTCTTTTGGATGCTGCTAAAGTTGTAAAGGGCTCCTATAAGAGTTTGGACATTATTTCTAAGCTTATTATGGATGATGATAATGAAATGCTTAATAAAGATCCTGATGAAACAGAAATAAAAGAAGCAGTGTTGGGTCTTAACATGGATAGTGCTCCAGGTGTGGATGGTTTTACTGGATGTTTTTATACTTCCAATTGGCAACTAATTGGTAAGGATGTGTGTTCTGCAATTCTTCATTTTTTTGCTGGGAAAGTACTTCCTAAAGGTATTAGTAGCACTGTAATAGCTCTTATACCTAAAAATCAAGCTCCTAATGATTTCTCAGAATATAGACCTATTAGTTTATGTACCTTTTTCAGCAAAGTTATCTCTAAAATTATGGCTAAAAGATTATCTATAATCTTGCCTACCATTATTTCTTCTAACCAAAGTGGTTTTGTTCATAATAGAGATATAGTGGAGAATATATTACCGGCTCAAGAGTTTATTGCTACCCTCAATAAGAAAAATAGTGGAAAAAATCTAGCTATCAAGCTGGATATGAAAAAAGCATATGACAAAGTCTCATGGCATTTTCTTATCTGTGTTCTAAGGAAGCTTGGTTTTTCTGAAGTATTTATAGACAGGATATGGAGAATTATATCATGTAATGGGACATCTATTCTGGTTAATGGGGTATCTTCAGGGTATTTTTTCCCTTCTAATGGGCTGAGACAAGGTGATCCTATTTCAGCAAGTCTTTTCATTATTTGTTCAGAAGTGTTAACAAGAAATTTAAATGCTTTAGTGGAAAAAAAGAGTTGGAAAGCTTTTAAATCTCCTCTTCATGGTCCTATCATTACTCATTTAGCTTTTGCAGATGATATCATTATTTTTAGTGCTGCTAATAAAAGGTCCATTCTTAATGTTAAAAAAGTATTAAAAAGCTACAATGAAGATTCTGGGCAAGAAAGCAGTTTGGATAAGAGCTTTGCTTATGTATCTAAAAGTGTTGATAGAGAAATAAAGAGAGTGATCAAAGAAGAGCTGCAAATAGAAGTAAAGAAGACTCCTTTTACTTATCTTGGTTGCAAGTTGTATGATGGTCATAAAAAGTGTGTTCTGTTCCATGAGCTTATCCTGAAAGTAAGAAAAAAGTTAAGCAATTGGAAGAGTCAGTGGTTAAATATGGGTGGAAGACTTATTTTAATAAAATATGTATTACAATCTATTCCAGTCTATACTTTATCAGCTATGAATCCTCCCAAACAGGTTATTAAAAAATTAAAGGAAATTCGTTTTATTAAAAAATGGAACTTCCAAGTCAAATTTTCTATTGTAGAACGACTTTTTTCATACAAAAACTCTTGTTGAGACTATGATTTTCGAAAATAGATGTTACTTTCTAACATGTGTATTACTTTCCAATTAATTTTATTTTAAAATGCTTTTATTATTCAAAATATTGTTATATTCCTAAAAGTTGCTATCTTTCGTGAATATGTTATTTTTGAGAAACATCGTTTTTGACCTAGAAAGGATTTCATTAAAAAAAAATGAGACGAATATTACTTAGATCGCAATTGTAAATTCTTGTCTTACATCGTGATGTAGTTGTCAAATAATTAATTTTTTAAAATTTTCTATTTAATCAGAAATAAAAATGTTTATCGATGTTTTTATTTATTTGGTTTTTAAAGTGATCCTGAATGTAGTAGTATCAGGTTATGTGTTTTTTCATAGTGTATCAATTATTGTGCTACTAAGTCATTTTGAACGTATATATACCAAACATAAACAAAACAAATTAACATCAAAATTTCTTTTTCACGAGACGCTATTTCTAAAGTGCTTTTGCAAAAGTCGCTTTTTCAATAAAATTTCCCTAGATACCACTTTTCTAGAAACACTTGCTTCCCAACCGACACCTTAATCTTTTAGAAGAATTTGGTAGAATGCTCATGAGTTATTTTTACTCTAATTTTATAATTTTATAAGTGTATACTTTATACGATAATGAGGGTTTATTATGAATGTATTAGATAATTTTTGGTAGAATACCCCATCGTGATTTTATCACTAATTTTATTATAAGTTATCACTAATGTATTTAGTTCTACAATTTTATAGTAATAACTAGAGTCTGATAAATTAATCTATCAGAAGAATTTGCTAGAATACCGAATTGTGATTTTATCACTATTTTTTTTTATAGTTTTATATCTTTATGGTGATAATGAAAGTCTAATATGAATCCAATAGGTAATTTTGGTAGAATACACCATCGCAATTTTATCACTAATTTATAATGTTCTACAAGTTTATAGTTGTAATGGAAGTCTATGATTATGATTGGACTTAAATCTCTTTCACACAACAAACTAGATCACTCGTCACGCTGGTGGGATCTTCTTTAAATAACACACAACTTCCCTACTTGACATGTGCACCAACATACTTAATGCAAATATCAAGTGGATCTTGGTAGGGTTACTACCGTTCACCCTTATTCGCCAAGAGAAGCTCTACGAAGGGTGGACCTTTTAAGATCTGTGTATGAATGTGTGTATTAATGCGGTAATGAGCTTACCTTGTTGAAGAGTATTACTTCCTTTATATATGCATAATTAGGGTAGATCTTGGTCAATATTGTCATATCTCCATAGATCTACAAGTTTTCCCTTCATGTTCATAATTAACGAAGGTCTTTTGGATTTTTTCGTCTTTCCCTGGCTTTTTTTATTTCCCCACTTTTTAAGTGATCTTGGATTTTTTTGAAGATTGTTTCAGTTATCAACCATTTTAGGGTTTTGTATTTTTATATGTATTTTGGGCTTTTCATGATATTTCTTTTCAAACTTTTCCAAATTTTAAAACAGTACTCTTTTATTTTATTTTCCTTTTTTCGAAAAAATTTAGAGTGAATTAGATAGAATTGGCCTAAAACTTGAGAACTATATTTGTAGTAGTGTTTCTTTGTTTCATTCATATGATATGACAATTGAGTTTTGGCCATGATCCCTAGTTTATCTCTCTCTAAAAGGGGATTACCTTTATCTTCTTTCTTGTTCTTACGTGACTTATTCATTTCTTTTTGCTTATTTCCACGAGTAGTACTCGTATTCATCACCATAAAGAACAGGCATACGATGTTTTCAATACAAAAAGAAATAGACAAAAAATAAAACCATAGTATACTAAAGAGAAAAACTTCAACTATAAAGTATAAAGTTGTATAAATCCCAAATCTTTGCAAATTCTATTTTATTTGCATGAGCTCTTTATTCTTTTTTAACAATTTTAGTGTTTTACATATCTGACTTATTGGGTTTTTAGTCATAAGAATAACTTTATTAATTTATTCGGGCAGATGACGCAAGGTTTGGATATGATAAGGAGCGTGGGTTTTATCTCATAAATGATGAAGTGACAGTGCATCGTGAAAATAATGTGGTGACAAATGTTGAGAACCCAATAACAATCGATTCTGGAAAACAAGGCAAAAGAGGCATGTCATCAGAGCAACGGAAGAATTTGTCTAAAGAAACAATATTCTCCTACTTTCATTTGCAAATTCCCGAAGCTGCAAAAGAACTCAAAATCGGGTTACAGAGTCTGAAAAAAAGATGCAGAGAAGTTGGGATTAGTCGTTGACCTCATAGGAAGATTAAGAGTCTCCAAACTCTCATGGAACTTGTTCAGGTTTTCTTCTTTTTCTTCCACATATACAGGCTTTGTTTAGTGGATTCTTATATATTTAGGAAACTGTTCTTCTTTAAAGGTGGTTAGAAAGATTATTTGAAGAACGCACACACGCACACAAAACGTGTATGTTTCGATATCAGTTCGACATTTTTTCACGTGTTGGAAAATATAATTCCCGCGTGACATTGAGTAATTGAAAGATTTTTCTTTTCTTTTTTTAAAAAAGTTATTGAAAGATTTGACCATTACAACACTTCCGCGTACACGCTTTGAATCCTTCCTCGCACGTCGTTGATAATTTAGAAACACGAGAAAATTAAACACAAAATACACCATACAGTATTAACAAGTCCATAACTTTCAAATTTTACAATTTTGTCTTAAAAATGATGAGATAGTTAGAAAAAAAAGTTGTATTTGATATATTTGTAAATTTTCTTGTTTTTGTAAAATAAATAAATATATTAACTTATACAGTTATATTTAATAATATATCTATAATTGTTTTGAGAAGTTTGACCCATCCAAACCGGACCACAAAGTAGACAACACCGGATTTAATAAAACCAAACTCCTACACTTTTTTTTTTTATAAATCGGATAAGTGACTATTTCATCACAGCATAAGAACATCGATATTTCCATTATGGTCTCCCACACTGAAGATTAAAATGTGGGATATGCATCTAGTAATACTAATCTGGTTGTTCTTAGTAGTTTCTATTTTAAAGGGTTAAAGGGGTGGGTGTTAAATCTCTGGATCGTTTTTAATAAGATTTTAAAAAAGAATATTTTCTAATTTACGTTTTCGACTTGTTTCACTGGTTCATAGCAAAGGTTACCGAGTATTACCAAGGAGCATCCACGTTCTAGAAAGAAATCATATTTTTCTTAAAAGTTCTACAATGTTTGGTTGTTTTAAAACCTGAGTTTCTCCATTTTTGTTATTATGTGAAAAATAGAATTTTTAAGTAAAATGAACACTCTTTTAAAGGTTCGAATGTTAATATATTTTACTGACACACATGATGTAGGAGGAAGCTAAAGATGGAGACGGCATATCGATCGGCCAGGATGTCAGTATTCTAAAGGAAGAACTTGCTATACTGAAAGAAAACCCCAATAATAAACTGGAGGATAGCAAAAAGAAGCTTAGGCAAGCTTGTAATTATAAAGCTAAATACCAGAAAAAAAAGGTTCCTGGTTCTGAAGGTACGTCCATGATGTCAACAAATGATCATGACGAAGCAGTTTAAAAGAAGTGCTTTAATTAGATTTTGTTTTGCTTTGAGAAACTCAGTAAGGGAATGTTTTGTGTGTGGATTGGTTGAAAGGATTGTTTTTTTGGACGCGTGGGGCCGCCTGTAGTGGACCCGTTCTTTTATTTTGGATTATTTATCAGTTGTTATACTATTAATGTTGTTTTGGACCAATCTTTGTTACCTATTTTAGTTTATTATTCTAATTTTTATGTTAATTTACATGAATAGGGCTTAGTATGTTTTCTAATCACATGTGTGCTATCTCTCTTATTTATGGGAAGGGTTAACAACGATGTCATAACAATCAACTTAGAGAGCGAGAAATAAAAGACGAATTTAAACCTTATCCGCCGCTTGCATGGCTAATCATGCAAATCTCTCTCCGGAGAGGGATAAAGATCAAACGGATACGACAAGTGCGCAACTAATGTGACGAGATCCTAAATGATTAGGTCTAAAAGATCCTCTTGTTACGTTAGAATAAGAACACACTCAAAACATAAAGAATATACAGAAAAAGGAATTTGACGAAACTGTAACTTGATTAATAATCAAAATTGTTGCAATCTCTCATCTGCTCTCAATAATAATAAAAAATTATCTTAACTTTAATTTATCTTAAATTTCCCAGATAGCTTTGGTTTATTCTGCTATCTAGATTTGGAAATGTCTAATCTATTTATAGGCTATAACTAATCATATGTAAGTTAGGATTATGACTATAACTTATGCTAATTCAACAAGGATTAAAACGAGATTATGAACAACTCCTAATTTAACTAGGAATGTGAATAATCTCAAATCCTAATCCAACTAAAATACATCATAGTTTATTCTAAGGGGTATCCACCTGGATCATGGCTCCCCCCTCAAGAGCGATGAGCTCCTGCTTAAGCTATTTATGGAGATTGAGGAAGTAGAGGTAATCGTGACCAAAGAAAGTGTATGCACGTTGTAATCAAACAAATCATACAGTGCAGTTTTACCGGAAATTACATGGAAAGCCACACAATTTCACTAACCAGGCATCAGTTGAGAAAGATGTTTCAGTTATTCATAGCCCTCAGGCTCCTGGAAATTTAAGCAACATGGATTTTATTACCATTTCAGAAGATGAATATGCTAGGATTATGGCACAAAATAAGGCCAGTTTACCTAATCCTTCCACTGCTACTTTCGCCCTATCAGGTATGGCATCCACTTGCTGTTTTTCATCATCCTCGAACCCGTGGATCATTGACTCTGGAGCTTCAGATCATATGACCGATTTGTTTAATCTTTTATCTAATTATCAATCTATACTTCTAATCAAACTATAATGCTTGTTAATGGTTCATCGACTAAAGTCTCTGGTGTTGAAAACATTTCTCTCAATTCTTCTATGAATCTGTCATCTGTCTTGCATGTTCCACAATTTCCATTCAGCTTAATGTGTATAAGTAAAATCACTCGTTCACTTAATTGCTCGGTAACTTTTTATCCTTCATTCTATGTTTTCCAGGATCTAACGACGAAGAAGAAGATTGGTATGGGGCATGAAGTCAATGGACTATACTACTTCAATTTTAATCGCTCTCCGAAAGCCCTCCACTCATTTTTATCTCCTTTTGAATGGCATTATCATCTAGGTCATCCATCACTTGCCACACTTAAGCGTCAAGTCCCGAGTCTTAGTCATTTGCCCTCTTTATTTTGTGAAACATGCCAGTTCAGTAAGCATCAACGTGTACCATTTAAATCCAGAATTAACAATAGAGTCTCTAGTTCTTTTGAATTAGTTCAATCCGATGTATGGGGTCCTATTAAGTATTCTTCAATAAATGGTTATCATTATTTTGTCACATTTGTGGATGATTTTTCTTGTATGACATTGTTGTTTTTAATGAAAAAACGTTATGACTTGTTCCTCATATTTATGAAATTTCGTGCTGAGATGAAAACTCAATTTAATTTACGTATTTGCATTCTACGTTCTGACAATGCCAAAGAATACGAATCTGACCCTTTTAACTTCTACTTTACTAAAAATGGAATTGTCCATCAAACATCATGTATTTATACACCACAACAAAATGGTGTTGCCGAAAGGAAAAATCGACATTTACTTGATGTAACTCGAGCTTTATTGTTTCAAATGAATGTGCCTAAGTATTTTTAGAGCGACGAAGTCCTCACGTCTTGTTATCTTATAAACTGAATGCCCTCATCCGTATTAAATGAAGTTTCACCATATTCGGTTTTGTTTTTGAACATAAATCCATTTCCTATCCCCTATTGCGTGTTTGGATGTGTATGTTATGTATATAATTTTTGTCCAGGTAGAGACAAATTGGATCATCGGTCTACCAAATGTATTATTGTTGGATATTCCTGGACTCAAAAAGGATATCGTTGTTATGATCTGAATTTGCATATGTACTTCACTTGTATTGATGTTACTTTTTCCGAATCACTTCCATATTTTTCTAAAGTTGTCGGTGATATAGATTTTGAAACCGTTGATGGCTATCTTTCTGTTCATTTACCTACTCCTGTCATATCATCCTCCCCAAGTGATTCTCATTCTACACCCGGTGTTACGACTACATCAAATCATTATGTTCCATCTTCTGCACCATTAAAAGTCTATACTCGTCGGCATAATTCACAGCCTACTCAGCCCGTGCCACCTTACTCATCGTCGTTGGATCTTCATCTCGATGTGCCTTTGCCTAATGCTTTTCGAAAAGGTAAGTGAACATGTACAACTAGATATCCAATTAGTAATTCTGTTTCTTTTCATGCTTTATTCCCATCTTACTCCTCTTTTACTTTCAAGTTATCAAATGTCTTTATTCCTAAGTCTATTCAGGATGCCTTATCTCATTTGGGTTGGAGAAATGAAATGGAAACTTAAATGGCCGCTTTACATCAGAATGATACATAGGATTTAGTTTCCTTACCCTCAGTAAGAAAACTGTCGGTTGTTAGTGGGTTTACACTATATAGTACCTTCCTGATGGAACCATTGAACGTTTAAAATCTTGTTTGGTAGCTAAAGGCTACACTCAAATTTATGGCGTTGATTACAATGATAATTTTTCTCCGGTAGCTAAAATTTCTTCTATTCGTGTTCTAATATCTTTGGCTTTTAATCTTGGTTGGCCTTTGTTCCATCTTGATGTTAAAAACGCATTTTTATATGGCGATTTAGTTGAAGAAGTCTATATGGAGCAACCTCTAGGGTTTTTTTCTCAGGCGGGGTATCGGAATAAAGTTTGTAAATTAAGAAAGGCATTATATGGTTTAAAACAATCTCCGAGAGCTTGGTTTAGAAAGTTATCAGAGGCGGTTCTCAAATTTGGACTTAATTGATGTCAAACAGATCATTCGGTGTTTTATCGCCATACAAAGGCTGGTTCAATTATTCTGGTTGTATATGTAGACGATATTGTTGTTACAGGAAATGATTATGTAGGTATAGTTAATTTAAAATTATTTTTACGACAACATTTTCAGACTAAAGACCTTGGTAGCTCTAGATATTTTCTTCGTATTGAGGTTGCTAGATCTAAGATGGGTATTTGCTTATCACAAAGAAAGTATGTTCTTGATATTTTGAACGAGACAGGTTTATTAGGGTGCCGACCAATTGACACTCCTATGAATCCAAATCACCAGTTGCCAGTTGACGAAGGCGAGTTGTTCAAAGATCCTGGATGATATCGTCGTCTGATGGGGAAATTAAATTACCTTAACATTACACATTATGATATTTCATATGTAGTAAGTGTGGTGAGTCAGTTCATGCAGACACCACAAGTTCCACATTGGGAAGCAGTTATTCGAGTTATTCGGTACCTTAAACGAGCTTCGAGACCTGGGGTATTGTATAGACCGAATGGCCATCTCAAGGTTGAAGGTTACAGCGATGAGGACTGGGCAGGATCTCCATCTGACAGAAGATCAACTACGGGATATTGCACCTTCTTTGGCGGTAATATAGTTTCGTGGAAGAATAAGAAACAATTTGTGGTAGCTAGATCAAGCGCAAATGTTCAATATTGAGCCATGACTCACACCACAAGCAAGTTAACTTGGTTACAACAATTTCTAGAGGAAATCAAATATCCAACCCCCTTGCTGCTAAAGCTGTATTTCGACAACCAAGCAGCTCTCCATACAGCTTCAAATCCAGTTTTTCATGAAAGGACTAAACATATAGAGGTTGATTGCCACTTCATTCGGAAGAAAATAGTGGATGGACAGATACAAACACAATTTTTGAGGTCTGAAAATCAGTTGGCGGATGTTTTCACAAAGTCGCTGAGTTCCCGTCGTCTCACAAATATTTGTTCCAAGCTGCGATTATATAACATATACTCTCCAACTTGAGGGGGAGTGTTAGAGAGTTAATAGTTAGCTGCTATCAGTTAATGTATTAGTAGTTGGTTGGTAGATATTAGATGTTTCATTTCTTGCAGTTGTATATGGTTAATGCCTATATAAAGGCCTCAGATGTAAACATATATAATCAACCTAATATATATACAATTCTCTTTCTGAAATTGACATGTTAGATATTACTTTCGCGGTGTTTGTATATTAGTATATTATGCACTTTTGTTAACTGAAATTAGGCTAGTCTTTGGTTTCATAGATGTGTGTAGAACAAGGCCCTAGGTAAATTACTGAAATGCTGATATGTTGTTGAAATGTTTGTATATATTGTACGAACAACGGAGACAATATAACTTTGTTTCCTTAGACATTGTTCCTAGTATATTGTGAAAAACATGAAGAAATATACGAGTATGATTAATTTATTACAACCCTATGTAACTATTTTCAGTTCGAAGTATTTAATTACTCGCATCTATCTGAGAAAATTGAAGTCTGAATCTACGAGAAAGAAGAGTGAGAAAATCTAACAAAAATGGAAAATTTTCAAGTTGTACTTAAATTGGATCTCAAGTATACTTAAAGAGTGAGTCCTTTTAAATAACTAAGATACTGTCTGTTAGAATTCTACAGATTTAGAGTCTATATATGCTTCACGAGATAAATTCTACAACTACTGCTTGAGTCATTCGGCCGCAGTAGAAATTTTCTTTTTCACTTTTTCTTTTTGGCGTAGTCTCTTGGGTTGTTTAAATTTTACTTATAATGGCTAGGCTAGGTGGTTAAACTCTTGATGAATGTATTTTGTTGTATTGATTCTATTCATATCTTGGGGTATGATCCTTTTCAAGGATTTACTATCTAATGGGTTTTTCTGGTTATGATCTGATCAAAATTTATAGAAGAAATGAAAGATGTTTTTTAATACACCAGACCTGAAATTTACACACGAAGAGAATGACTTGGCGAATAATATTCTTGACATTTTATACACTAGAAGAGCTAAATTGGCAAAAAAATAAGCAAGTTTCCCGTTAGAAACTCGGTGAGGAAAAAATTGTGCAAAATGAGGTGGCGGGTACTCAAATGACCCCTAGACAAAAAAGAATAGATGGCCCGAAGAAGGTAATACTAGTAGTTGTTCTTTGTCTATCATGTTTTGAATGTTTTCGTTATTGATTTTTATCATTTTGTTTTATAAATAATTTAAAATTTAAAAGGTACTTATAAATATTAATCTGGCGGCCCAACTTAATTTCTTGGGAATTACAGCTATACAAGAGAAACTGCGGAAAAGAACAAGACACTGGAGTCTCTGAGAGGAGTATACATGAGAGACTTGATGCTATAGAAAAGGGGGTGAATGAAACAATGGAAAAATGGAGTTAGGATGATGAGAATGTTGTAATGTATCGACTTGCTACTCTTTTGATTGTCAATCTTATGACTTTTGACTATTTTGTCATCATCTATGTGTACATATATTAGTTCTTTTCATAATGACTAGTGGGACCTTCCCGTGCAAGGCGTGTGGCTGGTTTTGCATGGAGTAGTGTTGGCTCATCGTTAGTGTTGTGGTTATGTGTTCGTGGGTGTGGGTTTTATGAGATTCGGGGATGGTTTTGCATGAAGGCAGTATATCGTCTACGAATATGTGGTCTCGTAGTACAAATACAATGCAATTAATCTTGTCGTGGTGTGTTATATGGGTTTGATGCTACATGATTTCGCCAAAATAGTATCTACTAATGGAGAAATTGAGGATTTATAAATCTGGAATATTATGAACATACCTTTTCGAAAGAATACCCTAAAATTAGATACTGAAAGAACTGCTTCATGTAAAGAGCTGCCCCAATCTGAAAATAAGTACGACTTTTAAGCACGAAACAATAAACAAGGTAACGCCGTAGAAAATACTCACAGATTGTGGTTGAATCAGAAATTATTGTACCTAACATTTTATCAAATTAGTTGCGTACATAAATGCTTAAATGCAGAGTGATGATCTAAAACTTCAATTGTACTTCGGGGAGTACTTCGAATCCAATATTGACTTTTTTGTCTTTTACTCTTGATCAAATACGCATTTAGTGCCTTTTTAGTTGTAAGTTTGAGCGATCAAATACGCATTTAGTGCCTTTTTAGTTGCAAGTTAGGGCAACACGGTGACCTATTTTCAGATTTAAAATAACACTAAGTCAATTTACCTTAACTTATAATTTTGAAACCAAAACAAGGCACTAATAAAATTTTAGTTAACCCAATCAGCAAAAGCAAAGAAATAAACTACGGATTCCGAACATTTTACATAAAAAAGACCAAAGAAATATTCATGCCTACATATTTAGCTCTTGTTAAACCTTTGTTAACTGGGGTTGTAGCATCAATATACTACTCTCTAATTGGGGAGAAGGGATGAAGATGAAGATGGAGAGGGAGAGAGAACTATGATTGAGGAAAGGGAATTGAAGTGTTTGTTGGACGATGGAGATGTTTAGTTTAAGTTGATTATTGAACGGTGTTAATGGGTTTTATCCTTGTATTTAACGGCTGGAGATTTTTGTTGGTTCATATTATTGGATGGTCCAGATCTTTTTGGTCAAGCACACATGACACGAGTCTTTTTTATATAGTAGATATTAGGGCTGAATTCGCTCCGGTTTGTTTCGGTTATTTGTAAAACCGAAATCGATCATAAATTTCGGTTCGGTTTTTTTGGTCTTTTAGGTTTATGGACCGAACCGGTTTATCTCGGTCCGGTTTCGGGTTTTTGGATTTTTTTTTTATTTTAATTAAAAAAATACAAAATTTTGTTATTATATTTTGAAACATGTCTATTTATAGATTTAGCTAGTATATTATTATGTTTATTTTGTTAATCTATTTATTGCGAATATTCTAATTTATATATGCAAAAATAGTAAAATAAGTTATTAATTTGATATCTTGTATATCATTTCCAAATTACACGTCTCCTAATTATTAGAAAAATGAGTAAAATGATGTACTAGAATGATAAAATAAAACTTATTTATGAGTATTTTTTAGTCAACTTGTTTTTGACAAGGTTTAAATAAATTAAGAGCATAATTCTAAGGTGAAATAGAGCATTTAATAATGAAAAATTTAATAATGAAAAATTAGTATCACGATTATTTAGACAGTTACAATTTATAATAAAATTTCTTTCATATCATACATATGCGTTCTGAAATAGTTATAACTTATAATTATGCAAACATTAGTTTCAAATGTTAATTGTGAAAATGTTAATTACTAGATTTTTTAGTTATTAAAAGTTGAGACAATTACAAATTATGATTAAATTAAATGTTAACTAATTAAAATATACATAACAACACATAATAACTGGCTATGTATAACTCAAATTTTCAGTACTCAATTGATTTTTTTCGGATGTTTTAGTTTTTTCATTTGGTTCGGGTTTTCTTTTCTGGTTTTTCTATTTTTCAGGTTTTATCGGTTCAGTTTTATAGTAATCCGAAACCGAACCGAAGTGTTTTCGTTTCAGTTTTGCTTTTTTTCGGGTTAGGTTTTCTTCGGTTCTGTCCGGTCCGGTTTTTACGGGTTTTTGTCCAGTCCTAGTAGATATTTTAGAAAAGTATATTTAAGAGAACAAAACAAAATTGGTGTTTTTAGATAGGGGAATTCCCTATAAATCTCTGCAACTTATATTCACTCTAATTACCTCCGTAATTTCACAATTCATTTTGCTACAACTTTTTAATTGTTTACTTTATTTACCAAAACTCCGTTATACAAACCAAAACATAATATATATATTTTCTCTAGATGTAAATCCCAACAAAATATGTTTAAATAACAAGAAAATTTTATAAAACAAAAAAATCACAAAAAATGAAAAAAAATCACAAAATTTATAAAAATGAAAAAATCACAATTTTTTTTTTGATAAAAACCCACAAATTTTTTTTTTCAAAAAAATCACAAAAAATAACAGAAAAATAAAAAATAAAAAATTATAAAAAATTTATTTTTCTAAAAATTATCACAAAAAATCATTAAAAAAAGATAAAATCATAAAAAAACGTATTTTTATAAAAAAAACTCAAAAAAAATAATTAAAATCACAATAAATTATAAAAATGAAAATATCACAAAAAATGGGAAAAAAATATAAAAAACTTAAAAAATTCACAATTTTTTTTTTTGGGTCAAAAGACCCCACTTTTTACATCGCAAAAGCTATTTTTCCACCAAAAAGTGGTCATTTCACCATTTTCTCAACAAAAAATGATATTTTCATCTAGTTCTAGTCAAGTGCATCTATTTCACCTGAAAATGCATTTAGTTTAGTTGAAAGTACATGTAATTCATTCGAAAGTGCATATACTTCAATTAATGTGCATATAGTTCAGTCAAAAGTCAATACAATTCAGTTAGAACAACATATGTTTCAGTCGAAAGTGCATCGGGTTTAGTCGAAAGGGCATACCGTTTAGAGTTCAGCCGAAAGTGCATATAGTTCAGCTGAAATTTCATCTGGTTAATATGAAAGTGCATATATTTCAGCTGAAAATACATAATACTTCAGCTGAAAATGCATATGGTTCAACTGAAAATGCATCTGGTTCAGCTCAATGCGCATTTCGTTCAACTAAAATTGCATCTAGTTCAGTTGAAATTGCAAAAAGTAACTCAATATATTTCGCCACAAATTGCTTATTTTACTTTAAATTAAAAAAAAAAAAAATCTGGATGGATTCGAACCATCAACCTCTTGAAATTTGTTGTTGGTGCCAGCGCTTCTACCATTTTGAGATTACAGATGTATATAGTTACTAAACAAAATCATAATGTACACCTAAAAATCAAACGAATTCAACCAAATAAGCACTAAACGCATGCCAAAAAAACAGGCTCGTTTCTGCCCAAAACGGACCTTAAAATCAGCCCTACAACGGGCTTGATTAAGCATCAAAAAAGACCGCCAAATAGACGCTAACAGCCCAAAAATGCGCCATGTTTCAGAAAAAAACAATAAAGCTCAAAAATAATAACTAAAAATAAATATCCATGCATAAACTAAAATAAAAGGATTAGAAAATATCCCCACAAAAGTAAACTCAATATTAATTTATTTTTTTTGAAGATGTAACAAAATCCCCAAACCACACAAATGTGAAAACCTAAATCAATGAATCGTACCTAAGGTTGAATCAGAGTCAAAACCAGAATTGGATTTAGTGTTTGATATAGATATCCGGTCAAAAACCCTTTCTTCGGCGACATGATCGACGAGGGAGGTGTGGGAGTGGTGGTGGGGGATCGATCCCGTCAGAAACCCTTTCTCCAGTGACATGATTGACAACGGAGGTATAGTGGTGGTGGTGGGGGATCGATCCGGTCAAAAACCCTTTCTCCGGCAACATGATCGACATAAGCTATTGATCTAGTTAGGGAGAGAGAATAGATCGATAAAGTGAGGAGAAAACCAGATGAGAGATAAAAATTAGATTAAATAGGCTTTATATAGTTTTCAAAAGTGATAAGTAGGAGAAATGTTACTTATGTTAGCTATCTTGTGGAAATATAGGTTCAAAAGTGCTACTTATGTAACTATTTGTATATATATTGTAAGTTAGTATGTATACATGCACATTATACATGTTCGAAGGAAACGTTACTGCGTAGACATTTTACTGGTTGTTAGTTTATATTATCCGATGTAATATCGATCAACCCTGTGATTTATAAAAAGTTACTCATCCTTACCATTATGATGACATTTAATGGTAAGTTATATGGGGTTTAACATGGTATCAGAGCGGGCCATCGATTTTGGGTCTCACCTCCACACGAGCGAGGGAGAGTGTTAGGGTTTATATTATCCCACATCGATGTATTATCGATCAAGCCTGTAGTTTATAAAGAGTTACTCATCTTTACTCAGCCTGTGGGAGAGCTTTTTAGGAACAGTCAGTGCTTTTGACTGTTATCTTAACCGTCGAGATCTACGGTTAGATTAGAGTATAAAAAATTAGCCGTTAGATTTGAAATTAGCGCTTTCAAAAATCATTAACAGATGAAGTTACCGAAAAGGTTTTATTGAATTATATTTTAAAAATTCGTCAAATGTAAAATGACAAGAAAACCAGACAGTTTTAAATTGGTACAACTAACACTCTAATTGATTCAATATTTAAATCTTTAAATTAAACCCCAAACAATTAACTAATTACAATTCATAGAGATTAAAACCAAATCAATTAAACATAAAATCAATTAATAAAATTAGGGATTGGGGTTCTTAAAAGCCAATTTGTACAGATTTTATATAACTTATTCCTTTAAATTAAACCCAAACAAAATAAATAAAATTGGGGATTATGGTTCTTACAAAAACAATTCGAATAGTTTTTGAACAACTTATTCTTTCAAATTAAACATTGGGATTAGGGTTCTTCAAAAATCAATTCATAAATTAAACTCAAATCAATAAAGTCCAATCCAATTAATTAAATTGGGGATTATGGTTATTACAATACCAATTCCTACAGATATTGAACAACTTATTCGTTCAAATTAAACACAAATCTATTGATTAAATTGGGGATTAGATTTTTTAAACACAAATTAATTTTTACTTCAACACTTCAAATATAATACTAAAATGCAGGTGAGTGGAATCAAACCCACAACCTCTGAAATAAAATGTGATTACTCTACCATATGTGTTACAACCCTTTTTATTTCACATATTAGTTATATTTAAATAAGTATAATATACATTTGTATTTTTTAATATATGAGATTAATAAAATAAAAAATATACTAAACTTCAAAAATTATATTGTCATTTACATTACAAAAAATACTGCTATATTAGGTTCGTTTTATAAAACGAACTATTGTCAGTTAAATAAAATGGAAATTAGGGTTCTTACAAAACCAATTCATTCATATTTTATAAATTTTCTTCGTTCAAATTAAAACTAGACCATAAAATAAAATTTGGGATCGGGTTTTTTTCAAAACCAATTCATACAGATTTTCAACAACTTATTTGTTCTAATTAAAGATTAACCAATTCGGTCACAATAATATTGTTACTAGTATTCTTTGAGCTTTTTCTCACTACAAACCTATTTAGAACGGCTACTTCATATATGCAGACATACATTGGGGCGATAAATAAAAAACTAATAGTCCTTGAGACTGAATTTCGTGTTTTTTACGATAAATAAAAAACACTAAATCGAACAAGTTGAGTGAACAAGTAGTATAATAAACTTCTTCATCAAGTTGTCCCACTAAAATCAAATTCCTCTTAAGGCCAGGAATATGTCTCACTTCTTGTAGATTCCAAATACTCGTATTTGAAACTTTGACTTGAATGTCTCATTTAGCCATGATCTTGAAGGTTTCATCATCACACAAATGAATCTTCCCGAAATCATCGTTGACATGATTTTTCATGATTTCTTCGCATGGGCTGGAGTGGAAAGATTCCCTTGAATCCAAGATACATGATTCCTTTGGCCTAGTGACACTTACGATCAAAACATCACCTACATACTTGATAACTTTGAGTGATTCCAGTGCACCCGAATTTTTCTTTGGTTCTTGGGAATCTTTCTTCATGTTACCTTTCATGCCACATATGTAGGAGTTATAATCCTTTCACTTGGATTTCTTGCTTCCATTTATCTCTGAGAGTCTACAGTACTAGGCTCTGTATAGAGAGCATAAGATCAAATATATTTAGAGAGGGATTGTTCCAGATTGAGAAATTAATTAAAATTAAATGATGTTCATATTGCATTAATATGTTTTTTTCCTATATATATATACATCTTTATAGTCTCACCAATTTAATCTCAAACATCTTCATTTTCTAGATGGAGAAAATCTTTGAAGATAAATTTATTAAATTCTTCCAAATTAAATAATGGTGCGTTTTGCATTAATGTGTTTTTTCCTATATAAACATCTCTATAGTCTCACCAATTTGATCTCAACATTTTCCAGATTGAGAAAATCTCTTAAGCGAAATTAATTAAATTCTTTCTAATTAATTGATGGTGCAAATTGCATTAATGTGTTTTTTTCCTAGAAATACATCTCTATAGTCTCACCAATTTAATGTCAACATTTTCCGGATTGAGAATATCTTTGAAGCGAAATTAATTAAATTCTTTCAAATTAAATTATGGTACATGTTACGTTACTGGGTTTTTCTCTGCTATATATACTTCTCTTTAGTCTCCCATATTTTATCCCAAATACCTTCACTTTCAAGATTAATTCATATATCTACAGGTAATTTTTTTCCTTTTTTTTTAAATTAAGAAATTCTTGCATCTTGGTACTTTTTTCTATTCCTCAATTATTTTATTTGTTTTAAAAAGTTCGGGGTTTTTTTTATTGGGAGAATTTGGTAGAATACCCTTTTTTGTGATTTCATCTCTAATTTGTAGGGTTATAAAGTTTTTGGTGATTAATTAGCAGATTTAAATTTTTTAGAAATTGATGTATAGTGATTTATTAGGAGATTTTGGTAGATACCCATTTTTTCTAATTACAAAATTATAAAATTTTACAAGTTTATAGTGATAAAGAAAGACTATGTTGAAATTAATTAGTAGATTTAGCCATTTAGATAAATACCCATTTATGATTTTATCACTAATTTATAAAGTTTTGCAAGTTTTGAAAGTCTATGATTAATTAATCTATTATAACTTAGAAGTATTTGGTAGAATACCCATTTGTAATTTTATAAACATTTTTGCCTTTTAATAGTTTTACATGTTTATAGTGATAATGAAAGTTTATTATTAATTTATTAGGTGATTTTGGTAGAATACCCTTCCTTGATTTTATCATTACTTTAAAAGGTTTTACTAGTTATAGTGATGATGAGAGTCTATGATATATTAGGGTCCGTTTAGCAGCATTGTCACAAGTGCTTCATGATGCTAGAAGCACTTCTACATTAATTTTCTGTGTTTCGTGAAAAAAATTGTCTTGAATTATTCAGAAGTCATAGGCTCCAGAATTCTATTTTGAGAAGTTAGGATTTTATGCTTTACACAAAGTTCTTCTAGCCACTTTTGTAGAAGTGCAAACAAAAACAATTAAAGGAAATTCGTTTTATTAAAAAATGGAACTTCCAAGTCAAATTTTCTATTGTAGAACGACTTTTTTCCTACAAAAACTCTTGTTGAGACTATGATTTTCGAAAATAGATGTTACTTTCTAACATGTGTATTACTTTCCAATTAATTTTATTTTAAAATGCTTTTATTATTCAAAATATTGTTATATTCCTAAAAGTTGCTATCTTTCGTGAATATGTTATTTTTGAGAAACATCGTTTTTGACCTAGAAAGGATTTCATTAAAAAAAAATGAGACGAATATTACTTAGATCGCAATTGTAAATTCTTGTCTTACATCGTGATGTAGTTGTCAAATAATTAATTTTTTAAAATTTTCTATTTAATCAGAAATAAAAATGTTTATCGATGTTTTTATTTATTTGGTTTTTAAAGTGATCCTGAATGTAGTAGTATCAGGTTATGTGTTTTTTCATAGTGTATCAATTATTGTGCTACTAAGTCATTTTGAACGTATATATACCAAACATAAACAAAACAAATTAACATCAAAATTTCTTTTTCACGAGACGCTATTTCTAAAGTGCTTTTGCAAAAGTCGCTTTTTCAATAAAATTTCCCTAGATACCACTTTTCTAGAAACACTTGCTTCCCAACCGACACCTTAATCTTTTAGAAGAATTTGGTAGAATGCTCATGAGTTATTTTTACTCTAATTTTATAATTTTATAAGTGTATACTTTATACGATAATGAGGGTTTATTATGAATGTATTAGATAATTTTTGGTAGAATACCCCATCGTGATTTTATCACTAATTTTATTATAAGTTATCACTAATGTATTTAGTTCTACAATTTTATAGTAATAACTAGAGTCTGATAAATTAATCTATCAGAAGAATTTGCTAGAATACCGAATTGTGATTTTATCACTATTTTTTTTTTATAGTTTTATATCTTTATGGTGATAATGAAAGTCTAATATGAATCCAATAGGTAATTTTGGTAGAATACACCATCGCAATTTTATCACTAATTTATAATGTTCTACAAGTTTATAGTTGTAATGGAAGTCTATGATTATGATTGGACTTAAATCTCTTTCACACAACAAACTAGATCACTCGTCACGCTGGTGGGATCTTCTTTAAATAACACACAACTTCCCTACTTGACATGTGCACCAACATACTTAATGCAAATATCAAGTGGATCTTGGTAGGGTTACTACCGTTC
Source organism: Primula vulgaris (assembly GCA_963920805.1). NCBI lineage: Eukaryota > Viridiplantae > Streptophyta > Magnoliopsida > Ericales > Primulaceae > Primula > Primula vulgaris. The sequence continues at coordinate 25,861,057 of OY987215.1, forward strand.
ACCCTTATTCGCCAAGAGAAGCTCTACGAAGGGTGGACCTTTTAAGATCTGTGTATGAATGTGTGTATTAATGCGGTAATGAGCTTACCTTGTTGAAGAGTATTACTTCCTTTATATATGCATAATTAGGGTAGATCTTGGTCAATATTGTCATATCTCCATAGATCTACAAGTTTTCCCTTCATGTTCATAATTAACGAATAAAAATATATATACCTCTTAATCATAGCGAGATGTTTTCTTATATGCATAAGGAAACGCATCATTTTTTCCATGCAAATAGGCTCTTTTAATATTATGGCATTCTCACTCTCTTCGTGAGAAGCCTTTTACTCTGTCTAAAGGAGCTAACACCTCCTGAGACTTATTCCTCCCCCTCTGTCCAGGGCGTGTTTTCTTTTCTTTGTCTATACTTAGTGGTATTTTACCCTCAAAATTATATCTTGCACGCCCATAATCAGGGGATTTAGTAGTATCTTTGTGCATATTTAAATGATTTGTTCATTACTCCATATGAATTATGGATTAATTATGGCAATAATCATACACTTGTGATAAATCTTGAATATATGATTTATATTTCGCCTTAAAGGCCCAATAGGTAGATTGGCACGTCGGATATAACAAGAGTCGGTCGTATTTAGTGCATATAGCTAACTAGGCCGATAATTATTCTCGATATTTACCCTAACCCTTTTTTTAGAACGACGTTTCTAGTTTTAATTCAATGGCATTGATTGCTCATTAATTATATTAATTGCAACCCTATCCCTCAAATTTTATCCCCATCAAATTAAGTAATATATTATGAGGACTCGAGAAATAAAAGTATATTTTCTCAAATTTGACATAATATGTTAAAAAGTCATTGATGGGGGGTTAAAAATTAGGTTTCGGACCCCGCAGCGATTGTAAAACACGTGGTCTGAAACCGAGCTATAAAGATGGAGATAATGAGAATTTAATGGCTCCATCAAGGGGAGCAGATAGGGTTCTGAACCCGGTTCCCTCACCGATGAGCTTATCAGCGAGATAACCTCTGAAAGATTCTCATATATCTAAGATAATCCATCAAATATTACACGAACGAAAGAAGACACCAAATCTATAAAAACATATCTCATAAAGATGGGGTCAAACCCTTATAGATATGTTCCTTAAGTATAAAGAAAAGCATATCCAGCAGCAAGACTAAAAGATAGACGAGTAGCCCATGTCAGAGCCTCCTCACCAAGGGATATTTGACTATCCAAAGCGATAAAACTACATGATCAATGAAGGCTAACGAAAGAGACATGATCTCCCGGGAGGGCTCCCCTTGCTAGCAAGGAGAAATGGCATCGCCCCTTCAGGCTAGCCAAGTCGGTGGAAATATACAGGAGATATAACAAAATATATATCAGCATGGTATTAGGGAAATGAAAAGATATGAATAAGATGTGATTGATAAGATCATATCAATTACAAAAGATACACGCTAAATCGCCTCTACCACCTATATAAGGGGCTCGCAATTCAAGAAAGAAATCATCTGAAACCATAGGAACTCAGACATACACTTAACTATCGGGTATCATTAACCCTACTTATATTCAATACACATTCATATTTATGATCTAAATCCTAGATATTTAATCTTCTCACTTCTCCGTTAGACGAAGGAGGTTAAACGGTGGTCAAACCACAAAGTCTCTCTTGATTTTAGTTGTTTATGCGTATGTCATAAAGAACTAGTAAGAAGTCCGGGTCAAACCCTAAAAATGAGTTTTTTCATTGGTTCACAGCCTGTGAGTGAAGTTCACTCACTTAGACCAATTTTTAAGGTCCATCAATCATATCATAAAAAAACATATTTTTAAATTAGAGAAGCAGCTAATGATGAAGATTGAGTGCCTATACTTGAGTTCAAATGTTTATACTCCCTCCTAATTAAATTACATGGCGGTTAATAATATATAGGGTGTGTTTGGTTGGGGCATTTGGAGAGTGGGATAGGATTAAAAATGCATATAGGCCTACATATTCCATGTCTACTTTGTCTTTAAGGATGGAATTAGTAATGTATATGGGATTACAATGATGCAAACATGGGGTATTTGGAATAACTTGCGAGGGTGGTCTTATAATTTTAGTCTAACTGTTTAAAAATGACCTAAAAGAACCTACTTCATTTTAGAAACAAAACATTTTGAAAAACAAGTAAACTAAACACACTCAAGAGAAAATTCAAACTAAAATCCTAGTGAGACCCTACTTTTAAACTAATTTTGCAGAGACTCCTTGTAATGAATTCCATATTTTGTGTTCAATCACTCAAAAATTGATATTTTCATCAATAATCAAACTGTTACAAGGAAAAAGTAGTTCTCTTCCCCTCCACAAGTTGGATAGCACTTGTAGCTATGATTTTCCTAAATGGTATTTTGTTAGTATATTGATAAAGCCCCTTAGGGGAGAATTATTGGTGCCTTCAATCCTAATATCCGGTCTTATACTAATATTAGCTCTGGTTACCAATATCTACAATGTAGCCTTGTAATAAATAAAAGTAATGAGGCTTGCCATGTTACTTTTGTCTATGCAGCAAATTTACATAAGGCTTGGTATGTTTACAAGAGATCAGCTTCAGAAATCTCAAACCCTCTTTGACTCTGGCAATATGTCTGACTCTTTTAACTCCCTTTCTATACTTAAAAAAATGACCTCCTCTCTATTTTCTTAAAGAGAAGGAATTTTTTTTGAAGAAAAAGAGTAGGATTAATTGGCTTCAGACACCTACTTTTTAAAACTATCAACAAGAGGAATTGTACCAATAGAATCTCCTCTATTGATGATGACAATGGTAACCCTCTCACCAAGCATACTGATATTGTGAATAACATTGTTGGGTACTATGATAAGCTTATTGGGTCTAATACTCATAATATTTACCCTTGTATTAATCATATGAGGGATTACATTAAGCATATAGTCTCTCATGATATGGCCCTTGATATGATCACTATTTTTAAAAATAGTGAGATTAAGGACTGTATGTTCTCCCTGAATCCTAAGAATTCCCCTGGACTGCATGGTTTTAATGTATATATTTTTTTTGCTTCCAAAGCATCACTAAAGTGGGTTATAGCATCACTAAAGCTATTAAAGATTTTTTTGCTTCCAAAGCTCTTCTTAGGCAAGCTAATAATACTTGTATTGCGCTTGTGCCTAAGAAGGAAAACGCTTCTAATGTTAAGGACTTTAGACCCGTCTATTGTTGCAACACTATTTATAAGTGTATTTCTAAAAACTTATTGCTAATTGAATAAACCTCACATGGACAAGCTTGTTAGTGAAAACCAATCAGCTTTTATTGGAGGAAGTTCTATTAGTGATAATGTTTTTCCTGCTCAGTAAATTCTTATTGGCTATCATGTTAATTTTTTTAATGGGATTTCATACCTTCATGGGAGGCTGGATTAAGATCTCTTTCTCTACTCCTTATTACTCTATTATGATAAATGGAAGCATGAAGGTTTGTTTTTTGCATTGGAGAAGTGGACCCCCTCTTCCCCTATATTTTTATTATTTGTATGAATGCTCTCTCTTCAACGCTTGATAAGACTTGTGATAATAAGGATTTTAGTTATCATATTAAGTGCAAGAAGTTAAATATTACTCATTCATGTTTTGTTGATGACCTATTGCTCTTTTGCTACAAAAATCTGAAGTCTCTCAAGATTATTGCCAAAATTTTGCTTCTTTTTGCTCAGTATTATAGTCTACTAGCTAACCCTGAAAATAGTAACCACCTATGAGTCCACCCTGCCTGTTAGATACCTAGGTGTACCTATCTTATCATCCAGGCTTAAGCCTATTCATTTTAAAGCCCTCATTAATAATATTACCAATATACTTGCTTGCTGGACTAGTAAATTTCTCTCCTACGCTGGGAGAGTTCAGCTCATCATCTCTGTTCTCTATTGGTTTTCTCATTTTATCTTACCCACTGCTGAACTCTATCATCTCTAGCTTTCTTTGGGCTGGTACTACTCTTAATAATAAAAAGGGTAAAGTGGCCTGGAAAGATGTGTGTTTTCCCCGGGGGTTTGGGTTTCAAGAATATTAAGGATTGGAATTTTGCCCTTATTGCAAAGCTTCTTTGGAAGCTTTGTGACCCAAAATCTCACTCGCTTTGGAAAAAGTGGGTTTTTAATAATATTTTAGAAGAGAGAAATATTTGGGCAGCTAGTATTCCTTCTAATAGCAGCCATGCTTGGAAGAAAATTCTTCAAGCTGGGTGTATTCTTAAAGACATTATTGTCTATAAGGTGGGGAATGGTGAATCTATCTCACTATTGTATGTATAACTGGCTTATTCATGGCCCTATTCTACCCAGGGACCATGTGAAAAGCTTGCTTATTGACACTGGTATTACTCTTAAACAAAAGGTCTCCGCTATCATTGATAATGGTAAGTGGAAATGGCCATACACCACTAATGAAATTATCATGAATATCCAAACCTCCTTGAATCCCCCTATCTACAGAGACAGGGAGGATGCTTTAGCCTGGAAAAATTCAAATGATGGTTTCACTGTTAAGAAAATGTGGAAGCACATTACAAAGAAAAATCATAGGGTGCCCTGGTACCCTCTTGTTTGGTCTAAAGGCAGTGTACCTAAATGCAAATTCATTCCGTGGCCTGCTGTTCTTAAGAGACTTCCCACTTGTGATAAAATGTCCCTTTGGTCTGCTCAGGTGGATGCTACTTGCTCCCTTTGTAGGAGTGAGAATGAGGATATTAGTCACCTTTTATTTAACTGCCCCTACTCTAAGAGAGTATTTCACACTCTAATGAACAAAGCTGGGTTCTTGGGTCAAGCCAACTCTTGGGAAGGTTTGATTGCCTAGGCTATTTGCTTGATTAAAGGGAATAACTTAAGTGCCCTTCTAGGAAAACTCATATTTTCTGGTACAGTTTATGTGCTATTGAGGAGAAGAATAATAGAAGACATGATAACCCTGATCAAAACATTTGTTTTGTCATACACCAAATTGAGTACTTGGTACAAGCTAAGCTTGATATGCGTAGGAATGTACGACGTAATCTCAGAAATGAAAATATTGCTAATTTCTGGAATCTTAAAAATAATATTTTTTAAAATTATGATGAGATTATGCAAAATATGGTTACATGTGGGAGATAATGATGCTGTTGAAAACCTTTTAAAGCTGAAGAAGAATGGATATATTATTTAGGACATCACTTTAAAAATTAAATTAAAATTTTAAATTAAAAAATTGGCAAATTGAACTAGTAATTCCTGAACAATAAAATAATAATTTAATCTTTCTGAAAAAATTGTTTTCTTTTGGAGGATATATAAGCATGTGATTAATTTTAGTGTGTATAATTTAAGTCAATTTGTTTGTTTATTAACTTTTCTATGGAGACAATATCTTTTGGTGATTTATAGAATCATAGATAATTCCATTAATATTATTAAGATTATATATGTTTGTGGTATTTATTACCAAATAGATCATCTTATATATAGCAGTTGTTGTAATACACATTGTTACTCTCATTTCTCTAATATATAAAAATGATCGATAAGTCACATTTGATAATAAAATTATACAATAGTCATTACTCATCTCTTATTCTCTTCTTACCTTTGTCTTACTTCTTTTATCGAAATTACGTTGAGCTAACTTGCTTATAACAAGGTATCAGAACTTTGCTCGAAAAAGTTCCTTTATTGAGGGCATTGGATCAATTTTCTCGCTTGTAGGTTGGGTCAAACGCTCGAAAATTTTGGATAAACGCTCAGATATTGGGTGACAACATTCGAATGGATATTCGTTCTCAATCGTTGGAGCACTCGGAAATAAGGTACTATTACTAATCCGAGGACTGTAAGTAAAATAAATGATTCCATGAATCCAATCCTCGGGTTAGGTTTGGTTTAAATTTTTAATTTTAGTGGTTTGCTTTCAAAGAAAGTAATCAAAGGTCAGAAAATTTTCAAAAAAATATTCTTGGCCAACTCAACAACAGTAATAAGATTCTCAATTGATGCCACACGACGTTGAGAAGTAGTGTGTATAAGGCCAGACTAGGATAATCTTTTCATTTTCTTAGCACTAGACATTTTTATTTAAAGTTTTGGTTGTTTTAAGTTGAATTTGAGATGTAATAAGGTCATTTTGACCATTATTAATGAAAGTGTGGGTTTAACCACCAATTTATATATAAAAAAGGTATTCAACATGTTATTGCAGCTCCTCTGATATCCCTACAAATGATTTTGATGCTTCGCCATGGACGACTCACTTCCATCATGATCCTTTGCACGCATCATTGTATATTGAATCTGGCAATGCACTTCCAGGTGACTTTTTTTTTTTTTTACTATTATTACTTTTCTGTTTAGGGTCCATTCTCTTTTAGGAAAAATTAAATAAGCACAGACCAAATAATAAAAAATACTTAAGATTTAGGTTAGCTACCAAACATTTTTAAGTTTTAGGGCAAATTTAACAAAATTATTTAAGTTTAGAACCATTTTTGTAAACTACAAAAGGCGCTCAAATTTTATTTTCATTTATTTGCATGATTAACTTCCTCTCGGAAATACCCCATCTCTTCCCCACCATGACAAACGTCGCTCGCCACCACGTCCATTGTTAGAGCACCATCTGAATGGCAGAGCACCACCCCATTCGCCATCTCTTTATGCCCCAGCCGTTGACCTCCCTCTCACTCTTTCTCGCTCAAGTGGCACGATGGTGGTGATTACTAGTCGCCTGTCTCAGTTCCCCGATGTGGAGGCTATGGTTTCGGGCGATCAAAACCCTAGGATTTTATCCAGGGACCAATTATGAGAGTTTGAAAGAATTAGACTATCAAACCCTCGACTTCTTGTGTGAATTGTCATTGACCCCAAAAAGTATTATAAAAAACTTGTCTGACTTGAAAACTTTTAAAATTAGGTTTTGATCATAGAGTTTCATGGCTAAAATTGTCAAGCCCCAAAATCCATAAACACGGATATCGAGGCATGACCTTTTTAAAACAAAAGAAAATAGAACTTGTTGGTACAAAATTTTAATTTTTAAAAGAAAACACAAGCGAGCTAATGGAACAATTAAATGAATAAAATAAACTATTTGCCAAACGCGGCTACAAGACGAGACAGTTTTGACAAATTTTAAAAAGAAATAAACGAATGAATTTGCCCGTAGGCTACAACCTCAAAATATATCTAATTGAAAAGAAAATGAAAGCCCCGAGCCCATGTGTTGTATTGCCATAGCTCCTAACCGAACGTCTCAACCTAAATTGTACCTGGAGGATAAAATTGTAACGGTGAGTCCCACGCACATAACTAGACGGGACGGCACCACAAATACCGTCACTCCATCCCATAAATGCAAGAGCTCACAAATACTACAACTACGATAATCGACGTATAAAAAGAAATATAATAACATTCTACAACAGGATAAATTAAATAAATTAAATAACGTCAACACAAATCTATAGCAAACATGGACCTCTCATGCCACCTACCCCAGTCCGTAAGGTAGGTCATTCCCTATCCCCTCGGCCGTCTTCTGTCTCCGGAATTAGGAAGAGACAGAGACCATTGCTAACATAAAAATAGATTTAAAGTGCGCACTTGGACCTCTCATGCCACTCGCCCCAGTCCGTAAGACGAGTCATTCCCTATCCCCACGGCCGTCTTCTATCCCCGGAATTAGGAAGAGACAGAGACCATAGCTAACATAAAAATAAATATAGTGCACACTAGGACCTCTCATGCCACTCGCCCCAGTCCGTAAGACGAGTCATTCCCTATCCCCACGGCCGTCTTCTGTCCCCGGAATTAGGAAGAGACAGAGACCATTGCTAATGTATCAATATTAAGGCCTCGACCAATAATATTATACTATTCATATAACACAATCTCATACGTATAAATATTAAGACCTCGGCCAATAATATTATACTAATCAAATAACACAATCTCATACGTCACTTAACGTAATACAACATAATCCAAAAGCATAGGTGCTAGATTCACAACTAGCCAAACAAGTCTAATCAACATAAAAACTCATTAAGACATTTTAACAAACACCTTGTATGCGCAATATAAAACTTATCTTTATTCAACAATAATTTACCCAATTCTATCAACAACCATAATAATACATAATCAACGCATATAACACGTAACCCAATAATATTATCATTAATCCGAAACCAAAAGACTAAATCCACAACTAATCCAAAATCAAATAAGTGAATTAAAAATATAACAACTAAACCCCAATTAACAATTTAAGAACATAATTAATATAAAAGGCAAAAACCTCCAATTTTCACTAAACGTAAAACCTAATCCTAACATACACCCTCGTCTAGTCGCTATGGATAACCCCCATTACCTTAGCGTGTAGAGGAGATGCTTCCGATAAGAACCCGCTAACGGTGGTTTCCTCTTCTTCTTCTTCTTCTTCTTCTTTTTCTCTCTTTTCTCTCTTTTTCTCTCTTGTGTTTGGCTGGTTTTAGGTTTGTTTTTGAAAGAAGTGGGCTGATTTTTGGTTTAGAAAAAACTGTTTTGAGATAGTTTGTGGTAACGAACTATTTGGTCCCCAAAGTTCTAAAAGTTAACTCTTAATCGAAAAATATAGTTTTACTACTCAAAAATAACAAATCTTTAAAAACAAATCTATTGGGTCATTTTTATTAGTAAAATTAGTAACAGGTTTTTAAAATAAAGTTTTTCAGAAGAGTTTCGGTTTTTGGCAAAATTTGCATACAACGTTTTTGGATAATTTAAATCATGAATAAAAACTATTTATAAAAATTCGGGATGTTACAACTAACCCTCCTTAAAAGAATTTCGTCCCAAAATTTCCTATCTAAACAACTATACCCAGAAATGATAAACGTACAATAAGACCATAAGAATTTAAACGCTCAATTCGTGTTATAATAAAAATAAAATAAAATACGCAGGGTTCACAACCCGTAACAACTCCATAACATAAACACATGAACAACATGTAATAATCTCCAATAAGGTAAACACCTATATGCAATATCAAACATAATAAAAGACAACTCCGTAAACTCTAGGCATTACATCTATAATAAGCTCCAAACTCTAGGCGTTACAAAAATAATGAAGGCTTTTTTTATACAGTACATGTCTGAATTAAAAAAACTATAATGAGAATGTTTTTGTCGGACTAATTTTAAAATACTCTAAAGTGGGGTATCTGATTCAATCATTACTTGATATCCGAGTGACATGATACTTTCTAAAAGTCGTGTTTTTGTGAGCATAAACTGTTTTCAAATGACCATATTATGATTTGAATGGCCATAGATTGGTTTGAATGACCATGAACTGTTTTCAATTAATAATATAAACTGTTTTAAAATAAGCATAGACCTCTATTTTGAAATGGTCGTAAACTTGTTACCTAGGATTGTTGTCTAGTGTATTTTATTGATTAGTCTGTCTTAGAAACAGTCTAAATGTCCTAGACTGTTTACTTCAGGTTCGTTTTCATTTTTTTTAGCGTATTTTTGCGAATTTTATTTTTTTTGCCAAAAATTTTGAAGGTCTTTTGGATTTTTTCGTCTTTCCCTGGCTTTTTTTATTTCCCCACTTTTTAAGTGATCTTGGATGTTTTTGAAGATTGTTTCAGTTATCAACCATTTTAGGGTTTTGTATTTTTATATATATTTTGGGCTTTTTATGATATTTCTTTTCAAACTTTTCCAAATTTTAAAACAGTACTCTTTTATTTTATTTTCCTTTTTTCGAAAAAATTAGAGTGAATTAGATAGAATTGGCCTAAAACTTGAGAACTATATTTGTAGTAGTGTTTCTTTGTTTCATTCATATGATATGACAATTGAGTTTTGGCCATGATCCCTAGTTTATCTCTCTCTAAAAGGGGATTACCTTTATCTTCTTTCTTGTTCTTACGTGACTTATTCATTTCTTTTTGCTTATTTCCTACGAATAGTACTCGTATTCATCACCATAATGAACAGGCATGCGATGTTTTCAATACAAAAAGAAATAGTCGAAAAATAAAACCATAGTATACTAAAGAGAAAAACTTCAACTATAAAGTATAAAGTTGTATAAATCCCAAATCTTTGCAAATTCTATTTTATTTGCATGAGCTCTTTATTCTTTTTTAACAATTTTAGTGTTTTACATATCTGACTTATTGGGTTTTTAGTCATAAGAATAACTTTATTAATTTATTCGGGCAGATGACGCAAGGTTTGGATATGATAAGGAGCGTGGGTTTTATCTCATAAATGATGAAGTGACAGTGCATCGTGAAAATAATGTGGTGACAAATGTTGAGAACCCAATAACAATCGATTCTGGAAAACAAGGCAAAAGAGGCATGTCATCAGAGCAACGGAAGAATTTGTCTAAAGAAACAATATCCTCCTACTTTCATTTGCAAATTCCCGAAGCTGCAAAAGAACTCAAAATCGGGTTACAGAGTCTGAAAAAAAGATGCAGAGAGGTTGGGATTAGTCGTTGGCCTCATAGGAAGATTAAGAGTCTCCAAACTCTCATGGAACGTGTTCAGGTTTTCTTCTTTTTCTTCTACATATACAGGCTTTGTTTAGTGGATTCTTATATATTTAGGAAACTATTCTTCTTTAAAGGTCGTTAGAAAGATTATTTGAAGAACGCACACACGCACACAAAACGTGTATGTTTCGATATCAGTTCGACATTTTTTCACGTGTTGGAAAATATAATTCCCGCGTGACATAGAGTAATTGAAAGATTTTTCTTTTCTTTTTTTAAAAAAGTTATTGAAAGATTTGACCATTACAACACTTCCGCGTAAACGCTTTGAATCCTTCCTCGCACGTCGTTGATAATTAAGAAACACGAGAAAATTAAACACAAAATACACCATACAGTATTAACAAGTCCATAACTTTCGAATTTTACAATTTTGTCTTAAAAATGATGAGATAGTTAGAAAAAAAAGTTGTATTTGATATATTTGTAAATTTTCTTGTTTTTGTAAAATAAATAAATATATTAACTTATACAGTTATATTTAATAATATATCTATAATTGTTTTGAGAAGTTTGACCCATCCAAACCGAACCACAAAGTAGACAACACCGGATTTAATAAAACCAAACTCCTACACTTTTTTTTTATAAATCGGATAGGTGACTATTTCATCACAGCATAAGAACATCGATATTTCGATTATGGTCTCCCACACTGAAGATTAAAATGTGGGATATGCATCTAGTAATACTAATCTGGTTGTTCTTAGTAGTTTCTATTTTAAAGGGTTAAAGGGGTGGGTGTTAAATCTCTGGATCGTTTTTGTAACATCCCGTATTTTTTTATAAATGGTTTATTTATGATTTAATTTATCCAAAAACGTTTTATACAAAATTTTACCAAAAACCGGTCACTCGACTAATTTTTAACCAAAAACCGAAACTCTTCCGAAAAACTTTATTTTAAAAACCTGTTACTAATTTTACTAATAAACAAAAAGAATATTTTCTATTTTACGTTTTCGACTTGTTTCACTGGTTCATAGCAAAGGTTACCGAGTATTACCAAGGAGCATCCACGTTCTAGAAAGAAATCATATTTTTCTTAAAAGTTCTACAATGTTTGGTTGTCTTAAAACCTGAGTTTCTCCATTTTTGTTATTATGTGAAAAATAGAATTTTTAAGTAAAATGAACACTGTTTTAAAAGTTCGAATGTTAATATATTTTACTGACACACATGATGTAGGAGGAAGCTAAAGATGGAGACGGCATATCGATCGGCCAGGATGTCATTATTCTAAAGGAAGAACTTGCTATACTGAAAGAAAACCCCAATAATAAACTGGAGGATAGCAAAAAGAAGCTTAGGCAAGCTTGTAATTATAAAGCTAAATACCAGAAAAAAAAGGTTCCTGGTTCTGAAGGTACGTCCATGATGTCAACAAATGATCATAATGATGAAGGAGTTTAAGTACTTCGTCTGTTTGGATTCTGATTCTTATTAGGTTTTGTGTTTCTTTGATAAACTAGGAAAATAACTAAATATACAAGTCTACATTCTTGTATCTGGAAATGTCTTACAACTTGTTTGTTGTAACCCTTAAGCCCAACTTCTTTGTTTTGTGTATAAGCTGCATTTCATGGTGATTGGTCAGCTTAAAAACAGTGAATATTTCTTTTGGCTTAGGAGAGAATCGAGAGTGAAAAACTTTAAATGGAATTAGCTCAATTAATATTCAGACTCAAGTATACCTTAGTTGCGGATTCTCTTGCAAAGATGGGAGATCATGGAATAGATTTGAAATTCCTATCCGCTGTTCTAGTTGCAGTTTTGCAGTTAGATTCCAAGTGATGTTGCAACCACAGTTGGAACCAAGTATTTTGATGGACAGAACAGTATAGTTAAATGTACTTGAATTAAATCACATGCACATTTAACAAATGAGTTCACCCAACTGGGTTACGTCTCCAGGGCACTTACCCAGATTATGTCTAAAAGATCCTCTTGTTACGTTCGAATAAGAACACACTCAAAACATAAAGAATATACGGAAAAAGGAATTTGACGAAACTGTAACTTGATTAATAATCAAAATTGTTGCAATCTCTCATCTGCTCTCAATAATAATAAAAAATTATCTGAACTTTAATTTATCTTAAAGTTCCCAGATAGGTTTGGTTTATTCTGCTATCTAGATTTGGAAATGTCTAATCTATATTATAGGCTATAACTAATCATATGTAAGTTAGGATTATGACTATAACTTATTCTAATTCAACAAGGATTAAAACGAGATTATGAACAACTCCTAATTTAACTAGGAATGTGAATAATCTCAAATCCTAATCCAACTAAAATACATCGTAGTTTATTCTAAGGGGTATCCTCCTGGATCATGGCTCCCCCCCTCAAGAGCGATGAGCTCCTGCTTAAGCTATTTGTGGAGGTCGAGGAAGTAGAGGTAATCGTGACCAAAGAAAGTGTATGCACGTTGTAATCAAACAAATCATACAGTGCAGTTTTACCGGAAATTACATGGAAAGCCACACAATTTCACTAACCAGGCATCAGTTGAGAAAGATGTTTCAGTTATTCATAGCCCTCAGGCTCCTGGAAATTTAAGCAACATGGATTTTATTACCATTTCAGAAGATGAATATGCTAGGATTATGGCACAAAATAAGGCCAGTTTACCTAATCCTTCCACTGCTACTTTCGCCCTATCAGGTATGGCATCCACTTGCTGTTTTTCATCATCCTCGAACCCGTGGATCATTGACTCTGGAGCTTCAGATCATATGACCGGTTCGTTTAATCTTTTATCTAATTATCAATCTATACTTCTAATCAAACTATAATGCTTGTTAATGGTTCATCGACTAAAGTCTCTGGTGTTGAAAACATTTCTCTCAATTCTTCTATGAATCTATCATATGTCTTGCATGTTCCAAAATTTCCATTCAGCTTAATGTCTATAAGTAAAATCACTCGTTCACATAATTGCTCGGTAACTTTTTATCCTTCATTCTGTGTTTTTCAGGATCTAACGACGAAGAAGAAGATTGGTATGGGGCATCAAGTCAATGGACTATACTACTTCAATTTTAATCACTCTCCGAAAGCCCTCCACTCATTTTTATCTCCTTTTGAATGGCATTGTCGTCTAGGTCATCCATCACTTGCCACACTTAAGCGTCAAGTCCCGTGTCTTAGTCATTTGCCCTCTTTATTTTGTGAAACATGTCAGTTCAGTAAGCATCAACGTGTACCATTTAAATCCAGAATTAACAATAGAGTCTCTAGTCCTTTTGAATTAGTTCACTCCGATGTATGGGGTCCTATTAAGTATTCTTCAATAAATGGTTATCATTATTTTGTCACATTTGTGGATGATTTTTCTTGTATGACATGGTTGTTTTTAATGAAAAAACGTTATGACTTGTTCCTCATATTTAAGAAATTTCGTGCTGAGATGAAAACTCAATTTAATTTACGTATTTGCATTCTACGTTCTGACAATGCCAAAGAATACGAATCTGACCCTTTTAACGTCTACTTTACTAAAAATGGAATTGTCCATCAAACATCATGTATTTATACACCACAACAAAATGGTGTTGCCGAAAGGAAAAATCGACATTTACTTGATGTAACTCGAGCTTTATTGTTTCAAATGAATGTGCCTAAGTATTTTTAGAGCGACGAAGTCCTCACGTCTTGTTATCTTATAAACTGAATGCCCTCATCCGTATTAAATAAAGTTTCGCCATATTCGGTTTTGTTTTTGAACATAAATCCATTTCCTATCCCCTATCGCGTGTTTAGATGTGTATGTTATGGATATAATTTTTGTCCAGGTAGAGAGAAATTGGATCATCGGTCTACCAAATGTATTATTGTTGGATATTCCTGGACTCAAAAAGGATATCGTTGTTATGATCCGAATTTGCATATGTACTTCACTTGTATTGATGTTACTTTTTGCGAATCACTTCCATATTTTTCTAAAGTTGTCGGTGATATATATTTTGAAACCGTTGATGGCTATCTTTCTGTTCATTTACCTACTCCTGTCATATCATCCTCCCCAAGTGATTCTCATTCTACACCCGGTGTTACGACTACATCAAATCATTATGTTCCATCTTCTGCACCATTAAAAGTCTATACTCGTCGGCATAATTCACAGCCTACTCAGCCCGTGGCACCTTACTCATCGTCGTTGGATCTTCATCTCGATGTGCTTTTGCCTAATGCTTTTCGAAAAGGTAAGTGAACATGTACAACTAGATATCCAATTAGTAATTCTGTTTCTTTTCATGCTTTATTCCCATCTTACTCCTCTTTTACTTTCACGTTATCAAATGTCTTTATTCCTAAGTCTATTCAGGATGCCTTATCTCATTTGGGTTGGAGAAAAGAAATGGAAACTTAAATGGCCGCTTTACATCAGAATGATACATAGGATTTAGTTTCCTTACCCCCAGTAAGAAAACTGTCGGTTGTTAGTGGGTTTACACTATATAGTACCTTCCTGATGGAACCATTGAACGTTTAAAATCTTGTTTGGTAGCTAAAGGCTACACTCAAATTTATGGCATTGATTACAATGATAATTTTTCTCTCGTAGCTAAAATTTCTTCTATTCGTGTTCTAATATCTTTGGCTTTTAATCTTGGTTGGCCTTTGTTCCATCTTGATGTTAAAAACGCATTTTTATATGGGGATTTAGTTGAAGAAGTCTATATGGAGCAACCTCTAGGGTTTGTTTCTCAGGCGGGGTATCGTAATAAAGTTTGTAAATTAAGAAAGGCATTATATGGTTTAAAACAATCTCCGAGAGCTTGGTTTAGAAAGTTATCAGAGGCGGTTCTCAAATTTGGACTTAATCGATGTCAAACAGATCATTCGGTATTTTATCGCCATACAAAGGCTGGTTCAATTATTCTGGTTGTATATGTAGACGATATTGTTGTTACAAGAAATGATTATGTAGGTATATTTAATTTAAAATTATTTTTACGACAACATTTTTAGACTAAAGACCTTGGTAGCTTTAGATATTTTCTTCGTATGGAGGTTGCTAGATCTAAGATGGGTATTTGCTTATCACAAAGAAAGTATGTTCTTGATATTTTGAAAGAGACAGCTTTATTAGGGTGCCGACCAATTGGCACTCCTATGAATCCAAATCACCATTTGTCAGTTGACGAAGGCGAGTTGTTCAAAGATCCTGGACAATATCGTCGTCTGATGGGGAAATTAAATTACCTTAACATTACACATTATGATATTTCATATGTAGTAAGTGTGGTGAGTCAGTTTATGCAGACACCACGAGTTCCACATTGGGAAGCAGTTATTCGAGTTATTCGGTACCTTAAACGAGCTTCGAGACTTGGGGTATTGTATAGACCGAATGGCCATCTCAAGGTTGAAGGTTACAGCGATGCGGACTGGGCAGGATCTCCATCTGACAGAAGATCAACTACGGGATATTGCACCTTCTTTGGCGGTAATATAGTTTCGTGGAAGAATAAGAAACAATTTGTGGTAACTAGATCAAGCGCAAGTGTTGAATATTGAGCCATGACTCACACCACAAGCAAGTTAACTTGGTTACAACAATTTCTAGAGGAAATAAAATATCCAACCCCCTTGCTGCTAAAGCTGTATTTCGACAACCAAGCAGCTCTCCATACAGCTTCAAATCCAGTTTTTCATGAAAGGACTAAACATATAGAGGTTGATTGCCACTTCATTCGGGAGAAAATAGTGGATGGACAGATACAAACACAATTTTTGAGGTCTGAAAATCAGTTGGCGGATGTTTTCACAAAGTCGCTGAGTTCCCGTCGTCTCACAAATATTTGTTCCAAGCTGCGATTATATAACATATACTCTCCAACTTGAGGGGGAGTGTTAGAGAGTTAATAGTTAGCTGCTATCAGTTAATGTATTAGTAGTTGGTTGGTAGATATTAGATGTTTCATTTCTTGCAGTTGTATATGGTTAATGCCAATATAAAGGCCTCAGATGTAAACATATATAATCAACCTAATATATATACAATTCTCTTTCTGAAATTGACATGTTAGATATTACTTTCGCGGTGTTTGTATATTAGTATATTATGCACTTTTGTTAACTGAAATTAGGCCAGTCTTTGGTTTCATAGATGTGTGTAGAACAAGGCCCTAGGTAAATTACTGAAATGCTGATATGCTGTTGAAATGTTTGTATATATTGTACGAACAATGGAGACAATATAACTTTGTTTCCTTAGACATTGCTCCTAGTATATTGTGAAAAACATGAAGAAATATACGAGTATGATTAATTTATTACAACCCTATGTAACTATTTTCAGTTCGAAATATTTAATTACTCGCATCTATCTGAGAAAATTGAAGTCTGAATCTACGAGAAAGAAGAGTGAGAAAATCTAACAAAAATGGAAAATTTTCAAGTTGTACTTAAATTGGATCTCAAGTATACTTAAAGAGTGAGTCCTTTTAAATAACTAAGATACTGTCTGTTAGAATTCTACAGATTTAGAGTCTATATATGCTTCACGAGATAAATTCTACAACTACTGCTTGAGTCATTCCTTGACGGCCGCAGTAGAAATTTTCTTTTTCACTTTTTCTTTTTGGCGTAGTCTCTTGGGTTGTTTAAATTTTACTTATAATGGCTAGGCTAGGTGGTTAAACTCTTGATGAATGTATTTTGTTGTATTGATTCTATTCATATCTTGGGGTATGATCCTTTTCAAGGATTTACTATCTAATGGGTTTTTCTGGTTATGATCTGATCAAAATTTATAGAAGAAATGAAAGATGTCTTTTAATACACCAGACCTGAAATTTACACATGAAGAGAATGACTTGACAAATAATATTCTTGACATTTTATACACTAGAAGAGCTAAATTGGCAAAAAAATAAGCAAGTTTCCCGTCAGAAACTCGGTGAGGAAAAACTTGTGCAAAATGAGGTGGCGGGTACTCAAATGACCCCTAGACAAAAAAGAATAGATGGCCCGAAGAAGGTAATACTGGTAGTTGTTCTTTGTCTATCATGTTTTGAATGTTTTCGTTATTGATTTTTATCATTTTTTTTTATAAATAATTTAAAATTTAAAAGGTACTTATAAATATCAATCTGGCGGCCCAACTTAATTTCTTGGGAATTACAGGTATACAAGAGAAACTGTGGAAAAGAACAAGACACTGGAGTCTCTGAGAGGAGTATACATGAGAGACTTGATGCTATAGAAAAGGGGGTGAATGAAACAATGGAAAAATGGAGTTAGGATGATGAGAATGTTGTAATGTATCGACTTGCTACTCTTTTGATTGTCAATCTTATGACTTTTGACTATTTTGTCATCATCTATGTGTAGATATATTAGTTCTTTTCATAATGACTAGTGGGACCTTCCCGTGCAAGGCGTGTCGCTGGTTTTGCATGGAGTAGTACTGTTGGCTCATCGTTAGTGTTGTGGTTATGTGTTCGTGGGTGTGGGTTTTATGAGATTCGGGGATGGTTTTGCATGAAGGCAGTATATCGTCTACGAATATGTGGTCTCGTAGTACAAATACAATGCAATTAATCTTGTCGTTGTGTGTTATATGGGTTTGATGCTACATGATTTCGCCAAAATATTATCTACTAATGGAGAAATTGAGGATTTATAAATCTGGAATATTATGAACATACCTTTTCGAAAGAATACCCTAAAATTAGATACTGAAAGAACTGCTTCATGTAAAGAGCTGCCCCAATCTGAAAATAAGTACGGCTTTGAAGCACGAAACAATAAACAAGGTAACGCCGTAGAAAATACTCACAGATTGTGGTTGAATCAGAAATTATTGTACCTAACATTTTATCAAATTAGTTGCGTACATAAATGCTTAAATGCAGAGTGACGATCTAAAACTTCAATTGTACTTCGGGGAGCACTTCGAATCCAGTATTGACTTTTTTGTCTTTTACTCTTGATCAAATACGCATTTAGTGCCTTTTTAGTTGTAAGTTTGAGCGATCAAATACGCATTTAGTGCCTTTTTAGTTGCAAGTTAGGGCAACACGGTGACCTATTTTCAGATTTAAAATAACACTAAGTCAATTTACCTTAACTTATAATTTTGAAACCAAAACAAGGCACTAATAAAATTTTAGTTAACCCAATCAGCAAAAGCAAAGAAATAAACTACGAATTCCGAACATTTTACATAAAAAAGACCAAAGAAATATTCATGCCTACATATTTAGCTCTTGTTAAGCCTTTGTTAACTGGGGTTGTAGCTTCAATTTACTACTCTCTAATTGGGGAGAAGAGATGAAGATGAAGATGGAGAGGGAGAGAGAACTGTGATTGAGGAAAGGGAATTGAAGTGTTTGTTGGACGGTGGAGATGTTTAGTTTAAGTTGATTATTGAACGGTGTTAATGGGTTTTATCCTTGTATTTAACGGCTGGAGATTTTTGTTGGCTCATATTATTGGATGGTCCAGATCTTTTTGGTCAAGCAAACATGACACAAGTCTTTTTTATATAGTAGATATTAGGGCTGAATTCGCTCCGGTTCGTTTCGGTTATTTGTAAAACCGAAATCGATCATAAATTTCGGTTCGGTTTTTTTGGTCTTTTAGGTTTATGGACCGAACCGGTTTATCTCGGTCCGGTTTCGGGTTTTTGGATTTTTTTTTTATTTTAATTGAAAAAATACAAAATTTTGTTGTTGTATTTTGAAATATGTCTATTTATAGATTTAGCTAGTATATTATTATGTTTATTTTGTTAATCTATTTATTGCGAATATTCTAATTTATATATGCAAAAATAGTAAAATAAGTTATTAATTTGATATCTTGTATATCATTTCCAAATTACACGTCTCCTAATTATTAGAAAAATGAGTAAAATGATGTACTAGAATGATAAAATAAAACTTATTTATGAATATTTTTTAGTCAACTTGTTTTTGACAAGGTTTAAATAAATTAAGAGCATAATTCTAAGGTGAAATAGAGCATTTAATAATGAAAAATTAGTATCACGATTATTTAGACAGTTACAATTTATAATAAAATTTCTTTCATATCGTACATATGCGTTCTGAAATAGTTATAACTTATAATTATGCAAACATTAGTTTCAAATGTTAATTGTGAAAATGTTAATTACTAGATTTTTTAGTTATTAAAAGTTGAGACAATTACAAATTATGATTAAATTAAATGTTAACTAATTAAAATATACATAACAAAACATAATAATTGGCTATGTGTAACTCAAATTTTCAGTACTCAATTGATTTTTTTTCGGATGTTTTAGTTTTTTCATTTGGTTCCGGTTTTCTTTTTTGGTTTTTCTATTTTTCAGGTTTTATCGGTTCGGTTTTATAGTAATCCCAAACCGAACCGAGGTGTTTTCGATTTCAATTTTGCTTTTTTTCGGGTTCAGTTTTTTCGATTTTCGGTTTTTTTCGGTTCTGTCCGGTCCGGTTTTTACGGGTTTTTGCCCAGTCCTAGTAAAGATTTTAGAAAAGTATATTTAAGAGAACAAAACAAAATTGGTGTTTTTAGATAGGGGAATTCCCTATAAATATCTCTCTACAACTTATATTCACTCTAATTACCTCGTAATTTCACAATTCATTTTGCTACAACTTTTTAATTGTTTACTTTATTTACCAAAACTCCATTATACAAACCAAAACATAATACATATATTTTCTCTATATGTAAATCCCAACAAAATATGTTTAAATAACAAGAAAATTTTATAAAACAAAAAAAATCACAAAAAATGAAAAAAAATCACAAAATTTATAAAAATGAAAAAATCACAATTTTTTTTTTGAAAAAAACACGCAAATTTTTTTTTTCAAAAAAATCACAAAAAAGAACAGAAAAATAAAAACGAAAAAATTATAAAAAATTTATTTTTCTAAAAATTATCACAAAAAATCATTAAAAAAATATAAAATCATAAAAAAATGTATTTTTATAAATAAAACTCAAAAAAAATAATTAAAATCACAATAAATTATAAAAATGAAAATATCACAAAAAATGGGAAAAAAACTATAAAAAAAATCACAATTTTTTTTTGGGGTCAAAAGACCCCACTTTTTACATCGCAAAAGCTATTTTTCCACCAAAAAGTGGTCATTTCACCATTTTCTCAACAAAAAATTCTATTTTCATCTAGTTCTAGTCAAAGTGCATCTATTTCACCTGAAAATGCATTTAGTTTAGTTGAAAGTACATGTAATTCAGTCGAAAGTGCATATACTTCAATTAATGTGTATATAGTTCAGTCAAAAGTGAATACAATTCAGTTATAACAACATATGTTTCTGTCGAAAGTGCATCGGGTTTACTCGAAAGGGCATACCGTTTAGAGTTCAGCCGAAAGTGCATATAGTTCAGCTGAAAGTTCATCTGGTTAAGATGAAAGTGCATATATTTCAACTGAAAATACATATACTTCAGCTGAAAGTGCATATGGTTCAGCTGAAAGTGCATCTGGTTAAGCTCAAAGTGCATTTCGTTCAACTAAAAGTGCATCTAGTTCAGTCGAAATTGCATAAAGTAACTCAATATATTTCGCCACAAATTGCTTATTTTACTTTAAATTAAAAAAAAAAAAAAAAAAAAACCTGGATGGATTCGAACCATCAACCTCTTGAAATTTGTTGTTGGTGCCAGCGCTTCTACCATTTTGAGATTACGAATGTATATAGTTACTAAACAAAATCATAATGTACACCTAAAAATCAAACGAACTCAACCAAATAAACACTAAACGCACGCCAAAAAAACAGGCTCGTTTCAGCCCAAAACGGACCTTAAAATCAGCCCTACAACGGGCTTGATTAAGCATCAAAACAGACCGGAAAATAGACGTTAACAGCCCAAAAATGTGCCATGTTTCAGAAAAAAACAACAAAGCTCAAAAATAATAACTAAAAATAAATATCCATGCATAAACTAAAATAAAAGGATTAGAAAATATCCCCACAAAAGTAAACTCAATATTAATTTATTTATTT
Source organism: Primula vulgaris (assembly GCA_963920805.1). NCBI lineage: Eukaryota > Viridiplantae > Streptophyta > Magnoliopsida > Ericales > Primulaceae > Primula > Primula vulgaris. The sequence continues at coordinate 25,882,694 of OY987215.1, forward strand.
TTGAAGATGTAACAAAATCCCCAAACCACACAAATGTGAAAACCTAAATCAATGAATCGTACCTAAGGTTGAATCAGAGTCAAAACCGGAATTGGATTTAGTGTTTGATATAGATATCCGGTCAAAAACCCTTTCTTCGGCGACATGATCGACGAGGGAGGTGGGGGAGGGGTGGTGGGGGATCGATCCCGTCAGAAACCCTTTCTCCAGTGACATGATTGACAACGGAGGTATAGTGGTGGTGGTGGGGGATCGATCCGGTCAAAAACCCTTTCTCCGGCAACATGATCGACATGAGCTATTGATCCAGTTAGGGAGAGAGAATAGATCGATAAAGTGATGAAAAAAGCATATGAGAGATAAAAATTAGATTAAATAGGCTTTATATAGTTTTTAAAAGTGATAAGTAGGAGAAATGTTACTTATGTTAGCTATCTTGTGGAAATATAAGTTCAAAAGTGCTACTTATGTAATTATTTGTATATATATTGTAAGTTAGTATGTATGCATGCACATTATACATGTTCGAAGGAAACGTTACTGCGTAGACATTTTACTGGTTGTTAGTTTATATTATCCGATGTAATATCGATCAACCCTATGGTTTATAAAAAGTTACTCATCCTTACCATTATGATGACATTTAATGGTAAGTTATATAGGGTTTAACATGGTATCAGAGCGGGCCATCGATTTTGGGTCTCACCTCCACCCGTTCGTTATATCCGCTCGTTGGACCCTTGAAATATCGGGTCACGAGAGAGGGAGAGTGTTAGGGTTTATATTATCCCACATCGATGTAATATCGATCAAGCCTGTAGTTTATAAAGAGTTACTCATCTTTACTCAGCCTGTGGGAGAGCTTTTTAGGAACAGTCAGTGCTTTTGACTGTTATCTTAACCGTCGAGATCTACGGTTAGATTAGAGTATAAAAAATTAGCCGTTAGATTTGAAATTAGCGCTTTCAAAAATCATTAACAGATGAAGTTACCGAAAAGGTTTTATTGAATTATATTTAAAAAATTCGTCAAATGTAAAATGACAAGAAAACCAGACAGTTTTAAATTGGTACAACTAACACTCTAATTGATTCAATATTTAAATCTTTAAATTAAACTCCAAACAATTAACTAATTACAATTCATAGAGATTAAAACCAAATCAATTAAACATAAAATCAATTAATAAAATTAGGGATTGAGGTTCTTAAAAGCCAATTTGTACAGATTTTACATAACTTATTCCTTTAAATTAAACCCAAACAAAATAAATAAAATTGGGGATTATGGTTCTTACAAAAACAATTCGAATAGTTTTTGAACAACTTATTCTTTCAAATTAAACATTGGGATTAGGGTTCTTCAAAAATCAATTCATAAATTAAACTCAAATCAATAAAGTCCAATCCAATTAATTAAATTGGGGATTATGGTTATTACAATACCAATTCCTACAGATATTGAACAACTTATTTGTTCAAATTAAACACAAATCTATTGATTAAATTGGGGATTAGGTTTTTTAAACACAAATTAATTTTTACTTCAACACTTAAAATATAATACTAAAATGCAGGTGAGTGGAATCAAACCCACAACCTCTGAAATGAAATGTGATTACTCTACCATATGTGTTACAACCCTTTTTATTTCACATATTAGTTATATTTAAATAAGTATAATATACATTTGTATTTTTTAATATATGAGATTAATAAAATAAAAAATATACTAAACTTCAAAAATTATATTGTCATTTACATTACAAAAAACACTGCTATATTAGGTTCGTTTTATAAAACGAACTATTGTCAGTTAAATAAAATAGAAATTAGGGTTCTTACAAAACCAATTCATTCATATTTTATAAATTTTCTTCGTTCAAATTAAAACTAGACCATAAAATAAAATTTGGGATCGGGTTTTATTCAAAACCAATTCATACAGATTTTCAACAACTTATTTGTTCTAATTAAAGATTAACCAATTCGGTCACAATAATATTCTTACTAGTATTCTTTGAGCTTTTTCTCACTACAAAACCTATTTAGAACGGCTACTTCGTATATGCGGACATACATTGGGGGGATAAATAAAAAACTAATAGTCCTTGAGGCTGAATGTCGTGTTTTTTACGATAAATAAAAAACACTAAATCGAACAAGTTGAGTGAATATTGCATATGATAATAATAATGATTGTAATAAAAATTAAAAGTACGAGTGGTAAAAGAATTTTGTAAGCTGGTGGATGGAAATGAACCCTGCATAACAAAAGGGTGTAGTCGGAAGGCATAATTATACTTTATTAGATTTGCTTAGGTGTAATCTAGTTCATCTTTAACTATTTCGTTGTGGATGCCTGACTTAAAAACTGACATGTATTTGTTAAACATGGTTCCTAGTAAATCAGTCCCTAAAACTCATTTTGAGTTGTGGACTAATAGGAAACCTAGTTTAAGGTGCATGTCTGGGGTTGCCCGACAGAAGTAAGGATTTATAATCCAAATGAAAAGAAACTTGATTCAAGAACAATAAGTGGTTTTTTCATTGGTTATCCAGAAAAGTATAAATGGTGTAGATTTTATTGTGCTAATCATAGTATAAGAATTGTTGAATATGTAAATGCTAGGTTTATTGAAAATGGTGACGTTAGTGAGAGCTTGGAATCACGAAATGTGGAACTCCGAGAAGTTCATATAGAGATACATTTGCTTTTAACTTCTTGTAAAGTTGTTGTCCCGTCTATTGTTAGACAGTTTAACAATAGTACTGAACAACATAACGATGATCAAAATACCCAAAATGAAGATAATATCAATGAACCTATGATAGAACCTATAGTAGATGAACCACAAGTAGTAGAATTAAGAAGGAATTGAAGACCAAGACAATCTGCTAGCTCTGATGATTATGTTGTCAACCTACAAGAGGTAGATTTCGAGTCAGGAATTGATAGGGTTGTTGTTTCGTTTTCACAAGCCACTGAAAATTCCAATTCTACAACATGGTTGGATGCCATGAAAGATGAGTTAAAATATATGGAAAATAATGAAGTTTGTGATCTCGTTGAATTGTCTAAGAATTGTAAACGAGTTAGGTGTAAATGGTTCTTTAAGAACAAACGCGAGTCAAATGGCAATATCGAACGACATAAAGCCAGAGACATTTTCACCCCTCTCTAGAAACAATTCAGTTAGAATTATTATGACTTTGGTTGCTCATTACAATTTAGAGTTACACCAAATGGATGTGAAAATTGCCTTCCTAAATGGGGATTTAGAAGAAGAAGTCTATATGACTCAACCTGAGGGTTTTTCCGTAAAAGGAAAATAACATATGGTATGTAAACTTAATAAATCAATATATGGACTTAACAAGCTTACCACCAATGATATCTAAAGTTTAATGATACTCTTACTTCATTTGAATTTAAGGAAAACATTGTTGATAGATATATCTATATGAAGATCAGTGGGAGTAAGATTATATTTTTGATTCTATATGTCGATGATATTTTGCTTGGTACTAATGATCTTAGCTTATTACATGAGACCAAGAGGTTTCTCTCTAAAAACTTTGAAATGAAGGATATGGATGAGGAAACATATGTTGTTTTCCTCTCACACTATATTATTCTCTCTCACTCTATTGCAGTCCTCTTCCCATTGTTCTGCCCAACACATCCTTATATAATGGAAATGGGACCATGTGAAAAGGATAAAACAATTCAACTAGAATTGTTTGTCATGTGTTCTACAAAGTCTCCATATGAACAATTTACAACTATTTACCATAAACATTTAAATGAAATATTATAATATCCCATTGCCCACAAATATCCAATAATCTCAACTTGGAGACGAGATGACAATCACGTCTCCACACCCAATCATTGCAACAATTCTTCCTTAGTCTCCTCATTCCTTGAGACCAACTAAAGCTAAACATAAAAATATCCGTCACACTTCTATTTTCACACATTATCTCGAGCCCCGAGTTCATCATTAGTTACCATATCCGTCACACTTCTACTTTCACACACTATCTCGATCCCCGAGTCAACATAAAAATATATTCCCGGTATTTTTACCACAAACAATAACCATTACTCCTTTGGTGATCTTTCATCCATAGTCTGACAAGTAGTATAATAACCTTCTTCATCAAGTTGTCCCACTAAAATCAAATTCCTCTTAAGGCCAGGAATATGTCTCACTTCTTGTAGATTCCAAATACTCGTATTTGAAACTTGGACTCGAATGTCTCATTTAGCCATGATCTTGAAGGTTTCATCATCACACAAATGAATCTTCCCAAAATCATCGTTGACATGATTTTTCATGATTTCTTCGCATGGGCTGGAGTGGAAAGATGCCCTTGAATCCAAGATACATGATTCCTTTGGCCTAGTGACACTTACGATCAAAACATCACCTACATACTTGATAACTTTGAGTGATTCCAGTGCACCCGAATTTTTCTTTGGTTCTTGGGAATCTTTCTTCATGTTACCTTTCATGCCACATATGTAGGAGTTATAATCCTTTCACTTGGATTTCTTGCTTCCATTTATCTCTGAGAGTCTACAGTACTAGGCTCTGTATAGAGAGCATAAGATCAAATATATTTAGAGAGGGATTGTTCCAGATTGAGAAATTAATTAAAATTAAATGATGTGCATATTGCATTAATGTGTTTTTTTTCCTATATATATATACATCTTTATAGTCTCACCAATTTAATCTCAAACATCTTCATTTTCTAGATGGAGAAAATCTTTGAAGATAAATTTATTAAATTCTTCCAAATTAAATAATGGTGCGTTTTGCATTAATGTGTTTTTTCCTATATAAACATCTCTATAGTCTCACCAATTTGATCTCAACATTTTCCAGATTGAGAAAATCTCTTAAGCGAAATTAATTAAATTCTTTCTAATTAATTGATGGTGCAAATTGCATTAATGTGTTTTTTTCCTAGAAATACATCTCTATAGTCTCACCAATTTAATGTCAACATTTTCCGGATTGAGAATATCTTTGAAGCGAAATTAATTAAATTCTTTCAAATTAAATTGTCAAGCCCCAAAATCCGTAATACACGGACATCGAGGCATGACCTTTTGAAAAGAAAAGAAAGAGAACTTGTTGGTACGAAATTAAAATTTTTAAAAGAAAACATTTGCAAGCTAAAGGAACAATTAACGGATAAATAAAAAGTTTGCCAAACGCGGCTACAAGACAAGATTTGTAAAAGCTAAAAGTTAACAAACGAATGAATTTGCCCGTAGGCTACAACCTCAAAATGAACTAAATAAAAAGAAAGTGATTAAAGAAGCCCCGAACCCATGCGATACCGCGCTAATGCAACCTAGCCAACACCTCAACCTAATTTGTACCTGAAAGACAAAAATTGTAACGGTGAGTCCCACGCACGTAACTAGACGGGACGGCACCACAAATACCGTCACTCCATCCCTTAAATGCAAGAGCTCACAAATTCTACAACTACGATAATCGACGTATAAAAAGAAATATAATAACATTCTATAACGGGATGAATTAAATAAATTAAATAACGTCAACACAAATCTATAACAAACATGGACCTCTCATGCCACCTACCCCAGTCCGTAAGGTAGGTCATTCCCTATCCCCACGGCCGTCTTCTGTCCCCGGAATTAGGAAGAGACAGAGACCATTGCAACATAAAAGTAGATTTATAGTGCGCACTTGGACCTCTCATGCCACTTGTCCCAGTCCGTAAGACGAGTCATTCCCTATCCCCACGGCCGTCTACTGTCCCCGGAATTATGAAGAGACAGAGACCATAGCTAACATAAAATAAATATAGTGCACACTAGGACCTCTCATGCCACTCGCCCCAGTCCGTAAGATGAGTCATTCCCTATCCCCACTGCCATCTTCTGTCCCCGGAATTAGGAAGAGACAGAGACCATTGCTAATGTATCAATATTAAGGACTCGGCCGATAATATTATACTATTCATATAACACATTCTCATACATATAAATATTAAGGCCTCGGCCAATAAATAATAAACCAATCATTTATCACATTCTCTTACCTCATTCTAACGTAATTCAACGAAACCCAAAAGCATAGGTGCTAGATTCGCAACTAGCCAAACAAGTCTAATCAACATGAAAACTCATTCAAGCATTCTAGCAAACACCTTGTATGCATAAACTACAATGCATCTATATTCAACAATAAATTAACCAATTTAACAACAATTATAATAACACAATATCAATACATAAAGACATGCAAACTCATCCATATTCTCGCTAATCCGAAATTAACACGACTAAATCCTCAATTAACAATTAAGTGAATTAAACATATAATCAACTAAACCCAATTAACAAATAAGTGAATTAAACATATAATCAACTAAACCCAATTAACAAATAAGTGAATTAAACATATAACAACTAAACCCAATTAACAATTTAAGAACATAAATAATATAAAAGGCAAAAACCCCCAATTTATAATAAACGTAAACCCTAATCCTAACATACACCCTCGTCTAGTCGTTATGGATAACCCCCGTTACCTTAGCGTGTAGAGGAGATGATTCCGGCAATAATCCGCTAACGTGGTTTCTCTTCTTCTTCTTCTTCTTCTCTTTTCTCTCTTTTCTCTCTTGTTTTTAGGTTTAAAAAAAAAATAAAAGTGGCTGATTTTTAGGTTTAGAAAAACTGTTTTTAGATAGTTTGTGGAAGCGAACTATTTGGTCCCCAAAGTTCTAAAAGCTAACTCTTAATCCAAAAATATAGTTTTACTACTCAAAAATAACAAATCTTTAGAAACAAATCTATTGGGTCCTTTTTATTAGTAAAATTAGTAACAGGTTTTTAAAATAAGGTTTTTCGGAAGAGTTTCGGTTTTTGGCTAAAAATTAGTCGAGTGACCGGTTTTTGGTAAAATTTGAATAAAACGTTTTTGGATAAATTAAATCCTAATTAAAAACACTAATAAAAATACGGGATGTTACAACTAACCCTCCTTAAAAGAATTTCGTCCCGAAATTTCCTCTCTAAACAACTATACCCAGAAATGATAAAGTTACAATAAGACCATAAGAACTTAAACGCACAATTCGTGTCATAATTCAAAAATAAAATACGCAGAGTTCACAACCCGTAACAGCTCCATAACTCATTACATGAACAACACGTAAGAATGTAAATTAAGGTAAACACCTATATGCAATATCAAACATAAGGGTTCACAACCCGTAACAACTCTATAATTCAATACACGAACAACATGTAAGAATCTCAAATAAGGTAAACACCTATATGAAATATCAAACATAATAAAAGACAACTCAACAACTCTGTAACTCTAGGCGTTACAACCAAAAATAAACTCCAAACTCTAGGCGTTACAACCAAAAATAAACTCCAAAAATCTAGGCGTTACAACCCTTCCCTGATAAAGAAATTTCGTCCCGAAATTAGAAAACATCTAAACGAACGTACCTAAAGAAAAATCGATATTAGGATATTTCCTCTTCATCTCATCCTCGCGTTCCCAAGTTGCCTCCTCGGCCCCGTGGTGTTTCCAAACGACCTTTACCAGTCTAATCGTATTTCCTCGAAGTTCTTTCTCTTGCACGTCGATAATCCTCATAGAGCCCACTTCGTAGGTCACATCCGCACTAACCTCAATGTCCTCAAAGTCCACCACGTGTGAAGGGTCGTGATGATACCTTTTCAACATTGACACATGGAACACCGGGTGAACTCCCGCCAACTTTGGTGGCAAGTCCAACCGGTATGCAACTTCTCCAACTCGGTCCACGATCTCAAATGGTCCGATAAATCTGGGGCTCAACTTCCCTTTTGAGCCAAACCTCATAACCCCTTTCCTTGGCGAAACTCGCAAAAATACTTGATCCCCTTTTTCGAACTCCAAAGGTCTCCTCCTCTTATCAGCATAACTCTTTTGCCTACTTCGAGCATTCTCAAGCCTTTGTCGAATTAACTTAATCTTTTCTGTCGTTTCTTGAACCAATTGCGGTCCTAACATTTCCGCTTCTCCCACCTCGGTCCAACACACCGGAGACCTACACGGCCGCCCGTATAAAGCCTCGAAAGGTGCCATGCCAATACTAGATTGAAAGCTATTATTATACGCAAACTCAACTAAGGGTAGATGGCTCTCCCAACCTCCCTTAAAGTCGTTCACACACGCGCGCAACATATCCTCTAGCACTTGGATAGTCCGCTCCGATTGTCCATCCATTTGGGGATGGAACGCCGTACTCATTGTCAACTTGGTCCCTAAGGCATTTTGCAATGCGCCCCAGAACCTCAACACAAACCTCGCATCTCGATCCGATACTATCGAAATTGGTACCCCATGAAGTCTAACAATTTCCTTGATATACTTCCGTCCCAAGATTTCCACCCAATTCGTCATCTTGATTGCAATGAAGTGTGCGGATTTGGTCAAACGGTCGACCACAACCCACACAACGTCATTCCCACCTACCGACTTAGGTAAGTTGGTCACAAAATCCATTGCTATCCTTTCCCACTTCCATTCCGCTACCGGTAAAGGTTGGAGCATACCCGCCGGCGTTTGGTGTTCCGCCTTCACTTGTTGGCAGGTTAGGCACCTGCTAACAAATGAAGCTACATCTCGTTTCATTCCGGGCCACCAAAATTGTCTCTTCGCATCGTGATACATTTCCGTCCCGCCGGGATGAACGGCTAATCGGGAGTGGTGAAACTCCTTTAATACCTCGTTCCTCATGTTTTCTGTCACATAAGTCCTTCCCTTAAAACGTAGTCCTCCATCGGTTCCTTTCGTCCAACCCTCTAATCCTTCGCTCGAACTTATCTGTTTCTCAAAGTTCTCCACTTTCTCATCCCCTTCTTGTGCTTCCAACACCCTACTCACAAGTTCCGGTTGTACCACTATTGTGTACAAAGTCCCCGCATTAACATGTCCCAACTCCAAGTCGAACTCGTTCACTTTTCCCATCATCCTCCATTTCTCGATCGCCACATGCGCTAAGGTCGCATGGGACTTTCGACTCAAAGCATCCGCCACTACATTGGCCTTTCCCGGATGATAGTGCAAGTCGTAGTCGTACTGTTCCAAATATTCCATCCATCGTCGTTGTCGCATATTTAGATCACGTTGGGTAAAGATATGCCCTAAGCTCTTGTGATCCGAGAACACTTCGAACTTTTCCCCGAACAAATAATGCCTCCATATCTTCAACGCATGAACTATTGCCGCTAGCTCTAGGTCACGAGTCGGATAGTTTTTTCGTGAATCTTTAGTTGTCGCGAAGCATACGCGATAACCTTTCCGTCTTGCATCAAGACGCAACCCAAACCTTCCTTCGAAGCATCGCAATACACTTGATAACCATTCCCTTGCTCGGGAATAACTAGTATGGGAGAACTAGTCAACCGCTTCTTGAGCTCTAGGAAAGCTTTCTCGCAAGCCTCACTCCACACGAACTTCACCCCCTTCTTAGTAAGGTAAGTCATTGGAGTTGCTAACTTCGAGAAATCCTTGACGAACCGTCGATAGTATCCCGCTAAACCCAAGAAACTTCGAATCTCGAACACATTTTTCGGTTGTGCCCATTTCGAAACTGCCTCAATCTTCGTCGTGCGCACCTTTACCCCTTCTTCCGAGATCACATGTCCAAGAAATTTCACCTCATTTAGCCAAAACTCACATTTGCTAAATTTTCCGTAAAGTTGGTGCTCCCTCAACGTGAGCAACGCTAAACGGAGATGTTCCTCGTGTTCCTCTCTTGAACTCGAGTAAATCAAGATATCGTCGACGAAGACCACCACGAACTTGTCGAGATACTCCTTAAAAATCCGGTTCATTAATTCCATAAATGCCGCCGGCGCATTAGTCAACCCGAATGGCATGACCACAAACTCATAGTGACCATACCGAGTCCTAAAGGCCGTTTTTGAAATATCATCATCTTTCACCCTCAATTGGTGATAGCCTGATCGTAAGTCGATTTTTGAAAAGAACGTTGCTCCCTTTAGTTGGTCAAACAAATCGTCAATTCGAGGTAGTGGGTACTTATTCTTAATAGTCACCCTATTTAGTTTTCGATAGTCGATGCACATCCTCATCGATCCATCCTTCTTTTGCACAAATAAGGCCGGTGCCGCCCACGGTGACGTACTCCGCCTAATAAGCCCCTTCTCTAGCAGTTCTTCTAACTGCTTACTTAACTCTTTCAAATCTGCTGGTGCCAAACGGTACGGGGAAATGGCTATTGGTGCCGTTCCCGGTACCAATTCGATAGAAAAATCTAACCCTCTTTTCGGTGGTAACCCCGGTAGATCCTTCGGAAACACATCTCTAAAATCGTCCACTACGTGTGGCCACATTTCCATTTCCTCGTCGTTATCCACTATCGAGAGACTAGCCAAAAGACAAGACAGGTTGCCCACAACCCGCTTGGAATAATAAGGAATGGAAGAAAGGGTAGCATCCCTTTCCCCATGAAAGAACACCTCATCTCCGGATGAAGTTGTAAGGAAAACCTTTCGTCGAACACAATCGATGAAAGAATTGAAATGAACCAACCAGTCCATTCCAAGTATCACGTCGAATCCCGACATCTCTATAACTACTAAGTCAAATATAAATACGTGGTCCGCGACCACCATCTCACAAGACCGACACACTCGGTCCAACACAACTCGACCCCCAACAGGAGTCTCTACAACAATCGGGTTCTCTAGAATCCCAATTTCTAACGACAACGACTCAACTAGACTTATAGATATAAAAGAACGTGAAGCCCCCGTATCGAAAAGAACATGTGCCCAAGATGAGCACACAAGAACCATACCTTGTACATTTGTCGGATCTCCTTGGTTTGGCAATTGTGGCAAGGCGAATAGACGTGCTTGAATTGGTGGGTTTCCTTGCAGTCCTCTATTTCCCCCATGATTCCCTTGGTTTCCCGGGCCCTGATAGCCTCCTCGGTAGTTCCCACGGTTTCCCCCTCCTTGGTGGTTACCTCGAAACCCTCCCCCTTGGTTCCCAGGTAATTGGTGTGGTGGTACGAATCCTGGTCCTCTTGGTGGTGGTGGTGGAAACCTAGGTTGGTTAAATGGTCGGTTGGTGTCGATTCTTCCTTGTCCCCCGGGACAAACCCTTGCCGTATGTCCCATTCGGTTGCATGTCCTACATTGGACCCTAGGACACTCGAATTGTCGATGGCTCACATCTCCACAGTGGAAACACGCTCCCCTTATCATGAGGTTTGTCGGCGGTGGATTAAAACTCCTCTCTCCTCTTCCCGGTTGTTGAAATCGCGAATTACTTGCCATATCCCAAGTCCGCTTTTTATCTTCCCTCGGAGCATTTCCGGTTTTCGACTTCTCCAAGATTCGCTTGTTATGGAGTAGAGCTCCTTCCACAGCTTGGGCTGATTTTATCAATTCATTATAGTTGACATGTCGAGTCGATGCCAATTGTAACGAGATGGTCGGATTCAACCCCTTCATGAATCTCCTACATCTTTCTGCACCCCCTATAACCGATTCTAGGGCATACCTCGAGAGTGAGGTAAACTTCAGTTGGTATGCTTGAACGGTCATACCTCCTTGATACAGCTCCTCGAAACGTCTCCTCATTTCGTCCTTATAAGAATCTGGAAGAAACTGTCGATTAAACAATTCGATGAACTCATTCCATTCGAAGTTGCTTGTGTCGTATGTATCTGCGATCCCCAACCACCACTTTCATGCTTCACCCTTTAGGTGAAACTGTGCCATATTCATCCGCTGTTCTCCATTTACTATACCCGCTGCTGATAAATACTTCTCCATTTTGTCCACCCATCCCTCAGCTATGGATGGTTCACCTACCCCATCGAAAGTAGGAGCCCCCAATCGGGTGAAGTTAAACAATCCATTGTTGCTTGAACTCCCAGCTTGTGCATTCTGCACCATCATTTGCACCACCTTCTGAAGGTCGGTCATCACTTGATTTGCATTTACCGTTTCCGGTTCAGGTGCAAAAGTCTCTTCTCCCCCATTCACTTCCTCATATACAATTTCAGCCTCTTCCTCTACCTCGGGTTGCTCAGGTGGTGGGGCCCTAGTGTTACCTCTCCCCCCACGACCTCTAGCAGCCCTTCTCCTCTAGTTTCTCCCCGCCCCCTTGGAGCTCTTCTTACTCTTCCACTTGCTCCACCTCGGGTAGCCGCACCACTTGGTGGTGATGCGCCCCCGCATGTAGCTGGTCTCCTTCCACTAGTCCTTGTGGTAATAGCCATTACTATATACATTTAAAACCGAAACTTTAGTTGTCTCACTCGACACTACTACTCATACATGTATATTCATACATGATAAAAGCTCGGTTTACAAATCAATCACTTTATCAAGCTTTCTAAGGTTCAAAAACTGATTTTTATTTTATTTTATTTTTTTACGAATTCCCAATTTCGACGATATAACGCTTTGACTTTTCCAAAAATAGAAACTGAAAATTCTGAAATGCCAGAAAGATAGAGTACTGAAAAACGAAGCCAACGATTCAAGCGGAATCAGAATCGGAGTTAAAACGAAGAAGTTACGAGCGTTTGAAGTATAGCGAGAAAACCGCAAAATTACCAGAATTCAACCGGTCGTTTTGGGAACGACCGATCGTTTTTTGGTCCAGTAGGGTTTGAAAAAATTCTGAAGAATTTCTACCAATCGTTTTGGGACACGACCGATCATTTTTTGTTCCAGTAGGGTCTGAAAAAAATTCTGAAGAATTTCGACCGATCGTTTGGGCAACGACAGATCATTTTTTGTTCCAGTTGCGTCTGAAAAAATTCTAAAGAATTTCGACCGATCGTTTGGGCAACGACCGATCGTTTTTTGTACCAGTAGCGTTTGCAAAATTCGACCGGTCGTTTTAACAGACGACCTATCGTTAAACAGCAGAAAATAAAGATTCAGAAACGCAAAATTTCTCAACACTTGTAATATCCTACATGGCATATATCACACAAATAACCCATTTAAGTCCACAAACTTATTACAATCAACATCCATTCGCATAAAATATACATTAACACACATGCTAATAATATGGAAACGCACTAGGTAAAATCATCGACTTCACAATTCTCGCACTTTAATACATCGTTACTACTTGACATACAACTTACACCTCATACACACTATAACAATTTACACACGCATACAATCAGCACAAAAATGCGAGGGATAACCCATCACGATACGTTATCCTAAAGCAGCCGAGCGTCCTCGCATACTCTAGAGTTCCACATCGCTAAGGTATTCCTTTACACATACCGACGAGAGGTCTACCCACTAGTTTGGCGAGCCGGGATCAACGAGCGTCCTCATTGTCCCCAACTTGCCTCACATGTGGACTTTCCTAACATCAACTACTACTAAATTCTAGCTACATGTCTTAAGCTAAATGCAACCCCCCGTTTTTAGAAAAAGTTTGTGTTTTTGGAAAAAGTTTTGTAAAAATGATACGATGGATCTTGGTCCAATGGCTACCCATCTTCCCGTCGTCCCAAAGTATACAAGAACCTAGTTAGCTCTGATACCAACTTGTCAAGCCCCAAAATCCGTAATACACGGACATCGAGGCATGACCTTTTGAAAAGAAAAGAAAGAGAACCTGTTGGTACGAAATTAAAATTTTTAAAAGAAAACATTTGCAAGCTAAAGGAACAATTAACGGATAAATAAAAAGTTTGCCAAATGCGGCTACAAGACAAGATTTGTAAAAGCTAAAAGTTAACAAACGAATGAATTTGCCCGTAGGCTACAACCTCAAAATGAACTAAATAAAAAGAAAGTGATTAAAGAAGCCCCGAACCCATGCGATACCGCGCTAATGCAACCTAGCCAACGCCTCAACCTAATTTGTACCTGAAAGACAAAAATTGTAACGGTGAGCCCCACGCACGTAACTAGACGGGACGGCACCACAAATACCGTCACTCCATCCCTTAAATGCAAGAGCTCACAAATTCTACAACTACGATAATCGACGTATAAAAAGAAATATAATAACATTCTATAACGGGATGAATTAAATAAATTAAATAACGTCAACACAAATCTATTACAAACATGGACCTCTCATGCCACCTACCCCAGTCCGTAAGGTAGGTCATTCCCTATCCCCACGGCCGTCTTCTGTCCCCGGAATTAGGAAGAGACAAAGACCATGGCAACATAAAAGTAGATTTATAGTGCGCACTTGGACCTCTCATGCCACTCGTCCCAGTCCATAAGACGAGTCATTCCCTATCCCCATGGCCGTCTACTGTCCCCGGAATTAGGAAGAGACAGAGACCATAGCTAACATAAAATAAATATAGTGCACACTAGGACCTCTCATGCCACTCGCCCCAGTCCGTAAGACGAGTCATTCCCTATCCCCACTGCCGTCTTCTGTCCCCGGAATTAGGAAGAGACAGAGACCATTGCTAATGTATCAATATTAAGGCCTCGGCCGATAATATTATACTATTCATATAACACATTCTCATACATATAAATATTAAGGCCTCGGCCAATAAATAATAAACCAATCATTTATCACATTCTCTTACGTCATTCTAACGTAATTCAACGAAACCCAAAAGCATAGGTGCTAGATTCGCAACTAGCCAAACAAGTCTAATCAACATGAAAACTCATTCAAGCATTCTAGCAAACCCCTTGTATGCATAAACTACAATGCATCTATATTCAACAATAAATTAACCAATTTAACAACAATTATAATAACACAATATCAATACATAAAGGCATGCAAACTCATCCATATTCTCGCTAATCCGAAATTAACACGACTAAATCCTCAATTAACAATTAAGTGAATTAAACATATAATCAACTAAACCCAATTAACAAATAAGTGAATTAAACATATAATCAACTAAACCCAATTAACAAATAAGTGAATTAAACATATAACAACTAAACCCAATTAACAATTTAAGAACATAAATAATATAAAAGGCAAAAACCCCCAATTTATAATAAACGTAAACCCGAATCCTAACATACACCCTCGTCTAGTCGCTATGGATAACCCCCGTTACCTTAGAAACAAATCTATTGGGTCCTTTTTATTAGTAAAATTAGTAACAGGTTTTTAAAATAAGGTTTTTCGGAAGAGTTTCGGTTTTTGGCTAAAAATTAGTCGAGTGACCGGTTTTTGGTAAAATTTGAATAAAACGTTTTTGGATAAATTAAATCCTAATTAAAAACACTAATAAAAATACGGGATGTTACATAAATGATGGTACATGTTACGTTACTGGATTTTTCTCTGCTATATATACTTCTCTTTAGTCTCCCATATTTTATCCCAAATACCTTCACTTTCAAGATTAATTCATATATCTACAGGTAATTTTTTTCCTTTTTTTTTAAATTAAGAAATTCTTGCATCTTCATACTTTTTTCTATTCCTCAATTATTTTATTTGTTTTAAAAAGTTCGGGGTTTTTTTTATTGGGAGAATTTGGTAGAATACCCTTTTTTGTGATTTCATCTCTAATTTATAGGGTTATAAAGTTTTTGGTGATTAATTAGCAGATTTAAATTTTTTAGAAATTGATGTATAGTGATTTATTAGGAGATTTTGGTAGATACCCATTTTTTCTAATTACAAAATTATAAAATTTTACAAGTTTATAGTGATAAAGAAAGACTATGTTGAAATTAATTAGTAGATTTAGCCATTTAGATAAATACCCATTTATGATTTTATCACTAATTTATAAAGTTTTGCAAGTTTTGAAAGTCTATGATTAATTAATCTATTATAACTTAGAAGTATTTGGTAGAATACCCATTTGTAATTTTATAAACATTTTTGGCTTTTAATAGTTTTACATGTTTATAGTGATAATGAAAGTTTATTATTAATTTATTAGGTGATTTTGGTAGAATACCCTTCCTTGATTTTATCATTACTTTAAAAGGTTTTACTAGTTATAGTGATGATGAGAGTCTATGATATATTAGGGTCCGTTTAGCAGCATTGTCACAAGTGCTTCATGATGCTAGAAGCACTTCTACATTAATTTTCTGTGTTTCGTGAAAAAAATTGTCTTGAATTATTCAGAAGTCATAGGCTCCAGAATTCTATTTTGAGAAGTTAGGATTTTATGCTTTACACAAAGTTCTTCTAGCCACTTTTGTAGAAGTGCAAACAAAAACAATTAAAGGAAATTCGTTTTATTAAAAAATGGAACTTCCAAGTCAAATTTTCTATTGTAGAACGACTTTTTTCATACAAAAACTCTTGTTGAGACTATGATTTTCGAAAATAGATGTTACTTTCTAACATGTGTATTACTTTCCAATTAGTTTTATTTTAAAATGCTTTTATTATTCAAAATATTGTTATATTCCTAAAAGTTGCTATCTTTCGTGAATATGTTATTTTTGAGAAACATCGTTTTTGACCTAGAAAGGATTTCATTAAAAAAAAATGAGACGAATATTACTTAGATCGCAATTGTAAATTCTTGTCTTACATCGTGATGTAGTTGTCAAATAATTAATTTTTTAAAATTTTCTATTTAATCAGAAATAAAAATGTTTATCGATGTTTTTATTTATTTGGTTTTTAAAGTGATCCTGAATGTAGTAGTATCAGGTTATGTGTTTTTTCATAGTGTATCAATTATTGCGCTACTAAGTCATTTTAAACGTATATATACCAAACATAAACAAAACAAATTAACATCAAAATTTCTTTTTCACGAGACGCTATTTCTAAAGTGCTTTTGCAAAAGTCGCTTTTTCAATAAAATTTCCCTAGATACCACTTTTCTAGAAACACTTGCTTCCCAACCGACACCTTAATCTTTTAGAAGAATTTGGTAGAATGCTCATGAGTTATTTTTACTCTAATTTTATAATTTTATAAGTGTATACTTTATACGATAATGAGGGTTTATTATGAATGTATTAGATAATTTTTGGTAGAATACCCCATCGTGATTTTATCACTAATTTTATTATAAGTTATCACTAATGTATTTAGTTCTACAATTTTATAGTAATAACTAGAGTCTGATAAATTAATCTATCAGAAGAATTTGCTAGAATACCGAATTGTGATTTTATCACTATTTTTTTTTTATAGTTTTATATCTTTATGGTGATAATGAAAGTCTAATATGAATCCAATAGGTAATTTTGGTAGAATACACCATCGCAATTTTATCACTAATTTATAATGTTCTACAAGTTTATAGTTGTAATGGAAGTCTATGATTATGATTGGACTTAAATCTCTTTCACACAACAAACTAGATCACTCGTCACGCTGGTGGGATCTTCTTTAAATAACACACAACTTCCCTACTTGACATGTGCACCAACATACTTAATGCAAATATCAAGTGGATCTTGGTAGGGTTACTACCGTTCACCCTTATTCGCCAAGAGAAGCTCTACGAAGGGTGGACCTTTTAAGATCTGTGTATGAATGTGTGTATTAGTGCGGTAATGAGCTTACCTTGTTGAAGAGTATTACTTCCTTTATATATGCATAATTAGGGTAGATCTTGGTCAATATTGTCATATCTCCATAGATCTACAAGTTTTCCCTTCATGTTCATAATTAACGAATAAAAATATATATACCTCTTAATCATAGTGAGATGTTTTCTTATATGCATAAGGAAACGCATCATTTTTTCCATGCAAATAGGATCTTTTAATATTATGGCATTCTCACTCTCTTCGTGAGAAGCCTTTTACTCTGTCTAAAGGAGCTAACACCTCCTGAGACTTATTCCTCCCCCTCTGTCCAGGGCGTGTTTTCTTTTCTTTGTCTAACTTAGTGGTATTTTACCCTCAAAATTATATCTTGCACGCCCATAATCAGGGGATTTAGTAGTATCTTTGTGCATATTTAAATGATTTGTTCATTACTCCATATGAATTATGGATTAATTATGGCAATAATCATACACTTGTGATAAATCTTGAATATATGATTTATATTTCGCCTTAAAGGCCCAATAGGTAGATTGGCACGTCGGATATAACAAGAGTCGGTCGTATTTAGTGCATATAGCTAACTAGGCCGATAATTATTCTCGATATTCGCCCTAACCCTTTTTTAGAACGACGTTTCTAGTTTTAATTCAATGGCATTGATTGCTCATTAATTATATTAATTGCAACCCTATCCCTCAAATTTTATCCCCATCAAATTAAGTAATATATTATGAGGACTCGAGAAATAAAAGTATATTTTCTCAAATTTGACATAATATGTTAAAAAGTCATTGATGGGGGGTTAAAAATTAGGTTTCGGACCCCGCAGCGATTGTAAAACACGTGGTCTGAAACCGAGCTATAAAGATGGAGATAATGAGAATTTAATGGCTCCATCAAGGGGAGCAGATAGGGTTCTGAACCCGGTTCCCTCGCCGATGAGCTTATCAGCGAGATAACCTCTGAAAGATTCTCATATATCTAAGATAATCCATCAAATATTACACGAACGAAAGAAGACACCAAATCTATAAAAACATATCTCATAAAGATGGGGTCAAACCCTTATAGATATGTTCCTTAAGTATAAAGAAAAGCATATCCAGTAGCAAGACTAAAAGATAGACGAGTAGCCCATGTCAGAGCCTCCTCACCAATGGATATTTAACTATCCAAAGCGATAAAACTACAAGATCAATGTCTCTGAAGGCTAACGAAAGAGACATGATCTCCCAGGAGGGCTCCCCTTGCTAGCAAGGAGAAATGGCATCGCCCCTTCGGGCTAGCCAAGTCGGTGGAAATATACAGGAGATATAACAAAATATATATCAGCATGGTATTAGGGAAACGAAAAGATATGAATAAGATGTGATTGATAAGATCATATCAATTACAAAAGATACACGCTAAATCGGATCTACCACCTATATAAGGGGCTCGCAATTCAAGAAAGAAATCATGTGAAACCATAGGAACTCAGACATACACTTAACTATCGGGTATCATTAACCCTACTTATATTCAATACACATTCATATTTATGATCTAAATCCTAGATATTTAATCTTCTCACTTCTCCGTTAGACGAAGGAGGTTAAACGGTGGTCAAACCACAAAGTCTCTCTTGATTTTAGTTGTTTATACGTATGTCATAAAGAACTAGTAAGAAGTTCGGGTCAAACCCTAAAAATGAGTTTTTTCATTGGCTCACAGCCTGTGAGTGAAGTTCACTCACTTAGACCAATTTTTAAGGTCCATCAATCATATCATAAAAAAACATATTTTTAAATTAGAGAAGCAACTAATGATGAAGATTGAGTGCCTATACTTGAGTTGAAATGTTTATACTCCCTCCTAATTAAATTACATGGCGGTTAATAATATATAGGGTGTGTTTGGTTGGGGCATTTGGAGAGTGGGATAGGATTAAAAATGCATATAGGCCTACATATTCCATGTCTACTTCGTCTTTAAGGATGGAATTAGTAATGTATATGGGATTACAAATGATGCAAACATGGGGTATTTGGAATAACTTGCGAGGGTGGTCTTATAATTTTAGTCTAACTGTTTAAAAATGACCTAAAAGAACCTACTTCATTTTAGAAACAAAACATTTTGAAAAACAAGTAAACTAAACACACTCAAGAGAAAATTCAAACTAAAATCCTAGTGAGACCCTACTTTTAAACTAATTTTGCAGAGACTCCTTGTAATGAATTCCATATTTTGTGTTTAATCACTCAAAAATTGATATTTTCATCAATAATCAAACTGTTACAAGGAAAAAGTAGTTCTCTTCCCCTCCACAAGTTGGATAGCACTTGTAGCTATGATTTTCCTAAATGGTATTTTGTTAGTATATTGATAAAGCCCCTTAGGGGAGAATTATTGGCGCCTTCAATCCTAATATCCGGTCTTATACTAATATTAGCTCTGGTTACCAATATCTACAATGTAGCCTTGTAATAAATAAAAGTAATGAGGCTTGCCATGTTACTTTTGTCTATGCAGCAAATTTACATAAGGCTTGGTATGTTTGCAAGAGATCAGCTTCAGAAATCTCAAACCCTCTTTGACTCTGGCAATATGTCTGTCTCTTTTAACTCCCTTTCTATACTTAAAAAAATGACCTCCTCTCTATTTTCTTAAAGAGAAGGAATTTTTTTTGAAGAAAAAGAGTAGGATTAATTGGCTTCAGACACCTACTTTTTAAAACTATCAACAAGAGGAATTGTACCAGTAGAATCTCCTCTATTGATGATGACAATGGTAACCCTCTCACCAAGCATACTGATATTGTGAATAACATTGTTGGGTACTATAATAAGCTTATTGGGTCTAATACTCATAATATTTACCCTTGTATTAATCATATGAGGGATTACATTAAGCATGTAGTCTCTCATGATATGGCCCTTGATATGATCACTATTTTTAAAAATAGTGAGATTAAGGACTGTATGTTCTCCCTGAATCCTAAGAATTCCCCTGGACTGCATGGTTTTAATGTATATTTTTTTTTTCCAGAAAACTTGGCATAAAGTGGGTTATAGCATCACTAAAGCTATTAAAGATTTTTTTGCTTCCAAAGCTCTTCTTAGGCAAGCTAATAATACTTGTATTGCGCTTGTGCCTAAAAAGGAAAACGCTTCTAATGTTAAGGACTTTAGACCCGTCTATTGTTGCAACACTATTTATAAGTGTATTTCTAAAAACTTATTGCTAATTGAATAAACCTCACATGGACAAGCTTGTTAGTGAAAACCAATCAGCTTTTATTGGAGGAAGTTCTATTAGTGATAATGTTTTTCCTGCTCAGTAAATTCTTATTGGCTATCATGTTAATTTTTTTAATGGGATTTCATACCTTCATGGGAGGCTGGATTAAGATCTCTTTCTCTACTCCTTATTACTCTATTATGATAAATGGAAGCATGAAGGTTTTTTTTGCATTGGAGAAGTGGACCCCCTCTTCCCCTATATTTTTATTATTTGTATGAATGCTCTCTCTTCAACGCTTGATAAGACTCAATAGAATGGTGATTCAAACTTGAGGGACTGGTCTGAACTAGATGTAATAACACTGTAATAACACCTGTCACTCGCACCTCTTCATTTCTCACTGTGAAAACCCTAAGAGAGAGACTATCTCTCTCTTACGCTCCATCTTCAACCCCTTCTCTTATTAAACAGAAACAAAATACCTCCATCTTCATCTTCATCTGATTCTTAAATTAGAAAAACCTTTGGCTTCGGTAATTATAATCCCCTTTAGAACCTGTGGAAAATCATCCATACTATAAGAAATGGAGACTCCCTCCCAATTCGCAAGTAGATCAGCAGCCTTGTTGCCTTCACGCGCAACATATGTAAACTGGTAGTCTCCTTCCTTCATTTGATCTTGAATACAATTAAATAGATCTAATACTTTCCAAGGGAATTTTTGTTTACCTTTGATAATATTGATTAACTGTAAAGAATCACTCTCAATTATTAGAAGTCTTTTTGGAGAGATTTGTAGACCATAATATAGTGCTTTGAACTCAGAATAAAGAGCTGAATAGCTTGTGACAGCCCTAGAAAATCCTTTGATAAAATACCCCTTTTCATCTCTAATTAGCCCACCAATTCCATTTAGAACTTCAGATTGATTAAAACAGCCATCTATATTAGTTTCAGATAACCAGATGGTGGATGTATCCACTTAATAAGAATGGCTTTTTTAATATTCTTCTTACCACTGTAATTGGAGTAAGAGAAATCTTTCTCCTTATAACCAGACTGAATAATCAAATCTTCAGAATTTCGAATAATATTGCTAGACCTCATTTTGATATTTTCAAATTTGCATGAACATCTAGATTTCCAAATAACCCAAATAATAATAGAAGGTAGAACCTGACAAATTTTCCTTTCAGAAAAGGATTTTTTCTTACTGATAGAAGACCACCAGCTGTTAATTCTTCCAAACAAAGAATTATTCTGAATAATAATACCCCATTTACCTTCAAAGAAATTCCAAACCTCTTTTGCAACTGTACCATTACTAAAAAGATGATCAAAATTTTCTTCTGAATTTTTACAACACCCACACATAGAAGCTATATTAATACCAAATTTATGCAGGTTGCAATCCAAGGAAATAGCCTGGTTAAATAGCTTCCACATAAAGCAAGAGACTTTTAAATGTACTTCTCCAGTTTATAGAACATACTTCTCTGACAATATTCCATGCTGAATTTATAGTAAAATTCCCTAGAGTAGTAAGTTTCCATATAGGTTTAAACCCATTTTCAACTCTGGTAGTATTACTCTCAGTTAATTCTCTAGCTTGAAGCATTCTGCACCAAGTATTAGTACCTTTTTTAATAGGAATATCTTCTCCTTTCTTTTTTCTACAATATTTAGCTTTCATGAAATTGGACCATAAAGAATCTTTAGTTTTGAACTTCCACCAGAGTTTCATAGCAAAAGCTTTTGAAATGTCATGAAAACTTTTAACATTCAATCCTCCTTCTATCACAGGAGAACAAATTTTGCTCCATCTAACTCAATGGTACTTGTTTTTACCATCTTTATTACCCCAGAAAAAGTTAGATAATAATTGATCAATTCTTTTAATAACTTGTAGAGGTGGATTCATTGCTGCCAATGTATAAATAGGAATAGATTGAAGAACATGCCTAATCAATATTAGTTTACCACCTAAATTAAGCCAATTGCCCTTCCAAGTAGCCAGCTTACTTCTAACTTTTAGAATAAGTTCATGAAAAAGTATACACTTTTTATGCCCAGAATATAACTTGCAACCAAGATAGGAAAAAGGAGGTTTCTTACTTGCAATATTAAGCTCTTTGCAGATAATTCCTTTTTGAATCACACTGACACTTTTTGAGAAATAGACTAAACTTTTTTCTAAACTGATTTCTTGACCAGAATCTCTATTATAACATTGCAGGATATTGCTGATCTTTCTAATAGAATGAAGATCTGCTGAACTGAAGATTATCAAGTCATCAGCAAAGGCAAGGTGAGTTATTATAGGGCTTCCAATAGGAGCTTTAAAAGTTGTCCACCTTTTGTTGTCAATCAATTTATTTAAATTTCTGCTTAATACTTCAGAGCAAATAATAAATAGACTAGAAGATAGTGGATCACCCTGTCTTAGACCATTTCTAGGAGTAATAAGTTCAGTAGGACTGCCATTCACCAGAATAGAAGTTTGATTTCCAGAAATAATCCTCCATACTAAATCAATAACCTTCTCAGAGAAACCCAATTTTCTTAAAGTAGAAATAAGGAAATGCCATGATATTTTATCATAGGCTTTTTTCATATCTAGCTTTATAGCTATATTTCTCCCACTGGATTTTTTATTAAGAGTTGAAATGAATTCTTGAGTCAGTAGAACATTGTCTACAATGTCTCTAGATTTGACAAATCCACTCTGATTCTCAGAAATAATAACAGGCAAAATGTTAGCAAATCTAGTAGACATAATTTTAGAGATAACCTTACTGCAGAAAGTACATAAATTGATAGGTCTGAATTCAGCAAACTTCTTGGGCTTAATCTTCTTTGGTATAAGAGCAATAACAGTAGTAGAAAGAGATCTAGGTAATAGATTGCCCATGAAGAAAAGATCAATAGCTTTGACAACATCTTCACCAATAATATCCCAACAAGATACAAAAAATTTACCTGTAAAACCATCTATGCCAGGTGCACTAGAATTACTGAGGTCAAAAACAGCTTGTTTTACCTCTTCCCTAGAAGGGTCTTTGTCTAATAGATAATTCATCTCTTCATTAATAACATTAGGAATTCTGTCTAAACTGTTATAAACAAAACAATTAGATTGATCAGCTGCCAATAGTCTTTGAAAATAATCAATGGCTTCCTTTTTGATTTCCCCTGGTTCTTTTACAACAGTACCATCTTCTTTCTCTATTTCACCAATAGAACACTTAATTCTTCTTTTTTTAACAATGCTCTGATAAAATTTTGTATTAGCATCCCCTTGTAAAGCCCATTTCAAATTGGCCTTTTGTGCCCAATATTTTTCTTCTATACTGAGTTTGGCTTTTAGAATAGCTTCTTCTTTATTAAGTTTAATCCTATTGACAGGTGTTGGATCCACTTCAAACTTTTGTTCTGCTCTCAACATATTATCTTCTGCTATTGTGATTTCTTGGAAAATATTCCCAAAGGTATTATAATTCCACTCTTTAAGTTTCTGATAGAACATAAAAAACTAGACCTGAATATTCTATTCGGGTAGCAATCGACCCACACTTCATAAATAGGTATCCAATGCTTGATGGGCCATCACATGCCTTTCCTAGAAAATGGAGGAAGATATTAGTAAAAGCCCAAGCCCACTTAATTAGGGACCCATATCTAAAAAAAACCCTAAGATGGAGACACTTGTCAACATCCAAGGAGGTGTAGTTGCCTATAAATAGCCAACTACCCCTCCTAGAAACCCCCCGAGAAAATCTATTCAAAAATTATAGAGAGAAGTTGAGAAAAGAGAAAAACTAGTCAAAGCTTATCCCATTAAGAAACAAACCGAACAGAGAAAGAGCCGAGTATCGAAGAAGAAGGAGAACGACCAAGATAAGAGTTTAAATAGTCAAATCGAGCACTATTGTAGTAAATTAATAATAATCCGAGCAAGTGTAACAATCCGAACAAGTGTAATGACCCGATCAATAATAAAGACCAAGAAGTGTTCATTATTTATAGCTAATTTATCATTATTTTATTGTTGAAAAGTCTAACGCGACCGACCAAAGTTATGGCTTTATCAAATGGCGCCGTCTCCGGGAATCATCTAGTCCCCAACTAGTTTAGAATTCGAATACCAATACTCTACCAGACGAGCGACAATGGTGACCAATGTAGAAGAAACACATCCCGAGATAGTAGAAACCAATAACCAAAACGCGCAAATCAGCCAACAAGACCTCGACGATCTACTCGAAATCCGTGACAGATATGACGCTATCCATCCCGGAAACCAACCAACAACCTCCTATGTCAACCAAGAACAACCCCAGCAACTTGAAGGGATTGTTGACGAACCCACCTCATCCTCGGATGACGAACAAGTCATGCCCGTATTAAGGCGTGCACGAAGACGCCTACCCGGATCCCAAGCAGGGCCGAGCTCAAGAGTCCCTTTGCCAACAGCCTCGGTCAACTCCGGCGCTCGTTTACAAACGAACGAAGATCACTGATATGGTATGCCCGGGGATCATGTACTTGAACAGTTGTCCCGACTACCGACTCATCCGCCGAGGATAATTACACCACCCACGGTGGAAGTACAACACGTTGTTCCATCAGCCGATGAAAGGAACTACGCCCAGCTACAAGCTCAACTGGCGGCATGCATGACGGCCATGACAGCAGCCGGCATCGCATTGCCAATTGCCTAGCTCGCCAATACAGACAAAGATCTACGCCGTGAAGCGGAAGATTCAGCTTACAGGGCCGCCCTGGAAGCAGCAGGGCGACGAACCGATACAAGAGTGCCCCATCAAGGGGGCAATGTCCCAGAGATGATCCCTCCGATAGTCGTCCACCCAAACACTCATAGGGAACGTGTCCTCGATACCCACACGAAGGACGGTAGATATCCCGAACACATGATCGGGGAAAGTTATGGCCCACCACCACATCAGCGGGGATACCACCCCTACCAAGCCTCGGATAACGCGTTCCAACAAGCATGGAACGTATGCCAAGAAACCCCATGCGCCGAATAGATCACGAGATATCGCAATCCGGCGGGGTTCGTCATCCCTGAGTTCAGGCTTTATGATGGAAGGAGTTGTCCTATCGACCATCTAAGGCACTACAAGACGAAGATGGAATTGTGGAGTGATGACCAGGCACTCATGTGCAAATTTTTCAAAAACAGCTTGGGCCAAGAGGCTTCGTCGTGGTATCACAACTTACCACGGGGCTCCATAAGAGACTGGGCAGAGCTGCTAAGAGCGTACTCCACCCGATACGCTGCCCATAGGAAAAAGAAGGTTAGCATCGAAACCCTTCTGAAAATGACGATGATGCCGAATGATAGACTCAACGACTATTGCATACGCTTCATCGACGTAGCAAACCAGATTCCACAATACGCCAATAATATAGCCATCCAGAACTTTATCAACTCCATCCCTAATGGCTATTGGGCGAGAAGGAAGTTCATAGGCAAAGACTTTCCGACCGCGGATTCTCTGATGGCCTACTGCACCCACCTCACCGATAAAAATGATGAAATTCGTTTCCTCAACCGAACCCTACCAAGAAGAGAAACGGTTCGGGAAGCACAGGTGGGTCGCAAAAGAGCCAGGAACAACCAGGAAGAAGCATTCAAACCGACCAGGAAGGACAAAGGTCCCGAGGTCCACAGGAGGGAAGAGCGACAACGAGAACCTGAGCCCAAGCCGCTCCAGATCGCATACCCAACAACGATCAACGAACATAAACCACTCCAGCTCACTTATCCAATGCCCCCCAAACTGCTCCAACAAGGTCGATTCCAAGAGAGGGAACGCCGAAATATCTTCGGACCGGTCGAACTACGATACACTTTCAACATGTCCGCTGAAGATATCCTAAAAGATATATGCAGGGAAAGTTGGTACTCCCGACCACAACCGATCACTTCTCCCCCCAATATGAGAGACTCCAAGCTTTTCTGCACATATCACGAGGATCACGGCCACCTCACCAAGCATTCCCGTCACCTGCGATGGAAAATGAACCTGTGGGGTGATGCGGGATACCTAGCCAAGTTCATCAAAGGCGCGGGGAAGAAAGGCAAACAACTGGCCATCGAGGGAGCCGACAACCGGCAGGGCAAAACGATCAACGTCGTTCACATGTCACGACCCAAGGGAATAGGTGGAGAACGATCACGACAGCGGCAATTGGCGCACTTCGTCCAGGTAGCCAAGGCGTCACAAGCGTCGACCTCTAAAAGGCAATGCACGCCCCGACGACATCCACCCATTTCCTTCTCGGGTCTTGACGAGGAAGGGGTGATTTATCCCCATGGGGACGCCATTAATCTCCGTGTTCAAATTGACCTCGACACGGTCAGCAGGGTGCTTATCGACCAAGGAGCCTCTTGTGACATCATGTACAGAGAGCTTTTCGACAAAATGGAACTCAAAATACAAGATCTCCAACCTACCGATGTCACCTTGATCGGGTTCATCTCCGAGACGACTAAACCTTTGGGTAAGATCGTCCTCAATGTCACAAATGGATCCGTTTCAGTTCCCGTGGAGTTCTTAGTAGTCAACGAAAACTCCGGCCGCAACGCAATCTTGGGCCGACCTTGGCTGCATGCCATGCGGGCCATACCCTCGACCTACCACTAAAAAGTCAAATACCCAAATGATAGGGGAGAGATCAAGACAGCCAGAGGATGTCAAGAAGATTCAAGACGCTGTGAAGACATTACCGCAGCCCTACAAAAACAGCGGATCGTTGTCGAACAACCCACCAGCACAAAGAAGCTGATCAACCAAATATCCAAAACCGAGAGGGTTGTTGAAGAACAAGTAGGAGAAACACTTAGGAAGGTGTATATCCCTGATATGGACGAGGAGCACTACTTCCTCCTCGGGAATAACCTTCCAAAACGGGAATCCGAAGAGTTGGAAGCATTCCTCTTCAGCAACGTTGATAAGTTCGCCTGGAGTCCCAAAGACATGCTAGGCCTAGACCCCGAAACGGCATGCCACGACCTAAGTGTTAATGCCGAGTACAAGCCGATAGCTCAAAGGAGCAGAAAAGTGTCTGTACAGCACAGAGCAGCTATAATCGCTGAAGTACAAAAGCTATTGGAGGCTGGAGCCATAAGGGAGGTTTTCTATCCCAAATGGTTATCCAATCCAGTCGTCGTCCCAAAAAAGAACGGAAAGGAGAGAGTCTGTATAGACTACACCAATCTCAACAAAGCCTGTCCGAGAGACCACTTTCCCCTTCCGAGGATAGATCAACTGGCGGACGCGACTGCGGGAGCAGAAAGAATGACCTTCCTTGACGCATATTCAGGATACCACCAAATTCCCCTAGCCCACGAAGATCAAGAAAAGACGTCGTTTATATCGCCTTTGGGAAATTATTGCTACACGATAATGCCGTTCGGCCTGCGCAATGCGGGAGCAACATACCAAAGGATGATAACGAGGGTATGTAGAGATCATATAGGGAAGACGATGGAGGTATACATAGACGACATGGTCGTCAAAAGCGAAAGGGCTACATCCCACCTCCAAGATATCAGAGATGTCTTCCGTACGTTGGGCGAGCACAAACTGAAACTCAATGCGAGCAAGTGTGCCTTCGGCATCAGCAAAGGAAAATTTCTGGGGCACATGGTCAGCCGACGAGGAATAGAGGCAAATCCCGATCATATCACAGCTCTACAGAACCTGGCCGCGCCCAAGAATAAGAAACAGGTACAAGAGCTCACGGGAATGATGGCCGCATTGAGCAGGTTCATCAGTCGATCCGCA
Source organism: Primula vulgaris (assembly GCA_963920805.1). NCBI lineage: Eukaryota > Viridiplantae > Streptophyta > Magnoliopsida > Ericales > Primulaceae > Primula > Primula vulgaris. The sequence continues at coordinate 25,911,286 of OY987215.1, forward strand.
GACAAGGGACGACCGTTTTTCGAATCACTCAAGAAGGATAGAAAATTCGTGTGGGACCCGGAATGTGAGGCTTCATTCAACAATCTCAAAGAGTACTTGAGGACGCTGCCACTGCTGGTAAGGCCGAACAAAGGAGATATTCTGGCATCCTACCTAGCAGTTTCCACTACAGCTGTGAGTGCAGTCATCCTCAGAGAAGAAGGTCGCAAACAATTTCCGATCTACTTCGTCAGCAAAACTCTAGTCGAAGCCGAAACACGTTACCTACCCTTGGAAAAGCTGTGTCTGGCATTGGTCGTCGCAACCAGGAAGTTGCCACGCTATTTTATAGCTCATCAGGTCCGGGTATACATGAAGTTTCATATCAAAGAGTCACTTCGATGGACAGACATAAGCGGTCGAGTTGCCGCCTGGGGGGTCGAACTATCCCAATTTCATATCGAGTTCGTACCCTGACATGCCATAAAAGGACAAGTCTTGGCCGATTTCGTCGCGGAGTTCACCGAAGGCTACGACGAGCCATTGGCACTCTCTTCGCAATCACACTGGCAGATACATGTCGACGGATCAGCCACCAAGGACGGATCCGGAGCAGGGATTGTCCTAAAGTCTAGAGAGGGAGCAATCATCGAAAAAAGCATAAAATTGGGCTTCCGAGCTACCAACAATGAGGCAGAATACGAAGCCATGATAAATGGCATGCTCGTCGCCCGGTCCCTCGGATGCTCCCACTTAGTTGCAAGTTCAGACACCATGCTCATTGTCAATCAAGCCCTTGGCGAGTACCAAGCCAAAGATGACAGGATGATCCTCTATCAAAAGAAAGTCCAAAGCTTGATGGCCACCTTCGAACAGTGCGAGTTAGTCAGAATCAATCGCACCGAAAATGCACATGCCGATGCCTTGGCCACCCTAGCCTCGACATTAACATTGACCGACACCCGGTCGATCACAGTGGAACTACTGATGACCCCGAGCATAATTAAAAGGATAGACCGAGTGACGTCAGTGCAGTACGAACTAGGTTGGATGGATGACATGACTCATTATCTGCGAAGTGGAACGCTCCAGGCCGACAAGATAAAAGCGCTGAAAATTACGAGAAAAGCTCCTCGGTTCTGGCTATCCGAGGATGACAAACTGTACAAATCCAATTACCGGGGACCCCACCTACTGTGCGTGCCTCCCGAACTACAATTGTCGGTCCTGGAGGAAATCCACGAAGGATCCTGCGGAGCACATATCAAAGGGCGATCCCTTGCAAACAAGGCAGTTACCCAAGGGTATTGGTGGCCCTATATCAAGCAAGACGCGGATGTATATGTCCAACGTTGTGATAAGTGCCAACGATTCGCCAAAATACCACGACTCCCCTCGTCTCTAATGGCCCCCGTATCGGCTCCATGGCCGTTTGCACAATGGGCAATAGATTTGATCGGAAAACTCCCAAAGGCCCCTGGGAGAGTGGAATATCTGATCGCCGCGACCGATTATTTCACCAAATGGGTTGAAGCTAAACCCCTCCGAGAAATCAAAGCCAGCAACGTCAAACAATTCATCTGGGAATACATCATAACCAGGTTCAGAATACCGTATGATATTGTCGCCGACAACGGAACCCAGTTCAAAGATGCCCAATTACAACTGTGGTACGAGGAATTGGGTATCCGAAAGTTCTATTCGACGCCGACATACCCACAAGGAAATGGGCAAGCCGAGGTGTCAAACCGAACAATACTAGACGGCATCAAGACAACCCTTGAGCAATCAAATGGGAGATGGCCCGAGCGGCTACTCAACGTCTTGTGGTCGTGCCGAACTACGCTGAAGACGGGCACCAAGGAAACCCCATTTAGCTTAGCGTACGGTGTTGAGGCCATCCTACCAACAGAAATTGGGCTACCCACGCTCCGAACGACTTTAGTCGAGCAGGGAAACAATGAACAAAGAATGAGAGAAGAACTTGACATGATAGACGAGAAACGAGAGATAGCAGCTCTTACACTCGCGAAGTATCAACAAGGCGTCAAACAAGCATATGACAAGAGGGTGAAAGGGACCAAGGAGTTCATGGTCGGAGAATTGGTGCTGCGACGAGTAACGGTATATACCCGAAATGAAATACATGGTAAATTGAGCCCCACCTGGGAGGGACCATACGAGATCGTCAAAAGAACAAGCCCAGTTACCTACAAACTCAAAAGCGTTCTGTTCGAAAATAGCAGAGGGGAGAAAAATTCTTGGAACGTGGCTAACCTAAAGAAGTACTACATATAAGCCATCACATAGGTACAAATACAGGTGCCGCCTTACCTCTCTAGCTTAATGACATTGTCTTTTGAATAAATAAAGTATCTTATCATGCTGACTAACCAGTGTAGATGAAATTCCCAACATGGCCGAAGTGCCTAGGAATACTGTGAAGTTCCCAACATGGCCGAAGTGCCTAGGAATACTGTGAAGTTCCCAACATGGACGAAGTGCCTAGGAACGCTGTGAAGTTCCCAACATGGACGAAGTGCCTAGGAACGCTGTGAAGTTCCCAACATGGACAAAGTGCCTAGGAACGCTGTGAAGTTCCCAACATGGACGAAGTGCCTAGGAACGCTGTGAAGTTCCCAACATGGCCGAAGTGCCTAGGAACGCTGTGAAGTTCCCAACATGGCCGAAGTGCCTAGGAACGCTGTGAAGTTCCCAACATGGCCGAAGTGCCTAGGAACGCTGTGAAGTTCCCAACATGGCCGAAGTGCCTAGGAACACTGTGAAGTTCCCAACATGGCCGAAGTGCCTAGGAAGACTATGAAGTTCCCAACATGGCCGAAGTGCCTAGGAACACTATGAAGTTCCCAACATGGCCGAAGTGCCTAGGAACACTATGAAGTTCCCAACATGGCCCAAGTGCCTAGGAACACTATGAAGTTCCCAACATGGCCGAAGTGCCTAGGAACACTATGAAGTTCCCAACATGGCCGAAGTGCCTAGGAACACTATGAAGTTCCCAACATGGCCAAAGTGCCTAGGAACACTATGAAGTTCCCAACATGGCCGAACTGCCTAGGAATACTATGAACTTCCCAACATGGCCGAAACGCCTAGGAATACCATGAAATTCCCAACATGGCATGTCTAAAAGAATGCCTAGGAATACTTATGTATATGCAGGTACCCATTGACCCAATGAGCAAGGATGAAAAGCAATACAGCAATGAGAAGAATAACTCAGGACCACATTATGGGGCGATAAATTACCAAATGGCGAAAACAATGAAAAGGAATCAATCAAAACAATGAAATAGCAGCAACGGGAATGTCCAATACACGTATAACGAAATAAAGCAGATAATAAAGGCCCACATTATGGAGGCAACACCATGCCAAACGAAGAAATCAGCAAAGGAAAATCAATCCAATCAATGAAATATCCGTACAACAATGAGAAGATCCGAACACAAGAGTAAAGAAATAAAACAAATAGCCCTCGCCCGCATTACGGAGGCAACAGGATACAACCAACAAATAAAGAAATTTATTTAAGAGCTACTACATGAGGAACACGACGGTAACTGACCGAGTGACACTTCTTCGTCATCCGTTGACGTATCCCCATCAGTTTCCTCGCCATCGAAACGCTCCTCAGAAATGAGGGCATCAAAGTTGGTCGTATGAGCACCAACGCATGTCAGCGTCTTAAGCCGTGCAGAAAACTCAGCTCCTTTTGCGACCTCGTGAGCATCCGAGGCCGTTTTCCGACGAGCATCGTTGAAAGGAAGTTTGCGAGCTTCGAACATAGCTGCAGAAGCATCGTATCTAGATCGGGACAAATGGAAATACTTCACCAGCATGTTCGCTTGGGTTACCAACGACTTTAGTTTACCAAAGTATTTTTCCTTTACCCGCCAATATCGATCTAAACGACGCTCCTGAACCTTAACAACATGCTCGGAACGATGAACGTACTCACGAAAAGAAGACGCCTGAGTTTTCAACTTGGCCCTAAGTCGGCCACACCGATTGAGCAACTCGACATTTTTACCCAATAAAAAGATATATGGAACCTTGGCATGCTCGTCACTAGCCACACCAGATGGGACCTCGTCTCGGGCAGCACCAGTAGGTCCTGGCCCCGGGCTAACTAGGCTTGGAGAACCAGCCTGGTGTGACGTAGTAGCATGTGCCTATATAAAACAAAATGGGGAAGAAGGGAAGAGATGAATACCAAAAAAAAAAAAAAAACTACTCAATTATTAATCCGATAACCCATCAACGGACGCTGAGGTCTCTACTACATCAGCGAAATGAATATCTCGCAATGAAACAATTTGAGTCCCCAAGCGCTCACGAACGACCGCATCGACTCGGTTCAAGGCAGCCGTGGTCTCAGTTACCCCGGCCGTCGCATCAACCATGCGTTCTGCCCGGGCAACACCATTCATCCCTTTTACATGCTCAAGCACCTCTAAAGCGCGAGCTCGGGCCCAATACGCTTTGACAAAGGATAGCAGTAGGTCCGCATCCTCGAAAACGGCCCCTAGGACCAAGTTCAAGCTCGTCACACGGCCTCGGGCTTCATCACGAGAGCACCGAAGTGCGCCAAGAAGCTCTTTCGCCTTACCCTTGTTCGCCTTATAATATGCGGTCTTTTTGCTGAATTTCTCTCCCAAGTCACGTAACCGAATCGACATGTTTGAAATATGAACATTCAGATCCTCGATTTTATGACGAGCAGACTTCAATTCAGCAGTTAGGAAAGCCTTAGATCTTTCAAGACCATCTATAACGTTACCTCCGCTACGACTAGGCGAGGTCCAGACCACCATGGCCAGAGGGTTATTAGGTACCTGACAATATTTTGTTTTCACATCCTTCAAAATATGATGACCCTGGAAAAGGGGAAATTAACTCGGAAAAGCCAAACAAAAACAAAAAAAAAAGCACATCACCTATATTAGCACTTCCCCAAAAGAATATATTTCTAGATGCAAAAGAGACCCACAATCCGGGTACCAAAAGACTTTACACTAAGATACAGAGAAATTACTACAAGAAAATGGTCAAGGCTCCACCTGAGGGGATGCGGGTGGGGGAGTGACGGTAGGAGCAGACCGAGGAGTCGTTGAAGCCGACCCGGAATGGGGACGGAGCGCCGTCGAAGTAGTATGTCCCGGCAGCCGTGGGAGCTCCTCGTCTCGGAGGTTGGCCCAATCCTGCGGCTTAGGAGGTGCACCATGAGGACAGGGGTACACCAATTCCGACCACGCCCGATCCGACAAAGGAACCTTCGCGAAATTAAGCGCACGCACATGAGCGCAATAGACGGCGAAATTAGCCATCATTGCGAACTTTGTCCGCTCCTCCGCGTGTGCCGCTTTCAGAGCTGTAACCTCGGCCTTTTCGGCTTCAACATCCTCAGCCAGGAGCAGATTCTCAGCCTCCAGTTGGTCGTACTTCTCGACCATACTCTCTTTTTCATCCTCCAACGTACCGACATCCTCGGTCAGGCGCAGGAAGTCCGCCGACAGCTTGTCATAATTATCGCTCAAGATTTTATTCTCGGCGATAAGTTCCTTGTTCTCGGCCACCAGCTTCTCTTTATCAGCCCCAAGCGCTGCCATCTGATCCCTCAGCACCACGGTACTCAAGACAACCTGTATTTCACAACATCAGATTCCGGCCAAAATACGAGCATTATGACATAATACAAAGTACGCGCCCAACATACCCGCAGCGCATCAGCGTTGGCCTGCTCTATAACCGACATTGTAGGCCGAGCAGCTATTGTTTCTGCATCCTTGAAAGCGAGGGGTTTAAGAGCAATATACCCCATCTTCAAGGCTCGGGGTTGCTTCAATAGCTCACCCCCACATCGGTCAATATAACGGGTCATTGCAACCCCGTCCTCCAACACCTCCTCAGGTTCCTCGGCAACCTCATCTTCACCACCCCTCACAACATACACGGCAGTCTCTTTGTCAACTTCCACTTCCACTTCCTTCTCCGAAGGGCCAGTCTCAGGGGCCCTGTGCTCGCTCACACCCTCAATACGGGTGGGCGAGACAACAGGCAGGTCCATCATGTCCTCGGTACGGATAGGCGAGATCACAGGCAGAGTCATCGTACTCTTGCCCATGTTCACCATGAGGTTGATATGTCCGAATATGTTATCGATCGACCCCTGAAACCCAATAATACCCATAGACCGGGCAAGAGCGAGGGTAACCAATGGAGAAGTCGGTAGCTGAAACAAAATAACCAATGAAGCAAAGAACTAGAGAACAAAACAACAATCAAAAGACAAGAGAATCAATATACATGTACACATACCTCGCCAGGCATAGGGGCATCCTCGGTGATATCCCCTTGGGAAGCAGCCTCCTCGGTGACCGATGTATCGGTCCCCCTAGCCCTCTTCGTTGTTCCAACGACGGGGTCAGATCCGCGACGCTTCGAATGAACGGTCTTTCTCCCTACCCGAGCAGCACTTCGAGCTCGGACCACTTTTAAGAATTCCTCCTCGGACTCTTTAGGGATCTCGGGCACAGGATTCCCCTTTGTCACTGGCCCCGCAGGGTACCCGAGCAGCACGGGAGCAGTACGACAAGCTGGATCCTTCGTTGGTCCAGGCCCCCACCATTTCCAAAGAGCTAAGAGAGCCTCGACATTGGGAGCGCCGAGGTCTGGAATGGTGGGCACCTTGGTAGCAGGTCCGGGAATTTGGTGTCCAACACAACCCCAATTACCGGAAACAATCACAACACCAAGGTTATCCCCCTTCTTGGTATCCGGCAGACCAAAGACAAGCCGACAGAAGGCACGCATGGTCTTCAGATACGAGCTACGGCTCTCAAAACTCAAACTATAGATCCCAAACACATCCTTTAGTTTGATCGATATTCCGGCCAACTCCGATAACCTTTGAATACCGTTTAGGGTACGGTAACCATTCAGCGCCAGTTGGGCCGGAGCAATCTGGACGGCCTCAAAGAACGAAGCCACCCACTTACTGAAAGGAAGTCTCAAACCCCCAGTAAAGAATGCCGAGGACGGTACAGCTACCTCGCCGGCAGGAACAAACCCCAACACCTCCTTGTCAGATATCAGAAGCCGAACATGTATGTCGGCGGGTATTCCGGCAAGCTCCTTAAAATTCTTTTCCACAAATGGGCCCACTTGGGCCACGCATTGGGTCAAAATTTCCTATCCAAACATCATCAAAACTCCATCAATATACTAACCAAACACACAACCCACAACAACATCAACATAACGAAAACCCCCCCTGCTACAATTAACCAAAAACCCTACGTTTTACTACCATCCCAATCAATGTAAATCCAGTACATAACTAAATATCGTCAGACATATATAGACAACCAAGACCAGTTACCAACGCCATATCTACGACCACAACAACAAATCAAATACCAGTCCTAAAACAAAAAGAACATAATAATAACAAAGCACTTATAGTTGTCATTCTGAGCAGACACGTGCGAAAAGCAGCAAATATATCGACAATACAACGAAACCCTAGATTGAGCGGCAGCACGTTTTTCCTTTTTGGCGGGAAGAATATACTTTAGAGAGAGACAGATATTTTCTTCAGCAAATTATGTGATAAAAACAAAAGGGATTACTTGGCACAGTAAAAAGGAGTGGAGTCACGAAAAGAATAAAATAATAACCACCTTTTCGTGTGACAGAGGTTTACCTTTTTTCCAACCATAGATAAGTCAACAACCGCTGCTATTTTTAACTTATAAACGCTCCAGATTTTGCCACGTCAGCGCATATCCCACTACCCAAGGCAATTCACATCATTACACCTAAATAAAAGGCCAGTGGACCCTACCACGAAAAACTTCCAGCATACGCTACCAATATTATCCCCGATTAAGATCCTCGACGCCCAACCATTCCTTGCCGAAAAGACACACCGAACAAGGTGAACGGAGACCGTTTCTAGCTTGACGGCATTAAGTATCAAGTCTAACAACGCTCTCCGGGGGGGATAACTGGGCACATTGCTCGGTGTGTACTGAAACATCATCGACTGTATTGACATAAAGGCAAAGTGAACAAGAAATAAAACAGAATAGACAGAATCAACTGTAAAGCAAAAGTTTTATTCATCCACAAAGGGGAAAAACACAAAAATACAACCAAAGAGAATTTTTACAAGAAAATACACCATCCTACTTCTTAGAACTACCCCCCATATCGGCATCCTTCTTCGCCAAGAGCTCCTCCAGACGCTCTTTCTCCCTAATCAAACGAGCAATCGCCATCTCAGCCTGCTGCAAGGAGTAAGACTGAGACTTGCATTTTTGCTCGGCTTCGAAACGAGCAATGCCCTCTGCATCCCAATATTGTTTAAGCCTCCTTGCTTCAGTCTGAGCACACTTTAGATCATGTTTCAGCCATGACATCTCAATCTCTTTTAGCTGAAGAGGAGTCAAATCCTCCTCCTCAAAACCAGGGGGACGGGGTAGCAAGAAGGTAGGCTCCTCTTCCAGAAGGGCTTTCTTTTTGGAGGCAGATCTAGTAATGGGAGCCATCTTAAACAAAAGCAAGTTAGAGGAAACAAAAATTATCAACAAGAGAGAGAAAAGAAGATTGGATAATGAAGTACAAGCAATAGGGAGCATTTATAGAGAGTCAAAGGGCACAAAGCGCGAGGTATCGCAACGGTTCACAGAACAAAAGCACGAGATACGAACAGATACATCTGATTCAAATACAAAAAAAAAAAAGATACAAGTTCCAAAACGGGAAATACATCAGAAAACCAGCCCAATCTAACTAAGGACCAATGGGTGGAAAAACCGAACTACCAGACCGAGAGAAAGCAAAACGAGCAGAGCAGTTCAACCGAGCTTGGTAGGAATCATTCATGACAATCAAGTTTTCGTTCTCCGCGGAGAGTTCGGATTTCTCCCTGGTAAGAACCATGACGCGCTCCTCCAGCCGAGCATTCCTAGCCATCATGTTAGCCAGGCCTTGAGGGGAGTTATCGAACTCGTTTTGAGCATGGTCCCAAATTTCCTCGGCATCAGACCAGGAGTTAGCCAGACGATTTCTCTGAAGCAACAAGTGATCGAGCTGACGACTCAAGGCCGAAATCTCGGTCCATTTCACTGTCTCTTCGGGGTGAGAGCCGAACAGACTCAAGGCCAGAATGTCGTACTCCTTCTCAAGCCTTCCCATTCGACGTCGGACGCGAGATACCTCCACATCCAAACCCTTCATCTGAGCATGATATCTCCCCACAGGTTCAGACATTCTGGGAAATTGCTATAGTGCAAGAGAAAGTAGGGGTGGAGGGAAGAGCAAACAGTAAAAATAAAAGGAGAGAGGGTAGCTATTAAAGAAAAGAAGAGGAGTATTTATAGAGAAAATATCGTATGGTATTTGATGACAGGTGCTTGGGAACTTGCATATTTCCTGACATACTTGGGAGCAAGCATATTTCCTGACATACTTGGGAGGGTGCACCTATGATCGACAGTACACCCACATACATCTGATATCACAGTACAGCAGAAAATATAAAAGATATTCAAAGATCTGGATTTCGGAAAAACGACAAACCACAAGTGCAACATGAAAAGAAGTGCCAAAATAAAGGGGCAAAAATACTTCTCATTAATAAAAATGAGATACATCACTGTTCATTACATCAGAGGACTACATCGAAAGAAAAACTATTACATCAGAGGACTACATCGAAAGGAAATCTACTACATGGAGATCTATTACATCATGGGACAACATAGCCAAAGAAGATCAACTATATCAGCAGATCAGACGAACGGCAGGTGGCGAAGGACAGAAGCATCAAAAAAAAAAAAAAAAGGAAGAAAAAGATGAAGAGGAACATAAAGAAGAAGTGAAAAGCAAGAAGAGGAAAATGAAAAACGACAAAAATCCTAGAAGTAACACAAAATCCTTAGGATCACAGGATTGATTGTTACGTCGTAGTGGTGAGAAAGAAGAGGAAGAAAGAGAAAAAGGAAAAAACTAGAGAGAGCTAGAGATGGTGAGAAAGAAGAGGATGAAGAAAGTAAAAGGAACACGATAAAAAAGAAAAAAAGAAGCATAAGAAGGATAAAAAAAAAAAGAGATAAAAAAAGAGATGGAGAAATGAAGAAAATTGAAGAAAATCAAAAGAAAAAAAAGGAAAATGGAGAGGTTAGGGGGAGGTCGATCGGTATCAATGAGAGGGCCCGGCAGAGACATTCCTGTCTCGAAGTGCCGAGTTCCCCCTTAGCACCTCATTCTCTTCGACTAGAGCCTGACGAGCACGTCGGCAATAATCCAGTTCGGATCTTAGCCACGTTAATTCCCGAACCATCTCGGTATGGTGATAACGCATCACCTTTAACTCCTCCTCAGCATCCTTCAACAGTTTTAATGCATGGCCATAGGAAGCTTCAAAAGCCTCCACTTGCAAGACCAATGCAGATTTGGTGAAAGAACTGGCCATTATGAAAAGATTAGGGGATAAAGTTCTATAAATGGTAAGGGGAGATGAAGAAAAGATTATGAATAAATCCATATCTTGAGAGGGTATTTATAGAAAAATTAAGGAGGGTTTAGTGTGGGGAATTGCAACCGTTCGTCAAAAAGACTTTTGGAAACAGGGATAATTAAAAAGATGCGTCTGTTAAGAAAAGTTTAAGTGGGAAAGAGAAACCATTCGTTGTTAAAAGTTGAGTCCCTTGAGAAGAAACGCTTGGATTCACGCTAGTATTTAAAAGAGGGCGAAAATTCGAAAAGCCCTTACACGTGTCTCTCTAGGAAAAATGTCACAGCAGCTAAGATATAAAGGATAAGATTTGTGCACAGGGCTCAAGAAACCCCAGTGGTCCCTAGACACAAAGATTGAGAAGGTCCAGTGGATAAGGTCAAACACAGAGCCCAAGAAAAAACATTAATGAAGCCACAAGCGTGCGCAGTCAAAAAAAAAAATTTGCATTGGGAAAGTAATTTAGATATAAACAAGAAAAAGAAGTCTTTATTGATTGATTGATACTTCATTACAGAAGAAGCAGTCAGCATAAAGAAAATACAATAAAAATAATAAAATCATTTCGTAGAAGGGCCCGCTTCGTCATTCGGCTTTCCCTTCGACCGAGCATACACTTCCTTAAGGGCCAGTTTGTAAGCCCTCTTGGAAGCAATGTGCCTATTTCTAGAAGCCTCAAGCTCTTTGATCCGAGCATGAGCCCAAATATTGTCGATCAGAGACTTCTGATATTCACTCTCCATGGCCTCCAAGCGCTCGTCCATCTCATTAGCTCGGCGAGCCTCCATGGTTAAAAAGGCAACCCTCCTTTCGAGGATACGAGCCTTCCTAACCTCCTCCTCGAGATGGGCAACGTATTCATGAAGGTTGTCACCACTATCTTCACAAGGAGAAGCCATTTGTACGATAATAAAGAATGAGTTGCACAAAGAATACAGGGACAGTCCCCTTTTATAGGAAGAAACAAGTGGTAGACCAAAGGTCATCTCAAAGATAGACAAACCCTCGAGCTTCTCAAAAGAAACATTTAATGCCCAATTAACCACAATTCAAGTCCAATTAAGTCATCCCATAAGGTATCAAGAAGATAAACGGACAAGAGCGAAAATGAAGAAACATTCTATTAAATATTTTCGATAGTGATTACAACAGGGAAAGGATATCTAATACAACAGAAATCACAAAAGACCAATTAATCCGAGGAAGAGCCATCTTCATCATCATCCGAACTCGGTGTAGACCGAGCATGCAACTCCTTGAAGGCAAGCTTATAGGCCCTTTTTGCGGCCTTTTGCTTAGCCAGAGAAGCCTCGAGCCTCTTTATATGCTCGAAGGCCCAATCCTTATCAGCCATGGTCATATGGTGCTCCGCATCCATATCAGACAGCCTCTTGGTCACGTCCGCCAATTTCTTTTTCAGGACGCAAACCTTCTTGACCTCATTCTCCAAATAAGCAACGTAATCTGAAGAGTTGTCTCCTATCGAACCATTGGGAGAAGCCATCGTGTCACAGTCGAATTAATAATAAATGGGATAATGGGGGATGGGGCACCTTTATAGTAGATAAATGTGGGGAAGATCAAGGGTTTTTTCCTCGAAAAAGGGTACCAAGATTGGACCTCTTAAATGACCTCAAATGGGTCCCAGGGAACAGTCGTGAATCTATCGCATTTCTCGATGTATCCTTGGAAACAGCAAAACCGAAGTAATATCCTCGACAGACCCACCATGACTCCCTCGACATGGAGACCACGCCGAGGAAGTCAGGGAGCACTTGATAGAACATAAAAAACTAGACTCGAATATTCTATTCGGGTAACAATCGACCCACACTTCATAAATGGGTATCCAATGCTTGATGGGTCATCACATGCCTTTCCTAGAAAATGGAGGAAGATATTAGTAAAAGCCCAAGCCCACTTAATTAGGGACCCATATCTAAAAAAAAACCTAAGATGGAGACACTTGTCAACATCCAAGGAGGCGTAGTTGCCTATAAATAGCCAACTACCCCTCCTAGAAACCCCCCGAGAAAATCTATTCAAAAATTATAGAGAGAAGTTGAGAAAAGAGAAAAACTAGTCAAAGCTTATCCCATTAAGAAACAAACCGAACAGAGAAAGAGCCGAGTATCGAAGAAGAAGGAGAACGACCAAGATAAGAGTTTAAATAGTCAAATCGAGCACAATTGTAGTAAATTAATAATAATCCGAGCAAGTGTAACAATCCGAACAAGTGTAATGACCCGATCAATAATAAAGACCAAGAAGTGTTCATTATTTACAGCTAATTTATCATTATTTTATTGTTGAAAAGTCTAACGCGACCGACCAAAGTTATGGCTTTATCAGTTTCTTTCTAACTGCTTTTAAGTTGGTAGCAAGATTTTCCAAAACATTAGAATTAGAACTAGGAATTCAGACAACTTTCACTATACTTTGAAAGTCTTCATGATCAACCCAGAAATTTTGAAAAATGAACCTTCTTGGACTGTTGACTTGAACCAACTGTAACTTTAATAGTAAAGGGCTGTGATCTGATGTAGCCTTGCTTAAATGATCAAGATATATGTTGCAGAATAAATTAGCAAATTCTTGATTAAATAAAATCTTGTCTATTCTTTCAAAAATAGCATCCCCCCATTACGCTTGTTCCACCAAGTGTATTTAGAACCACTGTAGATAGCTTCTGAAACCCCTAGATTATTTATACAAGACAAATAATCATTAGCAGAGTTAATATTAATAGGTAGACCCCCTATTTTATCTTCTTCAGATGACACAGTATTTGTAAAAACCCGGATTTTCGTAGGAAAATACCGTGGTGAAGAGAACTGAGCTATCCCACATTGCCTAGATATGTAGTACCTATATGGTATATAAGGTAGGAGTATCCTCCTTCTTATCACCAAGGCATTTTAAAGCCGTGCGGCCCAATAAGCGAGGACGAAATTGGGCCAAAGCGGACAGTATTGGTGTTAGGAAGCAGATGGTGGCGGTCTGGTCAGAGGACCGGGTCGTTACAGTATTAAAATCCCCTCCAATCAACCAAGGATTATTAGTATAAGAGCTTTCCAAAATCCTCTAAAGAGAACTTCTTTCAGCTGCTGTACACTTAGCATAAACTACTGTAATTTGTAACTGGAAACCCAAATAGCCAATAGAAACTGCCATAGAAACAGCTTGATTCATTTGATGAATAATAGATATAGTAATCTCTTGCATATAGAAGATCCAGATCTTATTCTCTTCATGAACCAGGACTTCATCAAAACCAAATTTCCTTTTATAGAAATCCACTTTATCTAGATTTTTCTTTGGTTCAATACAAGCTAAGAACATAACATGATGTAGTTTGCATAATTTATTAATACGTCTAGTGGTAGATTTAGTACCTACTCCTCTAATGTTCCAGAAAAGTGTATTAATCATTTAAAAATACTTTTAACCCCTACATTAGAGGATCTAAGAACCATAGCATCTTTTCCAACAACAATTGGCTTTTTTCCAATTTTTCTCTTTGGAGTTTTCCTTTCTCCTTCTTCCAGAATATTGGGTATTTCTCTAGGTGAGAGACCCAGATCAATTCTTAAATTCTTAGAAATGTCTGGAGCATCAATTAGACTAGTGTTCCTCATTGTCACATTATCATCATATGGAGTGATATTTAAGGGCTTGAGAACAATTGGTTCACCAGTAAATAGAACTATTTCAGTATTTAGATTACTTTTATCAATCTTGTCTTCTTCCAATAATGTAAAAAGATTGTTGTTTACAGGGCCTTCTGCAGCTGGCTTTGCAGCTACTTCTTCATCATTTTTTGGTAGATCAGTGTTGAAGCTTTTAGTCTTTTGTACTTACTTTCTCATTATTATTGTAATAATTGGCCTTTTTATTCTTTTGTTTAGCTTGTTTTTCATTCCCATCATTAGCTATTTCTTTGTCAGTAGCAGTGACTTTCTTTTTGGTGATACTCTCTTCTTTGTAGTTTTCTTCTTTTTCTAGGTTAGAAAACTTACAAACCTCCATAGAATGACCCAATTTTAAACATTGAGAGCAGTACTTAGGGACCTCTTCATATACACAGTGCTGCCAAAAACCTTCATTAAGACCATAGTTTATTCTTACTCTTCTTATAAGTGTTTTCCTTAGATCAATTTCAACACAGATTCGGGCTAGACCTGGTCTAGTCAGTTTCGCTGTTGGATCATCTACCTTTAAGGTTTTTCCAAAGGCAGATGCAATACTAAAAATACTACTTTTATTATAAAGATGGATTGGTAATTTAGAAAGAGAAATCCAAACAGGAGTTACCGAAAATTCCTTTTCCGAGCTGAAATCATAAGACCATTTAAAAGATCTCATAGGGCAATTATCAATATACCAAATTTTACGCATCCAAATACGTAGAAAATCTTCTTCATAATAACATCGAATTAGAATATGTTTTGAATCAATGACTCCAATATGAAAGTTAGCTTTCAACCCCATTGAACTAAAAGTTTTACGGATTATATCTATATGAGGCTTACCATGTGAAAATTTCCCTATAAGGGTATATTTGAATGGTTCTGAAAGAGTGTTGAAGTCTTCAATCGAATAATGAATCATAGGTTCTCTTTCAAACGATTCGATTGGTTTAACTGGAACTTTTGAAGAAACGATTTGGGTTTTTAATAAGGATGCGAAAGATTTAGATGTAGGTGGTTCCGGGGAAAGGGTTTGGTTAGGGTCCGATGATTGATTGACGGAAAACTTTGGAATAGTTGTGGTTTTTAGAATAGATGCGAAAGATTTAACTGTGGGGGGTTCCAAAGAGATAGGTAGTTTGGGATCAGGTGGCTGAATAGCGGTCATCTTATCGGCGGCTAGGGTTTTTCACCCTAGACGTCTCTCTCTCTCTCTCTATAAGTTGTTAGATATGACGCTTGATAAGACTTGTGATAATAAGGATTTTAGTTATCATATTAAGTGCAAGAAGTTAAATAT
Source organism: Primula vulgaris (assembly GCA_963920805.1). Classification (NCBI taxonomy): domain Eukaryota; kingdom Viridiplantae; phylum Streptophyta; class Magnoliopsida; order Ericales; family Primulaceae; genus Primula; species Primula vulgaris. The sequence continues at coordinate 25,926,800 of OY987215.1, forward strand.
TACTCATTTATGTTTTGTTGATGACCTATTGCTCTTTTGCTACAAAAATCTGAAGTCTCTCACGATTATTGCCAAAATTTTGCTTCTTTTTGCTCAGTATTATAGTCTAATAGCTAACCCTGAAAATAGTAACCACCTATGAGTCCACCCTGCCTGTTAGATACCTAGGTGTACCTATCTTATCATCCAGGCTTAAGCCTATTCATTTTAAAGCCCTCATTAATAATATTACCAATATACTTGCTAGCTGGACTAGTAAATTTCTCTCCTACGCTGGGAGAGTTCAGCTCATCATCTCTGTTCTCTATTGGTTTTCTCATTTTATCTTACCCACTGCTGAACTCTATCATCTCTAGCTTTCTTTGGGCTGGTACTACTCTTAATAATAAAAAGGGTAAAGTGGCCTGGAAAGATGTGTGTTTTCCCCGGGGGTTTGGGTTTCAAGAATATTAAGGATTGGAATTTTGCCCTTATTGCAAAGCTGCTTTGGAAGCTTTGTGACCCAAAATCTCACTCTCTTTGAAAAAAGTGGGCTTTTAATAATATTTTAGAAGAGAGAAATATTTGGGCAGCTAGCATTCCTTCTAATAGCAGCATGCTTGGAAGAAAATTCTTCAAGCTGGGTGTATTCTTAAAGACATTATTGTCTATAAGGTGGGGAATGGTGAATCTATCTCACTATTGTATGTATAACTGGCTTATTCATGGCCCTATTCTACCCAGGGACCATGTGAAAAGCTTGCTTATTGACACTGGTATTACTCTTAAACAAAAGTTCTCCGCTATCATTGATAATGGTAAGTGGAAATGGCCATACACCACTAATGAAATTATCATGAATATCCAAACCTCCTTGAATCCCCCTATCTACAGAGACAGGGAGGATGCTTTAGCCTGGAAAAATTCAAATGATGGTTTCACTGTTAAGAAAATGTGGAAGCACATTACAAAGAAAAATCATAGGGTGCCCTGGTACCCTCTTGTTTGGTCTAAAGGCAGTGTACCTAAATGCAAATTCATTCCGTGGCCTGCTGTTCTTAAGAGACTTCCCACTTGTGATAAAATGTCCCTTTGGTCTGCTCAGGTGGATGCTACTTGCTCCCTTTGTAGGAGTGAGAATGAGGATATTAGTCACCTTTTATTTAACTGCCCCTACTCTAAGAGAGTATTTCACACTCTAATGAACAAAGCTGGGTTCTTGGGTCAAGCCAACTCTTGGGAAGGTTTGATTGCCTAGGCTATTTGCTTGTTTAAAGGGAATAACTTAAGTGCCCTTCTAGGAAAACTCATATTTTCTGGTACAGTTTATGTGCTATTGAGGAGAAGAATAATAGAAGACATGATAACCCTGATCAAAACATTTGTTTTGTCATACACCAAATTGAGTACTGGGTACAAGCTAAGCTTGATATGCGTCGGAATGTACGACGTAATCTCAGAAATGAAAATATTGCTAATTTCTGGAATCTTAAAAATAATATTTTTTAAAATTATGATGAGATTATGCAAAATATGGTTACATGTGGGAGATAATGATGCTGTTGAAAACCTTTTAAAGCTGAAGAAGAATGGATATATTACGTAGAGAAACTAAAGAAGTCGGAATACGACAATTGCTGCTGGTCTGAACTCGACCAGAGACCAATACCAATGATACAGCAGAACTAGTTTTTTTGTGCATTAGGACTAAGCTTTCCTCTCATTTGGTTGTTACTACTTTTGATGCCCTCCTAAAGGGGCTTTATTTCTTTCTGTTGGTTTACAACTAATGTCGGACTTGTGTATAGCCCTTAATTTTATTTTTTTGTATTCTTTGGTGCTTGTACTAAGAAAACGAACCTTTGTTTTGTTGTTGTTTATAAAAACAACAACAACCTAGTTCTCTTGGTACAGCAGGCTAGGAAAATAGCCAATATTTTTGTTTCATCAAAAGTACTGTTAAATATTCATATGATACGGGAGGGAAAATAGTATAACTTTTTATTGTATTATAAATCTGGATAAACTACTATTTGTAAGAAGAATGGTTAAAGTTGTAAATTTACCAACATTGCCGGGACGTTGAACCTATGCAAAAGACTGTATTGGATAGGTTATCCGGATTAGAAATACCCCATCTTTTCTAATTTCCTACTAATCCCATCATGATTCATTGTCCTGGTACTAGAAATCCTGCAACCAATCAAGACCATAGGGTCTTGCTAAGATTAAGCTATTAATGTCCAATTGTAAGATTGGAGTGCAATTAATATATAACTAAATGATTCTCATTAAGTACCTTAATGATACATAACAATTTGATTTTTCCATTTTTTTTTATCTCATTCAAACTTTCAAAAACATTCATCAATGGAAGAAAGTTTACACTAATGCTTTTGACCGAAAAAGTTAAATAAATATGGTCTATTAAATACTATTCCATTCATCAACGGATTAAATCTCTTTTAATTTGAAATTTTTGATACGCAATGAAAACAAACCATTGGGTTTTAGTGTTTTACCTTTAAAATCACCAAATGCCAATATTATTTAGGACATCACTTTAAAAATTAAATTAAAATTTTAAATTAAAAAATTGGCAAATTGAACTAGTAATTCCTTAACAATAAAATAATAATTTAATCTTTCTGAAAAAATTGTTTTCTTTTGGAGGATATATAAGCATGTGATTAATTTTAGTGTGTTAAATTTAAGTCAATTTGTTTGTTTATTAACTTTTCTATGGAGACAATACCTTTTGGTGATTTATAGAATCATAGATAATGCCATTAATATTATTAAGATTATATATGTTTGTGGTATTTATTACCAAATAGATCATCTTATATATAGCAGTTGTTGTAATACACATTGTTACTCTCATTTCTCTAATATATAAAAATGGTCGATAAGTCACATTTGATAATAAAATTATACAATAGTCATTACTCATCTCTTATTCTCTTCTTACCTTTGTCTTACTTCTTTTATCGAAATTACGTTGAGCTAACTTGCTTATAACAAGGTATCAGAACTTTGCTCGAAAAAGTTCCTTTATTGAGGGCATTGGATCAATTTTCTCGCTTGTAAGTTGGGTCAAACGCTCGAAAATTTTGGATAAACGCTCAGATATTGGGTGACAACATTCGAATGGATATTCGTTCTCAATCGTTGGAGCACTCGGAAATAAGGTACTATTACTAATCCGAGGACTGTAAGTAAAATAAATGATTCCATGAATCCAATCCTCGGGTTAGGTTTGGTTTAAATTTTTAATTTTAGTGGTTTGCTTTTGAATTCAAAAAATTTAAATCCGTTTTATTATGATTTGATTTATGTTTCAGTTTTTTTAATCTGAAAGAGACCAATCTGATATGAATCAATGAATCCTATCCGAACCATTGAATACAATCCATTTTACAATGACTTTAACCCATTAAAAACAAGTATTATGAATGTTTCATTCACTGATTATGAAAGAAAAAAACAATTAGTTTTCGTTTGCTATTTAATTTGCAAAATTAGAATTATTGATTATGAAAGAAAAAACAATTAGTTATCGTTTGTTATTTAATTTGCAAAAATAGAAAATTTCGTATTTTGTTTATATCTGGGGATTTTTGGTATAGCTTATTGGTATTTAATAGTTTTTTTTATTAAAACTTATAAGTGGTGTTTGCAAGTAATGTGTTTAGTACTGGTTTGAAAGTAATTATCAATCAAATATGTATCAAAAATGAATAAATTAAATAATGAATGACAAATATTATTAAAACTGAATTCGATCCGTACCATTGAATCCGTAAAATCGAACCAGACCGATCTGATCTGTTTGGTTTGGTTTGGATTGAAAAAAAAACGGTTTGTTTTGGATCAAAATTTTACAATCCCTTTATAATGGATTGGTTTAGGATTCACGATAATCTGTTTCAATTCGAATAATTTCACTAAAAAAAATACCAGTTTACCATCAGATGCCATGTTGCTAAACTTGAATTTTTCTTAATTTTCTTAATTTATTAATTTGTTGATAAAGAACATTTCCTTTTGATATTTATAATATTTTATTCAATTTTCCCTATATGCCAAAAAATCGAACAAATTGAAAGTATAATATTTTATTCAATTTTCCCTATACTTCAATTAATGTGCATATAATTCAGTCAAAAGTGAATACAATTCAGTTAGAACAACATATGTTTCAGTCGAAAGTGCATCGGGTTTAGTCGAAAGGGCATACCGTTTAGAGTTCAACTGAAAGTGCATATAGTTCAGCTGAAAGTTCATCTGGTTAAGATGAAAGTGCATATATTTCAGCTGAAAATACATATACTTCAGCTGAAAGTGCATATATCCTCCTTCAGTTGCCGTTCTTCCCTCCTGACCACCTCGAGGAGGCCAGGAATGTCCTCCTTCGGAATAACCCATTTAGTCTCCAACTTTCGCAGCCTCTCCTGGAGATTCATCTTATTCGCCAATTCCTCCGCTCAGGCCTCTCTCACATATGCTCATAGATTAGCTAGCAGGGAAAGGGACTCCTTCATCCCCTCATTCCATACGCCATTCATCTCCTTGAAGTAGGTAAAGAATGCCCCCTTCGGGGCGTCCGAGGAAGGGCCCAAGGAAGAGAAGAGATTGGGAAAAGAGAAAAGAAAATGCATCACGAAAGAGAAAATATCCAGAAATGACATGTGAGGTAACAAGAAAGAAGTATACCTCGGCAAGATGTCAAAGCCTATTTACAACAACGGGAAGTCTCCCATCACAGGAATTAAGGGGTACATATGGGATACAACGACCCCTAACCAGGTCTTCGTCCGAATGAGAAGAGAGGGTCCAGGTGGATCGATTCAAGAGATCACTCGGGGAACACTCTTCGGAGAGGAAACAATCTCATCCCGAGAAGTGTCCTCCTTTTCATGAGGGATGGAAGTACCCCCCTTGAGGGGAGGAGCAACAACAACTTTGGAATCTTGCGAGGCCGCGATCTCCGACAAACACGGCGAGATGCCAACTCTTACATCAGCAATAGTGAGGATGCGAAAGGATCCTAGGAAGAAGGCGCGCTTGCATGTGGCCTCTTTCGGATCGAAAAGGGCCTTGAGGGTTGTTCTTCTTCCGGAGACAAGCTAGCACTCTCACCAAGCAATCCAAGTAAAGTGGCAGGTGCCGCAAAGGCAATAGGAACAATCGCAATGGCTGGACCCCCTACGTCTTCCAACAATTTGTCCATCACAGTTTCAAGATCACTAGAGGATATAGATGCGGTGGTAGAAGAAGAATAATAGATGGTTCCATTCTTGTCTGGCTTGGGGGGAAGGTCTCTCTCTCTAAAACAACAAGGCGATTGAAGAATATGACAAATTCAAAACTTTAGAAAACAAAAAGGAGATAGGCTAGCATGAACTCCCATATTTATAAGCCCTAATGATGAAGGCGCACTACCCCACTTCTCAGCATTCATACAATAGTGGGGAAGTGGAAAAGATTTAAACTGTCAATAGGTACTTCCAGCGCAACCATTAATTGAGAAATTGATGCACGTCACATGGAAGAAAGAGGAAAAACCAATCCTTGCGTTACACGTGCAAAGAGAAATCTTACCACTTCCCCCACTAATGTCCCTCTAACCGCCATGACAAGACCAATGAGTAGGGGTGGCATCGGTTCGGTACCGAAGTTTTTGACTACATACCGATACCGTACCAAACTAGTTTGGTTTGAGAATTTTTATACCATTACCGAGCCAAAAAATTCGGTATACCGAACTTTCGGTATACCAAACTATTCGGTTGGTTCGGTTCGGTTTCGTTTTTATACCAAACTTTAGAATTTACAAGTGGTGATAGAAAAATGGTGTGTATTGAGAAAAAAACATAGTATAAAGTTTTAAAAGTAGTAGATTAAAAATATATATCTATTGATATTATTGTTACATTTCTTGTTTTTTTGCATAAAGGAGTAAACAATACTAGACATTTCTAGTAAATGTTATAAGTATTCACTAGAAAAATAGAAAAAATAATATAACTATATTATAACAATATTAATAATTAAGTGTATATATGTCTTTTAGTTTATTAGTCTATATAGTATATTTTAATACTTCGGTTTAAATCGGTACCATACCGAACTCACTAAACGAATATCGAAACCGAACTTTTAGTTCCGACTTTTAGTTATACCGTACCGTAATGTCGGTATACCAAACTTTTAGTTGTACCGTACCGTAATGTCGGTATACCAAACTTTTAGTTCCGACTTGATTGGTTTGTTTCGAAAGGCAGTCGGTTGGTACAAATCGGTACAAAAAGGCCACCCCTACCAATGAGGGAGAAAAAATGCAACCCTAAACATACACCCCTTTTTGACAGTTAAAAAGGGGAAAACAAAACGGCGAACCGTGAAGGCCGCCCTCGGCCCCTCGCAAGGCAAAGAGAACTCTAGTAAGTCAAGGATATCCCAAGAAAAAGAGTAAAATGAGAGCTCCAAGAGCAAGAATAAGGACTTCGAAACTGCGAGAGTCCGATCCTCGCACTCCCACAATTGAAGAGCTGTTAATGGAGGTTAAAAATTAGGGTTAGGACCTCGCAATGATTGTAACACATGCATCCTGAAACCTAGCAATAAAGATGGATTTAATGAGCATTTAATGGTCCCATCGAGGGGAGCAGGTTTCTGAACCCGCTTCTCTTGTCGAGGAGCTTATTAGCGAGATAACCTCTGAAAGATATTCATATATCTAAGACGATCAATAAGATATTCCACGAAAGAAAAAGACATCAAATCTATACATATATATCTCATAAATATATGGTCAAACCCTTAAAGATATGTTCCTTAAGCGTAAAGAAAAGTATATCCAACAATACATCTAAAAGATAGGTGAGGAGCCCAAGTCAGGGCCTCCTTGCCGAAGGATATTCGACTATCCGAGGGAATAAAACTACAAGATCAACACCTCTGAAGGATAATGAAGGAGACATGTTCTCTTGGGAGATCTCCCCTCGCCTACGAGGAGAATTGTCCCCTCGGGCTAGCTAAGTTGGTGGAAAGATACAAGAGATATAGCACGATATATCTCAGCATGGCGTTAGGAACACGAAATATATAAAGAAAATATGATTGCTAAGATCATACCAATCATGAAAGATACTTCCTACATTGCCTCCACCACCTATAAAAGTGGATCACAATCCAAGAAGGAGATCACAATCCAAAAAAAAGATCATCTGAACTCATACGAACTTAGACATACACTTAATTATCGGGCATTACTAACCCTACTTACATTACATACATATTTACATTCACTATCAAAACCCTAAGAGGTTGAACTTTCTCACTGCTCCGTTAGGAAGAGTAGGTTAAACGGTGGTCAAACCACCAAGTCTCCATTGATCTTGGCTATTTATGTGCAGGTCGTAAAAAGCTACCTAGAAGTCCGGGTCAAGCCCTAGAAATGAGTTTTCTCATTGGCTCACATCCCGTGAGTAGAGCTGACGCACTAGATCTAAGAATCAAGATCGATCATTTATTTTTTTCATATAAAATAATTAAAAAAGGAACAAGAAAAATATTATTTTCTAAAAAAAAATACAGTTAATGAAATTTTTTATTACATATAAAAACTTGGTTTTATAAATTACAAACAGGTTTTTTAAACACAATGGTTATCCATTCTTTTTTGCTTTCATGTGATTCATTTCCCATTCTCTCCTATTGTTCTTACTCATTTTTTTTTTTTCGTGCATGTGTGCATGCGCGTGATTAAATTTACCTTTACAATTTTTGAAAGCAATGTTCGACCATGTTTTGTGAGTATAAAACTTTTGACTTTTAATCTTCAAAAAAAAAACTTTTGACTTTTGATTTATATATATTGCTCACTTATTGGCTATTGTACTTAACTACTTTCTTTTTCTTTTAAATTAAATTAACCACTACAAAAAAGTTCGAATACTAACAAACAATTATGAAGGTAAATAAGGATTATGTTGCTAAAATTAATTTACTTAAAAAAAAACATAAGAATTTATGTTGTTAAAGTGGTTATTACTAAATTCAGTGACATAAATACTAACACAGCAAAAAAAGTAGCAACAAAATAACAACATAAATCGTTGTTGGTAAATTCTTAAGTTTTGAGCTTCAAAAGTGACACATTTGCAACATAAAGTTTGGTGTTGTTAAGGTGATGCTATAATTATAATTTTCGTGTTGTTAGAATGTTGCTAATATCATGTTAAACCATATCATTTTGAAAGTTAAATTGTATGTAAAAAACAAATTCAACAAAAAACAAATTTAAACTCCTAGGCAAACATTTAATCAAACTTGCACAATGGTAGGTAATACACTTATTCAATCATCGAAGCTTACCAAATATTACATATCACATAACCTTGTTCACAAACTATATAACTGATAATACCCAAACATTACACTAATCATGTGAATAGTTACACCAAATACTATACTAACCACATCAGTTATTAGTTGCGCCAAAATATTACCAAAACAATCCAATAATATAGATTACTTATCAAGTAATCATCTTTCAAAATGGTATTACCTCTCTCTTCTTCGCTATCATTAGATGAATCCTCCAAAATCTGATCCCGATATGTGGCTCCTGGTATAGGTGGAAAGCGTGTAGGCAAGTTCTGCACGCGGAGAAGCATAGCCTGGAGAGGAGTTATTCGAGACTCTGCCTCTTTCCCAATGGATTGTCCGAGACGTTCCTCGTGTTACTCTTCATATATATTTACTAAAACACTTTTCTAGTCCAGCACTCGAAGTAATTATTGTCGGTTGTCTGTGACGAACAAGAACCCGAGTTAACAACATACAAGCTTTACGAACCTAACCTTCCTTGTTTTCGTCGCCGACAATCTCTAAGCAATTTTCATTATCGTTTGGTATATAGGACCCATCAGCTTGTCGTGAAAACTCGATCTTTATAATCTTAAAATTTGCCTGCAGTTAACAAGGTACACCATTTCAAATGACTAACGAAATGAAAAGCAAGTTTACTTACATTCAGCTAAGTCACAACCAACTAATTGTTTTAAATATATATTGCAAATTATATCCCACCCTAGCTAATTTAGAATCAGCTATTTTGCTTTAAGTATGTGTATTACAAATTATATCTCATCTAATAAGTAATACATTCCAATACTATTGTCGATGATGCCATATTAACTTTACACTGTACAGAAACAAATATATCTGCACATACTTGGTAATATGAATGTTTAGTTTGGGTAGCATATCAATTACTTCAAATTATACACTTCAAAATCTGGAAATTAGGTAATATGAATGTTGATAATACGTGCAACAGAATTTATAGAGATAGGTTAAAAATAACTAATTGAATACAACTTTTCTGCACATATGAACGAATTATACACTTCAAAATCTGGAAATTAGGTAATCATATAAAACAAGAGAACAATGTATGTAAAAACCGAAAAAAGAATGACAGATCATAGGAAACCAGTCACACGGGTGCAACATGTTTCTAATGCTTAAACAACACAGCGCTACAAATTACTTTTATGACTCATAAACAATTTTAACCTTAAAAACTATTCATATTAAGCTAAGAAATATGATTGTAGAAATAAGTTGCAGAAATAAAAATCACAGTAAGTAGAAGGAGTATCAAGATACCGCCATTTAAGCATCAGTAAAACAATCATTCAACATAAAAAAACTAAAAAAAAAACTTACATAGATGGAGGCAGACTTATCGTCCAGATGGAAGTAGGACGTGAATTACCCATGAGTTTCAAATATGTACTCATTGGATACAGGCCCTCTAACTCCACAACCTCCGGATTTGCTACTTCCAGCTCCATGCATGTCCTCGAAAGGGTCATCTGTACACGCCAAAGGGGTGAAAGGAAATTAACAATAATTTACATTGCAAAAGGGTCGTCTATATATTGTTGTAATTTTGCAACATAAATATATTTGTTGCTCTTTTATGTAAGTAAATAAATATTTTTTTGTAGTGAACAAAGATTGATTAGATTTTTAAATAATTAATGATTGTAATTGGATTAAAATAATAAATTAAACAATGGTCTATAAGAAGTGATAGAATGTGTTACTTCTCTCTCTCTATATATATAGCGTGAGATTACCGGTTCTATTCTTAATTAATCATGTAATTTCTACGTTTTATTACAAGTAGAAATTGTGCAACTTAATTCGGTAATACGAAATGAATGATCGATATGTGAGCTAACAACCCAATAAACGCTCTTCCTAACTGTTCGAGCAAGAAAGGTGTCCGTATTATCCATTGAATGAAACTCTCTAACGATTTCTTGACCCGTCTTTAGACAAAGTGTTGTATGACAACTATTAGCTAAGGATTGACGTAACAAGAAATATAGAGAGATAGTAAAGTAGAGCTTTGTATTTATATGAATGTGTGTGTAAGTCATGCAAATGTAAGGCTCACCAACCCGTTTATATAGTGGAGTGGTGGAGCAAATTATATATCTCTAAACGATAGAATAAATAAAAGCCTTTTTTAGTGGGATATACCATGAATATATATATATATATATATTTGAACGAAAACAAAGTGATAATAGAAAATGCCAACCCGAGAAACCCAAAAATCCCAAAAAGAAATGTCTAATAATCACCGGAGTCACTTAGTATCATAGGGATTATTATAATTAGGTCTTTAGGGTAAGCCGCATTATAATTTTGTTTTTTTTAAGGTACTTTATTTTGAGTTATATATATATATATATATATGGGAACTAAGAATCCTCATGAGTGGAAATCAAGACCAGTGTAACAAGGGTCAAAAGTTGATAATCGTTGTCTTGGCGGTGAGACATAAACCATCTCTGCCTGCACCGATAGTAATAACTCCTGCACCTGCACCTGCACCTGCACCTGCTCCCGAGACGGTATTTGAGACACCAACACCATCACCAAGTGCATCTAGTTCTAGCCCAGGCTCTTCACTTACACCAACAGTCCCCTCTTCCGAGTCATCATCTAGTTTAAATGTTTTTGTTTTTTTTGGGATTTGGTTTGTTGCTACATTTAATAAGTTAATATTTGATTTTTTTATAAAAAATAATGGGAACTAAGAATCCACCGACACCTAAATCCACATCTAAATCTACACCCGATCTCAAATCTCTATATATTTAAACATAAATACTAAAATTAATCAATAAAATCAACTCACATAAACTCACAACATACATTAATATGTTATTATCTCAAAAAACCTCCCGTAAAACATCCGGAAGAATAAATTTATATAATCCCCTATAAAGTCTCCATTTCATCAAATTTATCATGAATTCTTATTTTTTAAGTTGTTTTCTATATAAACGGATACAAACACCCACATTATTCCTCGTGTTAGGGTCGATACAGGCGAACAATGAGAAAGACAGAAAACTTAAACCGAGCACACACTCTTTGATAACGGAGTTCACCCAAATTGGCTACGTCTCCGGGCCGCTACACACAGCACTTAATATTATTATAATGAGGATTACAATCGTAATCTAGCTCAAACACAAGCTATGGTTCTCTCGCAAATAAAACTCTCTCACTTATAATATGTAAAAGGTACTTTTGTAGGTGTAATTAAAATACAAGATATTGGGGCATATAAATAGAACACTTAGTGGGTCATATTACAATTCCAAGCGATGTGAGATAATTAGAAAACATGGTCAAAACTCATTTGGCTCCACAACTCAACAATCTCCCACTTGGAGTAAAATGTCGAGTGCTTCAAAAGAACTCCAGTTATCCCCGACCACCGAACTCACTGTGCTCCCCCGAGCAGAATGCTCCCATCGGTATCCTTGTATAGTAATTGATACTCTTCTGTCTTCGGCGAGTTATCCATTCTTGCAGTGTAGCGGCGACCCTGAGTCTCAAGCTCGGAGTCTTACTGAGGTTGCACACAGCCTCAGTTTGTCGATTGTAACAGTCTTCGTTAGCATATCGGCGGGGTTCTTAGCGCCCTCAATCTTTTCTAGCGCGAAGATTCCATCTTCTAGAACAGCCCGGATAAAGTGGTAACGAATCTGTATGTGCTTGGTGCGTGAATGGAATACAGGATTCTTAGCTAGCTGAACTGCACTTTGACTATCACAGTGCAGAACTCCCTTATCGGTTTTCTAACCGAGCTCCTTTAAGAAACCTTGCAACCAAATCATCTATTTGCTTACTTCCGTCATCGCGACGTACTCAGCCTCTGTGGTCGACAGTGCAACGATCTTTTGCAGCTTCGATGTCCAACTCATAGCAGTACCACCGTAGGTACAAACACATCCCGTTGTGCTCTTTCGGATGTCCAGATCACCGGCCATGTCAGCATCCACATAGCCGTGCAGGCCTTCCGAGGTCTTTCGGAAACATAATACCCAACTCACAGTACCCGAGAGATATCTCAATATCCACTTTACAGCTTCCCAAAGGTGCTTTCCTGGGTTACTCATGTAACGACTGACAACTCCCACTGCATGGGCAATGTCCGGTCTTGTATACACCATGGCGTACATCAAGCTACCAATTGCTGAAGCGTAGGGTATGTTAGACATACGATCATTTCCTTCCTCATCCAAGGGTGATTGTTTCTTCGACAAGCTAAAGTGTGCGGCTAGCGGTGAGCCTACAGGTTTGGCATCACTCATGCTAAACCGTGCCAACACTTTCTTCACATACTCGGCTTGCGATAGAAACAGGGACCCATCCCTTCCTCGAGATATCCTCATACCGAGGATCTGATTTGCGGCATCCAAATCCTTCATCTCGAACTGTTTCGCCAACTGTTGCTTCACCTTGTTAATCTCAACAAGGCTCGACCCGGCGAGCAACATGTCATCTACGTACAACAGTAGTATGACGTATGAAGAGTTCGCAAATCTTTTCACGAAACAGCAGTGATCACTATCACTTCTTTCGAACCTGGTATCCGCCATGAAACTGTCAAACTTCTTATACCACTGCCGTTGTGCTTGTTTTAGCCCGTACAAGCTCTTCCTCAGTTTGCAGACCAGTTTCTCTTTTTCCTTTTCGGCAAACCCTTCAGGTTGGAGCATGTAAATTTCTTCATCAATATCTCCATGGATAAAGGCAGTTTTCACATCTAACTGCTCAAGATTAAGATTCGCATTTACAACAATGCTTAACAATAGCCGAATAGTCGTCAACTTTACGACTGGTGAAAAGATCTCGGTGTAGTCAATTCCTGCCTTTTGCTAGAACCCTTTGACTACTAGGCGTGCCTTATACCGTTTCATGCCATCTTGTTCCTCCTTCAGTCGGAACACCCACTTGCTAACAATGAGAAAGACAGAAAACTTAAACCGAGCACACACTCTTTGATAACGGAGTTCACCCAAATTGGCTACGTCTCCGGGCCGCTACACACAGAACTTAATATTATTATAATGAGGATTCCAATCGTAATCTAGCTCAAACACAAGCTATGGTTCTCTCGCAAATAGAACTCTCTCACTTATAATATGTAAAAGGTACTTTTGTAGGTGTAATTAAAATACAAGATATTGGGGCATATAAATAGAACCCTTAGTGGGTCATATTACAATTTCAAGCGATGTGGGATAATTAGAAAACATGGCCAAAACTCATTTGACTCCACAACTCAACACCTCGTGTATACAATTTCCACAAAATCATATAGTTTGAATATTTTAAAAATGAGTTTTTGAGATCGGGTGTAAATTTAGGCGTGGATTTAGATGTCGGTGGATCCTTCCCCATATATATAGAGAGAGAGGGGGGAGCATTCAAGTGACACTTTTGTAGACATTTTGTATGCAAAAACGCTCCAAATCAATGTTTGATTAATGTAAATCCCCATGATTTCACGATAGAAAAACAAATATGCGTATTGTTTTTTTTTTTTGAGACGTATAATTGCATGTATTGAATTTTTAAATTTTACCTTAATTTCCAAAATATACAATTAAACATCTCGAAAAAAAACAAGACGCATATTTGTCTTGCCATTGTGAAACCGTAGAGATTTACAATAATCAAATATTTATTTGGAACGTTTTTGCATAAAAATGTCATTTGAACGTTACTCATATATATATATATATATATATATATATCGTAAGTATATATTAAAAAAAATATATATATATATCGTAAGTATATATTAAATAAAAAAAAAGGTCTAACCCATAATACATCGTGAATGAGCAACTTCTCACACTACTCTCAAAACACAAACTATGGGCCTGAAAAAATTAGTAGTAAAATCTATATCATATTTTTATTTGATATGAGAAAAAAGCAACAAATTACAAAACTAGGAAAGGCATGTCCAAACCTCCCTAAAGGTATGGGCAATAAGTGGTGAAAAAACTCAAATCTTATAATAGTGCAATATATGTTATACTACTTTTACAAGTTAGAGCCAAAGTAGCACATAAACTAGAAACATTACAACCAACCGCTATTACAACGCTAGAAAACTCTTAATGGGAACGAAACAAACCAGATTCAAGAGTGCGCTAACACAAAAAGATTCAAAGACAGAGTACCGTGTTCTCATAAACCAATGAACTCTTTTCCGACATATCACTACTCACTCCTCATTCTTTCTTTCTTTTCTGACAAGTAATTTTGAGTTATATTTCTCGAAGATTTGTAATAAATTGGGGCGAACTGAATATGTAGCATCCCGTATTTTTATAAATAGTTTTATTTATGATTTAATTTATCCAAAAACGTTTTATACAAATTTTACCAAAAACCGGTCACTCGACTAAGTTTTAGCCAAAAACCGAAACTCTTCTGAAAAATTTTATTTTAAAAATCTGTTACTAATTTTATAAATAAAAAGAACCCAATAGATTTGTTTCTAAAGATTTGTTATTTTTGAGTAGTAAAATAATATTTTTGGATCATGAGTTAACTTTTAAAACTTTGGGGACCAAATAGTTCGCTTCCACAAACTCTCTCAAAACAGTTTGAACATTTTCAATTCAGCCAACTTTCAAAACAGAAAAACCAAGAACAAGAGAAAAAAGAGAGATTCCAAATCTTAGGAAGAAGAAGAAGAAACCACGTTAGCGAGTTTTTACCGGAAGCATCTCCTCTATGCGCTAAGGTAACGGGGGTTATCCATTGCGACTAGACGAGAGTGTATGTTAGGGATAGGTCTTACGTTTATTTTCAATTGGTGGTTTTGCCTTTTATCTCAATTATGATCTATTAAATTGTTAATTGTTGTACTTTTAATTCACTTATTTGAATTGGAGAAGTTGAGGATTTAGTCATATTAATTTCGGATTAATGAGAATATTGATGGGTTTGCGTGTTTTTATGCGTTGATTATGTGTTATTATAGTTGTTGATAGAATTGGGTAAATTATTGTTGAATAAAGATGAGTTTTAGATTACGCATACAAAGTGTTTGTTAAAATGCCTGAATGAGATTTTATGTTGTTGGAGTTGGTTGGCTAGTTGTGAATCTAGTACCTATGTTTATGTGTTTTGTTGAATTGCGTTAAAGTGACATATGAGAATGTGTTAATTGAATGGTTTAATATTATTGGCCGAGGCCTTGTGATTTATTTATTTATTAGCAATGGTCTGTGTCTCTTCCTATACCGGGGACATAAGACGGCCGAGGGGTATAGGGAATGACTCGTCGTACGGACTGGGGCGAGTGGCGTGAAAAGGTCCTAGTGTGCACTTTATTTATTTATTTGTTAGTGTTGAACCATGGGGTTCAATAATTGATTTTGATTATGTTTTTAATGATTTTATGATTTCTCTATTTCGATGATATAATGCTTGTTTTTTTTCCAAAAAGAGAATTTGTAAATTGCAGCATGCCAGAAAGATAGAGCTCGGAAAAACGAAGCCACAGGTTCAAGCGGAACCAGAATCGGAGCTAAAACGAAGGAGTTATGGGCTTTCGAAGAAAACCGATAAACTGCCAGAAGAACAGACGACCGATCGTCTGTACAAAAACGACCGATCGTTTTTGTACCAATTTCTTCCAGTGAGAAGGTCGAAAAAACAACCGATCGTTTCTCATAAACGACCGATCGTTTTCTGAAAAACTACCGATCGACTGTAGAGAACGACCGATCGTTTTCTACAGATTTCGAAAACAGCTTTTCAGTTTTTTCTGGAAAACAGCTTAAAACCTCTGAAAAATAGACTCAACCACTCCCAACGGTCATAACCCAGAAAAACAGACCTTTGGTCTACATATACAAGCTCAATCTCTCTTCCAAACCACCAATCAATACACACAACATCATCCTTCAACCTCTCTAATAAAAACCCTAAAAATCACCATTTTGGTGAATATATTCGAGAAAGAGGGAAATTGAAGAAAAAGCTATACAAGCTCAATCATCAACAAAAACTCACAAATTAGCTTATTTAGAAGCAATTAGAATAGTGAGTGTAGTTACATTATTGTAACAAAATTTGTAACGAGTGTTTTATAAACTCTTTTGTGAGCGAGTGATCGGGTAGAGGATTTGTAAGCAAGTGAAGCTTAAAAGCTCTAGGTCTTTTCATTCGGGACACTCATAAAGTGAGGGGGAGCTTAATTGGTTGATTAGCTTGATAGGATTGTAATATCCGAAAAGAAGATTTTTTAGTGAAATACTCGGTAGTACCGAGGAGAGGACGTAGGCCGTTTGCCGAACCTCTATAAATCTTGGTGTCATTTTCTTTCCCTAAACTTTTACTTTCCGCAACTTATTATTTGTTTATTGCTTGCGTTTGATTGTTTAACGATTAAGTAACGCTTAAGCTTAGAATTGCTAAAAGTTGGGTTGTTAGTTGCACTTAGATTTTAATTCCGAAAAAAAGTGCCAAAAACCTTATTCACCCCCCTCTAAGGTTTAGCCACACGAGCCAACAGTTAGCAATGGTCTATGTCTCTTCCTATACCGGGGACATAAGACGGCCGAGGGGTATAGAGAATGACTCGTCTTACGGACTGGGACGAGTAGCGTGAAAAGGTCCAAGTGCGCACTTTAAATCTTTATTTGTTAGCAATGGTCTATGTCTCTTCCTATACCGGGGGCATAAGACGGCCGAGGGGTATAGGGAATGACTTATCTTACAGACTGGGGTAGGTGGCGTGAGAGGTCCATGTTTGCTATATATGTGTGTTGGAGTTATTTAATTTATTTCGTTGTACGAAGTTATTATATTTCTTTTTATAAATTGTTATTATAGTTGTTGTTTGTGAGTTCTTGCATTTATGGGATGGAGTGACGGTATTTGTGGTGCCGTCCCGTCTATGTATGTGCGTGGGACTCACCGTTACAGTTTTGTCTTTCAGGTACGACTTAAGTTGGCACATTCGGATAGGAGCATTAGCGATGTATCGCATGGGCTCGGGGCTTCTTTCAGTGGCTTTTTTTTTCTTAGATTATATTTTTGAGGTTGTGTAGCCTACGGTCAAATTACATTCGTTGTTTTCTTTTTATATAACTTTGTTAAAACGATCTCGTCTTGTAGCCGCGTTTGACAAACATTTTTATTTAATTGTTTAATTGTTCATTTAGCTCGCAAGTCTTTTTCTTTTAAAAGTATAATTTTGTACCAGCAGGTTTTTTTTTTTTTTTTTTAAAGGTCACGCCTTGATGTCCGTGTTTTCTGGATTTTGGGGCGTGACAGAATAAGTGTTTGTAAATCTCAACCAAAAAGAATCGATCGTAAATAAATCACATCGTGGTGATTAAAGCGGTCGAGGCTTCTATTACTCGGAGACTCCCGTATCGGCACGTGACCAACTCATATAACCCATCCCCTTGGGGAGCAGTGTTACTGCTATTACTCTTTAGGAATGGCCATGAGTTATACATTTTAAATTAAATAAACAAAATTAGGGATTATTAGTATTATAAACTCAATGCGTCAAAATATACTAAGATCCATTTCTTCTCGTTAATTTTACACACCATACTATATTAAGAGTTAAAGGGGCAACTGGCAAGCATGAAGTAAGTGTCATAAAAAGGATGAACCCGCAACACGGCAACACCCAAGGAAAAGAGACTTGCAATTTTAAATTTAAATTGGGAGCATTTTACCATCTCACCTTTTATTCTCAATATTCCAAAACAGATGCACACCTATTAAGGTTATATTCATTATATTATCGGCTTTTTGAAGTGTATTCGTAATTATTTTTCGATTGTATTTATTTAAAATCAATGTTCTATATTATTTGTTAAGTGTTTGTTCAAAAAAAATATGTAGAATTTTACTTTTTATATATTTTTTTGTTATTTAATTGTTTTTTTGGAAATTTATATGGTATTATTATTAATAAATACCAAAAAAATATATAAAATGACAAATTTTACAGTTTATTTTCAACAAACCACTTAATAAATAATATAGAAGGTCGATTTAAAAAATAAAATCAAAAATTAATTACGAACACAATTGAAAAAAAGCCGATAATCTGATAAATTTTTTGATAAATGTAACATAGTAAATGTGCACCCTTCCAAAATACTAGACACTATTATAATAAAATAAAATAAAAATCCTAGCGGAATAGTTAATGTGCCACTTCCTCTATTTTTATATGGTTATATAATATTTAATATATAATAAATAACATATAAGCGTCTGTAGTCCAACGGTTAGGATAATTGCCTTCCAAGCAATAGACCCGGGTTCGACTCCCGGCAGACGCATTATTTTCTTTTAAAATTTTATTGCGTTGTTTTTGGCTCCATTGCGAAAATCTAAATTCTAATTTACTTCCCATAATTTTCACTCTCACCAAATATTCAATACAGATAACTTAGCCTTATACTTTCTGTAATCCGCTTATTTTTTTGTTAAGTAAGGTAATATTCACAGCTTTTCACATGTAGCAAATTTATTTGTTTCTGTAATCGACTTATTTTTGGTAAAGTAGAGGTAAAGATTGATCACAGCTTTTCACATGAAGCAAATATAAATTTCTGTAATCGGCTTATTTATAGCGTGGTTTTTGGCTCCATTGTGATAATATAAATTCAATTTTACTTTCCATGGTTTTCACTCTCACCAAATCACAGCTTTTCACATGAAGCAAATGTATATGTTTTTGTAATCGGCTTATTTTTGGTAAGTAAAGGTAAAGATCACCAGTTTTTCACATGAAGCAAAGATAAATTTCTAAATCTAAAGTGATTAACTTGTGCCGTATATTAATTTAAAATTTTATAGCGTGGTTTTTGACTCGATTGTGAAAATATATATTCTATTTTACTTCCCATAGGTTTCACTCTCACCAGATATTCAATCCCGATAACTTAGCCTTCTACTTTCTGTAATCCGCTTATTTTTTGTTAAGTTAATTAATCACAGCTTTTCACATAAAGTAAATTTATTTGTTTCTGTAATCGGCTTATTTTTTTGTTAAATAAAGGTAAAGATCGATCATAGCTTTTCACATGAAGCAAAGATAATTTTTTAGATCTGAAGTGACTAACTTGTGCCGCATATTAATTTAAAATTTTATAGCATGGTTTTTTGGCTCCGCTGTGAAAATATGAACTCAATTTTACTTCCCATAGTTTTCACTCTCGCCAAAATATTCAATCCTGATAACTTAGCCTTCTACTTTCTGTAATCCGCTTATTTTTTGTTAAGTAAGGTAATTAATCACAGCTTTTCACATGAAGTAAAGATCAATTTTTATATCTAAAGTGATTAACTTGTGCTCCGGTGTACTTCACTAAGATACATACATAAAAATAGAAAAACATCTATATCAAAGGAAAAATGGCAGTTGGGAGTTGGTCCTTACCGTCTGTCAGTCGTATTGATGTATAGAAAGGTAGAGTCATCATTGATCAATCATTTATCCAGGGACGAGCCAAAATTAACATTCTGGGGTTGCAAATTACAAAGTGTTAATTCCTGGGGTTTAAAAACTCATTGATTTAAATTAGTTCAAAGTGTTCTTATAGAAATAATTATCCATTTCGTAAGTTGTGAGGTTGCGAGTGCATCCATTTGTCTCTTAAAGGCTCCGCCTCTGCAAGTACCCCTCTCCGCAAATGGATAGGAGGCGCCAAACAATGACTCTAAGGTCAGGACGTGAGGGGCAGGTAAACGTGTGGGGTGTCTCCTATCTCAAGCACTGGTATGTCAGTACTCCATATTATATATATATATATCATGGATATAGGAAAATAAATCATCGCCAATATAATTCTTTGCCAACCAAGAACTTGCATTCCCAGCACAATTTACAATTGAGTAATCGATAAAAACAAACATCGTTGTCGGAAATCTGTAATCATGGATGTGATTAGACATATCTTCATACTTCTTTTGGAAAAAAATGACGGTCTGCACTCATAATTTCTGCCTCAGAGGTACAACAGGAGCCGCAATCTAACCACAATATATATCACCACTAATGAGATAATGAGTGCTACATGAATCAATGGTAATACAATGTGTGCCTCGACAAGTTATACATACAACAAGACCACTGGAAAATAATCCTGATAACAATCTCCTGGAACCCACATTCAACAGTCTTGAACCGCTGCTACTTAAACAAATTGTCCTTGTTTCTGGACAATGTATTTACCACCATTGATTGGCTGACTTCACCTTTAAGGTGGAACAAAATCATCTTAATTTTCCTTCTACTATATACGCACACCTCCATTTACTAATTCATTAAACACTCTTTCTTTTACCATTATGAAAAATAATTAATTAAAGACTCATGAAGTCAATAAGCTCAAGAGATCAAAATATGCAAAATGAAGAAAGTAAAAAGATGGAGAAAAAGAAACATCTCACATTCTGGAAACCAGTTTTTAAATTATAATATGAGTTAATACAAACAGTGATTCTATACTCATCACCGTCACCGAAACATCTCATTATGGAAACCAGTTTTAGATTATAATATGATTTAATACAAACAGTGATTCTATACTCATCACCGTCACAGATCACCGAACAACTACTACGTAAACCAAAACAGCTTCCTACAACATCTAGTAGAAAGTGTCAAGAAAAAGAAAGGTATTATTCTCACAACCATGATAGCTCTGAAGAGATCTCGTTTAACATTCAAGGATTTTTCATCTTGATTCTTAACTTCCTAGCTATTTGATTTGCCCTTGGATGTACTGGCCTCTTACTAGAGTCACATTGTTCCACTTCAACCCAATTTATAACTTTCATTATAATTGATTGTGGTACAACATTCCTACCATCTCCCACTACTTTTCCTTTTGTTTTCTTCAAACCAGTTTCCAAAACTTTTTCAATAAAATCCATAAACCAATTTGCTGCCTCGTTTTCTATCTGTTTCCCCAACTTAATTGTATGTCCCAATCCTGTAACTATCGGTTTCTTGTTCTCATCATTTTCCATGGGTTCTTCAACTCTCTTTTGCTTGCCTGAAACCCTTTTAGAATCACTTTTTTCTGGAAAAATTCCGATTGATTTGTATAATAGGTTTCTTCTTTTGAATGTGTTTGATTCCGAGTTTCGATCTTGTAAAACTGAGCGATCTTCTTCAGGCTTTTTCGTGTTTGGAGCTTGGGACATCTCTGTTGCAGCTTGTATGGAGGTCATCTCAGCTACTACTTGTGCTATTTGATTGTGAAATTCCAAAAATTGATCAAAGCATGCCGATGGATTATCTGGTTTAGCCGATTTGCTCAAATTTGAAAATGTCCTGTAGTACAATTCAATGTTTAACATATTTGTAAGGAGTTTTAAAACAAGAAATTTGGCAGATTTGAAAGTTTGAATTGATTTTTCTACAAGAGCTTTTCACATTTAAGAAGAGCTTATCACTTCCAAACAAGGTGAAAACTCAATGTTAATTTCGTAAAGAGTATATAAGACAGAAATGTGGCAGAATTGAATCCATGAAATTGAATTTTCAACAACGTAAGAAATTTCACATTCAACAATGTGGAATTAGTAGTTTCATTATAAGAACAATTAGTTCCTAAGAAACACATTTTTTTTAACAAACAGGTGTATATAAGAATGAAGATAAAAACCACTATTAGAGATGGGAATCTTTACTTGAGAGATCGAACTAGATTCTCGGTGGCTGAGGCATCTCTTAGGGCTTGTAGGGCAATCTTTTGTGCCGTTTCTCTTTGTTGCACAGCTTCCTATTAAGCCATAGAACAAAAAACATTCAAAAACTCAGCGAATATAATTCAGAATACTAAAAATGAAAAATATCTCAATTCTATTAAAATTCACCTTGCCAAGTAGACCGAGTTTTCCTGGTAAATTCCAGGTAAGACTTGTGTCATTTGAATAAGCAGATTCTGGCGGGGAAATATTTGCACTAGATTTTGAGAAACTCTTTGCTTCTCCACCCATCTTTAGAGGAGTTGCCACTCGTGCATTTCTCAAACTTGGTGGGGGAGTTGTACTTTTCTTCTCCTGAGATTTGTCAAGAAAAAACGAGTTACAGCTAGTCATGGAATAAATTTATTATAGTAACCAATAAAGATAGTTTCACCTCTTTGATCATTTTTCAAGCAATTTTCTTGAAAAGAAGCTCAAGTTCAGAAATCTACAAATAATTTATTTTACTGAGCTGAATATAGTACTAGTAGACGAAGATAACTTTTGTCAGGAAAACCAGTTTAAAAGGATTAAGTTAACGTCAATCATCATTCTTATATTAACTTATGTGAGCTTAATTAACCAAAATTTAGAAGATATAAGACAGGAAGCGCACCCATCTTGTCTGCCAAACATATTATGAAATCAAAACATTCCGAATACTGCCCAAGCTCGGAAAACTATCAAACAAATATATACCAAAAGAAGATGATAATACAGCCTCAGTGGAGGAGCCAGAAATTTAAACCAGGAGGGTCAAAATATTGACAAAATAAAAAAAATTAAAATTAAGAAAAACGAAACTGAACTGCAAAAGGTCAAACATTGTTACTTAATCTACAATCGACTCATACGGTCACCCATATCTTGAAAGCGATGCATAATAACATCGTTCGACAAACTTTCAAATATATCATTTTCAATATAAACTACAAAATCATATAAACAAGAAAAAAACCAATGAAGTTAACTAGTTAAATAAGTTACAAAGTGAAACAGTAATTTTATTCTAAATAAACTAAAATAAGCCAAACAGTAAATTTACCAACTTAATTAATACGTGTAAATAACAAGCTAGACATTCTGTAAACAAACTACTAAACAACTAACTAATTTAAAAGTCACAACTGATTTATAAATGTTCCATTAATAATTTATCTTAATAAAAAACTAACTTAAATTTTTCCAAATTTATACAGTACCTAGCTTTTTCTAATAAAAATCTATTAAAAATTATCCTAACTTTTTTAAGTAATTAACAATTGTTAAGCAAACAAGGATAGAATCAATAAATTACATTAGATTATTAATTTTGCGAACTAGTTAAGTAGTTAGGATTAAAAAAAAAAGACTAAGAAAGAGGGAAAAAAAAACAGTTGTGGCTCCAACCTACCTTGTGTTGGGAATAACAGGTATGACTAGTTATCGTATAAAGGAGTGAGTTTGGGCTTTGTTAGTGTTAAGGTCATCGCTTATATATATAGAGAATTTTGTGTATATATAATTCAAACTCTCTATCTAAATGGAATGCTAATTTTGTAATTAACTTAATACCGCATGTCTATTTTGATAAATTTTATAAAAAAGTCAAGGGGTAGCAAAATACTAGTTCCGCCAGTGATTATACAGCCTTTCACGGATATTACTGGTCCAATGGAGTAGTAAATATCTAAAAAAATAAAAGAGTAATGGAAATAGGGACTTTTTTGGTTGCAGCTATTAACTCAGCTTTTGGCTTAATTTGCAGGACTGCATTTTGTTGAACTTCCGAAAAACGGAGCCTTTCTCATGTCTTGGCCTGAATAAGCCCTAAGGTTTAAGCTTGGTGAACTTAGTTTGTTTCCGAAAACTCAAAAAAGTCTAGTTGTGAACATTGTTTTCCAGATTTCCAACTAAAGATAGTATTCACCCCCCTCGAACAATTTCACACAGATACTCCTTTTTTTCCCCTAAAACTCAAAAGTGCACACATTTGTCTTCCAATTTTAAAACAAAAGATGCTCTCAAAAGACTGACAAGTTTGGGCACCTGCAAAGATTTTCTATAGCTGGTACTGGAATCAATCTAGTACAAAAGTACAATCCTATTTGAATATAATTGACTTAATCCACTATAGTTAACTATATCAGTGAAAACACAAGGAGTTTGCTAGGATAGGAGATTTCATTAGCATAACCACTTTAGAATGATTATCTTAGACTCTGATTGTGATTCGTGCGGATACGTATCAACCAATTAAACACTACTAAGCAGACAAACATATGGCAATTAATTAATCTAATAAAAATGGAGAAACATAATTTGTTTTAAACAATTTAAGGAAGGCATACCAGCCAAACTGTACACCTTATCCAATTGCAAACTTGTGAGAATAAATTTCGAAAACATCTAAGCACCAAAAAGAAGCAAACATACCACATAGTCACATGCTCCCACTAAGAATAATCAAATCTCCCCTCAACAAAGTTTACAACGATTGGAACCTTATTATCCGAATATAGAGCACATCATGAGACAAAATATTTCGGGAAAATAAACACCAAAAACAAACAAACACAACATATTATTACCACTAAGAACAAATCGAAAAAGAAGGGTGAAATGTACCTACAGCTATGTTGAAGGGACTTCTCGGTATCCTCGGTTCTCGTCCACAAACACTCTTACTCCTCGGAAACTTCAAAATCGAAGGCGTAATACAACTCTTTCTAACCAAACTTGGACTTTCACCTTTTAACTCCGTCATTTTCGACAAAATCCCACCTCCAACAGACGACCTAACGCCACTGCCAATTCTCCCTCTCGTCACCATTGGCGAACCCGCAAAATTAGCCCTATCTTTAACAGGTGTACACTGGTCAAAATCCAAAGGCACCGGCTTTATACCCATTGGAGAAGAGGCAAAGATCTCGCCTTTTTGTGCATTTCCCCAAGACCCTCTTCTCGAAATCGAAATTCTTGAACCGGGTAGCTCTTCCTTTCTCTCTCCTCTCTCTCTCAACCCCAAAAGCGGCTCGGGTGTTCCAACAAAAGGGTGTCTTCCCGGTAATGGTTTAGCACCCTTAACAACAGGAACAGGTGATCCAGGCTCGAGCCTATTGTTAAATAACAAAATAAAGGTGTAGATGTAAATAATTTTGAAAAGAGAGGCAATATTACTGACAGTGTAGAATTACATAGAATTAATAAGTTAACCAAATTCTTCAATTCTAGCATTTAATAGTAAAAACAAAACCTACCCAATCTTTTTAATCAAATCGTAGTCTATAGTAAATCTTTTACAAAAATAACTCTCGACGAAAACAAACTGTCCTAAGCCCATTTTCTTGCTCTGAGACGAGATCATGTCTTTCGAAGGGTAGAATCCATCTAACCTAATTCTTCTATGTCAGACATGAAATATAATTCTAGCCTTAATAGCAAATACAAAACCTACCCAACCTTTTCCAATCAAAATTCAGGGGCGGAACTTGAACTGTTATTTTCGTAATTATAGAGTGCTGAAAGGCTAAAATCGATAATAAGAAAATTCAAGATACATAGTAAAAGATCGGTTTCTTCTTAAGTGCTCAAGTACCTTTTAGCCTACTACTAGTTCCTCTCACTAATCAAATTGTGGTCTAATAAACACAAATCTTTAACAGTCAATTACACAACACTTAAAATACTTGTCGACGTAAATGAACTGTCATAAGCCCGTTTTCTTGTGTTTCGAAGGGTAGAATCCAACTAATTAATAAGATAATCTAACTCTTGTACGGAAAAAATAAAATAAAATTCTAGTCTTAGTAGCTAAATACAAAACCTGCTCAATCTTTCCCAATTAAATTTTAGTCTAATAAAAACAAACCGTAGTACATTAAATTAAAAAAAAATATAATACCTGTCGACGTAAATGAACTGTCCCAAGGCCATTTTGTTGCTCAAAACAAGATCGTCTTGTTCGAAGGGTAACGTCACGTATATCGAATGGGAAGAGTCAGAGAGCTTAATATAAAATCCATGTTTAGGCAAAAATAAGTCTTTTTCGTCGAGGTCTGCTGGGACTATATCGGTGACTTGGAGGAGAGAGTGTCGGTGTTCGCTCGTTGGCTTAACGCCTTTGTTCATGCAGCTTAGGAGCTTCAGCAGAACTCCTGGTGCTAATGTTGCCATTTTAATTGAAGTGTTTAGATGGTATATAATAGAATTTGGATTAAAATGGTATTTTGGGTTTTATTGGAAATTTAAAGAAATGGGTATTATTATTCAAGATGAGGTAAAAATTGAGAATAAATTGAATTTTGATTGAAATAATGGAAAAAAGGAGAGAATGGTGTGAAGAAAGTTGAATAATATGAAGAAATTAAGGAAAAGTAAGAAAATTTGTGAGTAAATTGTGGATTTTTCTGTTAAAAATTCACACAAAAAAAAAGGTTTCAAGAAATATGGGAAAAGTGTTATTGATCAACAAGGGTTTTTAAATTAGAATTTGATTATTTAAGGGTTAAAAACACTCTCTGAGATTATTTTGCTAGAGAGAGAGAGAGAGAGAGAGATGAGGTAAGGTTTAGGTGGATAGTAGAGAAGAAGAAGAAGAGGAATAAGCGTGATAACGGTTAAATTAAAATGGGTCCACTTTTTTCAAATTCTTTAATTTTAGTTTTTTTGTCTAACGTCTTATTTTTTTGTTATGCCCACCAACGGTCATATTATTATTTTAACACTATCAATTAATAAAACCAAAGCGGTCTCTACACTTTCTTTTTTGTTACTATCAATTAAACCAAATTGGCTTAATTTTGGTCTCTACACTTTCAAGTACTAAAACAAAAGTGGTTTTAAATTGTACTCATAGATGGTTCGGTCTTGATGATTCAGTGAATGTGGCTTTGTTTTGTAAAAGGAGCTAGTTTTTTTTATGCAGCAGGGAAACGGATATATACCATCTAAACACTTAAAATGACCAACAACAGATATTTTGAATTAGAAAATAACCATGAAATGGATGAAATAACCTTTTCTGAAATGCAGTGATTAAAAATTTCATATCTTCGGAAAATTGAAATGTAGTGAATTCATTTATGATTTATAGGAGGTGGGGTAGGTAGGCAGCTAGCTAGCTAAGGGTAGCACTTGCTTTTGCTCGTGAATGAAAATATAATGCGATTTCAAGCTAGTAGCTACTTTGTTCTAGGATTATAAATAGTTTCAGTATGCTACTTTCAAGTTTTAGATGTAATAATTTAGGTTCCCATGCTTCAAAGCAATCTATCAGGTGCCTTACAGTTCTAAATAGGTCTTTTAGTTTGAGACAACATTAGCAATGACTCCACCATTATACCACATGCTATCAATTTTGGTTTTCGTCACTGGAAAATAAAGAGAAAAAATACTTCTGGATGTGCTTTTTTTTTTTTTAAACAAAAGAAAAATCATTTCAACGATGAGTGAAAGCACCTCACTCGTGGTATATACAAAGTGAAACGGAAATAGGGTAAAAACAAAACAAAACAAATTCCAAATATAAATTACTACAAGCAATTCTAGCGAAATACTAAGTATTAAAAGAGGATGCCATAGTAATAGCCTCAAGATAGTCAGTCACAAAACGTTTTCATCTGCATCTATACCCAGTTTAGAGCTTTAGGAAATCCATGACACCCAAAAAAACACTAAAAAAATTTACCATTTGGTTTTCACTCTAACCCCTCTATTGACCATAGAGTGTTTTTAATTTCTCAAATTCCATTTATTTTTATTCTTAGTTCCAAAATCCAAATAGGTTCTATACTCATCCGACGAAGAGTTATCATTCTCAATAAGGTAGGAAGAATTAAGGTTGTAATCTCCCATCAAATCCTCTATAGTGTTGTTGAAAGTTACAAATTTTTGGCTACTAAGAAAAACCTTAGTAACTTTTTCATTAGCTTTCTTTTTCTTTCCTTTTTTCTGATTTTACTTATTTTTTTTCCGTTCTTGATTCCTCACTAGTTGGAACATTTCCCTTGTCAAGAGAGGCATTGCTTGGTTTAAAAACCTTGGCATTTGGAGAGAGAACATAATTAAACCCCGCCTCACTCAAATTAGCTTTTGAAGCCAATAAATTTTCATAATTTACATCCCTCATGGGTGCAATGTCAACCTGTGTACTGGAGACAGAAATATGATCAACAACATTTTCAACTCCTCCGTTCTCGACATTTCCTTCCTCATTTTGAATCTTACTCTCTAAACTTCCTTTATGTGAGACCTCCTTATCCACCATCCCTTGTGTAGGGATTGTATCTGTTTGAGTCTCTTTGTGCGGTTTTCTATCTATGGATTTCCTTTGGGAGTAACGCTCAGGAAAAACTGAAATTTTCTCACCTAAGTCTTTTCCTGATCAATTCCCCTTTGGATTTTCTTCTCCTCGTCACTTTCTACATCAACCCATTTCCCATTAATTTTCCTTTTGAACCTGTTTGTTTTTGAATTTTCTCCAGGTTCAATTACTGTATGTTTTTTTGCTAAAAACTCTTGCCTTTGCTTCTTTACAACCATTGTTTCTCTATTCCCATTCTCAGCAACCACCTTTTTACCTTTATCAGTTTCTTGAGTTACCTCTTTTGCTTGTGGTCGTTTGTCTGCTTTAGATTGTTCTGTATACTTTTTACACTCAGAGTGCATATGACCTTAAAGCGAACACCAATCACAATACTTGAGAGGAATTCTCATAATCTATTCTCTACCAAAACCCACAACTATCTTCTAAAAATGAACCGATCCAAATTCTGTCTACCCTAGGCTTGAGCAAGTCCATTTCAATACATACTCTTGCATAACTTGGTCTAACATGTGTTAAAGTCGCAATATCAGTATCTAAAAAGCCTCCCAAAGATTTTCTTATAGCTCTTAGATATGATAAAATACATAAATTTAAGTGGAGAATTGGTAATCTCACCCACACAGGAGCAATAGATGACTCCTTATGTAGTGAAAAATCACTAGTCCACTTAAAAAGTCTAAATAAAGCGCCTTCCATTTCATGTGAGCTTCTTGTCCATATATTTCTATAATTATCCGTGCATTGAGCTATAATAAAGATGTCTATAATCTATTAACCCAACAATTGGCATATTCTTCAAACCCCAGTTTTTCGCTATATGCTCTCTTACGGCTTCTATCTTTGGCCTACCCCTACTGAATTTAGCAATAAGTCCTAATTGCGGGGGGGTTTCCGACTGTTGTAGTTCTATCTGTGAAAAAATCACTGCTGGCTCCGAGCCCTTATTCATGCTGTCTCAGAGGTAGTGGAATATCAGTAACATTTACCTTGTTTTAAATCCAATTTACTGAGTAAATTAGTACTTTTAGGATTAGTTGGCTTATCCGAAACAACAGAGGCATAAGTTGGAGTTTTCACCTTGTTTCCAATTGAACCATTACTCTCTTCAGTAACCATATTCCAAGTATCCATTTAATCAAATACCAAATCACAGAGAAATATGAAAGAAAGAAAAAAAAACCTAGCTTTCGCCAGAAGTAAGATATGAAAATAAATGAAATCTAACCCATGGGGAGATGTTAGGGAGAGATAATAAGGTTCAGGTGAGAAGAAAGAGGTGGAAATTTGGTGTACATAGAGCAAAGAAACGATTAGAGAAAGATCTAGGATCGCCACGTCTTCCTTCTTTCTCTCTCTACATTCTTCAGAAATTTTATATGGATATACATCCTACTTCTGGATGTGCTTTTCTAGATGTTTGTATAGCAGGGAAATCTTCCATTTTACAATTCTAATTTTCATATATTGTCCAAATACTGTACACAATTTCCCCTACGCATTTTCGGTTAATAATGAGGGCTTTTTAACACTGACTAACTTTTTCTACGAAACATGATTCATACTATATAGAAGATAGATACAAACTAAATTCATTTTATCATCCAATAAACAAGAAAATTAACCTTAAAACGTTTGACAAAAGGTGAAAGAACACAAGATATAAGTTTGACAAGAAACCGATATTTTGCCAAAAAGGTTCTATGGATAACCTTAAAACGATGAAGCAGAACGAAACGATCACCCAGATTTTACTAAGAGTTTAAACTTTACTACATATAACTTATCCAAACAACGGAGAAGGGTACTAGTACTCCCTTGTTTATACGACAACTTCGACGCGTTCAAACTCAATCAGTGACAAATTGCTATCTTCTTTGACCTTGAAATCTGCTGGTTGAGCCAAAACCTCGATTTTACCAAACCTGTCCACCGCGAGCCTCATTGATCCTTTAAACATGTCGACTCTGGCATTGTATAAAGTTACTGTTTTGCCCTCTTTCATTTTCTCAACTGTAAAAAAGAAAATTACTCGTCATTGATAAAAGATGCCGCACAATCATAAAAAGCAGTGATTTAGCAAATCGACGAACTAACTGCACCCTACTTAGGGGCAACATTTTTTCCGTAGCACATGTCATCATCTTTTAATCTAATACTATAAACTGTATAGGGCCTTGTTTTTTTACGGTATAAGAGGTGGTATAGTATTTTTAGTACTGTGGGACCCACATTATACATTGTTTGTTTACACAAATGACATTCGGTATTATATAAGGGATGGTACTAATTGTATTGCATTTTATGATAATAAGTGGGTATAACAAATACCACCTATATGGTGGTATTATCTACTTACAAGTTATACCCCTTTATACTATCCTACAAACAAGCATGGTCTAGTAGATTAGAAGAGTACAAAACAATTAGAATACATGATAAAACAATTTCTCATATAGGAGATTAATTTATCTTATTTTCCCAGTTTTTGTAGACAAAATGCTTACAAGCTAAGGACCAATATTTTTAATTATACTATAATGAAGGCTGAAGATATGTTAGAACTAATGGTATCAAAAGATAAGTTCCAGGAGAATTTAACATCTACATTAGAGGACTTTTTAATCATGCATACTGCAAAATAATTTGATCAAGTGATGACAATTGAAAATTATGTTGATTTCTTCATTTATATGGTAGGGTAACCATTGGACAAAACCCAGTCTTCTATCAGTTGTCTTAATGAGAGTCTATAAAACGCTGGAAGTAAATTACATTAATAGAGTACCTATTATGTTGCGAAAGAGATGTTTTACTAAACAGATATGAGCGAGTGGATTACAATAGAGTATATAGGCATTTGGCAGTCTAAGATGCTCGATTTAGGAGAAATTACTGTTTCCTTGTCTTTATATGTTAGTGCCTCTTAGGGAGTCCAACTTATAAGGCACCTTACAATGGTATTTTCAGGATTATAGCTTACTCAAATTACCCTTGGTTAAGTCAGTATGTTTAATGCTAAGTTGCTAACTTTATGTATATTTGAGAAATACTTGACCAGAATTACTTAAGCAGATTTTCTAGTTCGCCAATTTAATACTCCTTTCCTCTCTATATATCCTCAAGTATTTATCAATAATTATTGGTATAACATCAGCAAGAAGATATGCAGAATGAAATGGACTCATGAATGGATAATATTTTAGACGCATCGACTCCATAACCATGTTATTTCTAGACCATGTTGTTCGTAGCACTATCATACGTAGAATATGTTATGACAACAGCTATAGACAAATTCACACATAGCATTTATCATTATAGCATCTGTAAGAAGAGGTAATGTTATTAGCTTATGCATAAAAGGTACTAATAAGTTGGATGTGTTTTTTGAGTATTCGTTCAAACCTTGGTCATTTCTGGCAGTGCAGACAATTATTCCAGTCTCATCGCCAACTAAGCACTCTGAAAGTTTCATTGGTCGGCCTCCCCTTGGTATTACTGTCTTTGTGCTTATAACTTTTACAGTGAGGTTAAGTCCTTCAGCTAAGGGACGAAGTTCGGACACTTTTGTGAAGCTTTGGTTTTTTTCTTCAGCCATTCTCAGGTTTGCAGTTTTTTAACTGACAACAAAAGAACATCAATGTACCTCCACTTTAACAAAGAAAAAGTAACCAGAGAAGGCATAGTGGTTTGCCAAGAGTTTTGCTGAAAGTGTAGCATTGTAGCATAAAGCGTAAACTTTGAGGTTAAATCTATAAATGCTTATAAATATATAAACACATATATATAGTTGAAAGCATCACATAATCCATGTTTCTTATGCTAGACACTCGAAAACAACAAAATACAGAACCCAATACAATCTTGCAAACAAAATCAATTCAGCCCTACAGGCTACAATCACAACTAAAAAAAGAACTTGACGTGATCATATACAAATAAGAACTACTTTTGATCATTCAAACCATTATCTATGCACACTTTTATACAGAATCATCATTTACTTTCTCCCGGGACTAGAATAAGCTAAGCTAATCTTAAACGCTACAGCCTGAAGAAGCCAAAAATGAAAAAGAATAGTAGAAGACAAAAAAAATGAAAGAGAGACAAATCTGGGAGTTGTCCTTCATTTGATCAAGAGAAGAGAGATAGGCAATGAGTGAGAGAGAAGAGATGGCCAAAAAGTGACTAGACAATGTTGTTTCCGTTTCAACTTTTTCAGAATTAATATAAACACGTTTTATTGGATTTCAGTCCTTGTAAGTGCGCTTCAGTCCCTTAAACGCGATCTTGGCGCTTTAGCAACACTTTAGCGCCAAAGCATATGCCCTTTTGTTTTGATAAGCGGAAAGAAACGATCCATAACGCTCTAAATCAAGATTTTTCATGCACCGATGCATATTCATGGTTACTCAATTCAAATACAAAATGTTTAAATTTACAGCTGGTATGTTTCAAATGCTAATGCAAATCAAGTTAAGTCCAGATTGCCCAAAATCCAATTTAGGATCATTTAAATGGAAAGATAACCTTTGCAAAGACCATAACTATTAATGTGAAAGTCAAGGAACTAACTTTTAAATTGAAGGAGGTGAATTTACAAAGAAATCTTTATATTCAAAACCATGAGAATCAGACATGAATCAAATACTGGGGATTTTGAAATAAAATAAATGTTTCTAGTGATAAGTAAGATACATACTTCAATCATACACAAGCATTTAGTACACAGTTTTGAACTAGGATTAAAACTCCGAATTAAAATTTGCTTATATAAGTGAAAAAGAAAGATCTTGTGTCATAACTTATAAATAATGATTCCAAAATAAACTATTTTTTTCAAAACAATTGAGAGGATTCAGAAGCCATGAGAAATAATATGCGTAGCTTTACATATATAAACACCTATCTATGGTAACAATGAGAAACAGCTTTTGCTAACAAAAAGACAAGTAATTATATGAACCAAAGGATTAACTCTTTTGAAACAAATGTGATAATTCATGAACCAGGAGAATTACACATGTACCAGATGCGAGTGTTTATAATGACTAATGAGAATATAATATTTTTGATTAAAACTTTATCAATTATGCACAATAACACCAACGAGTTTGAAACAAGTGTTGTAATTCTAAGTAAATGAGAA
The DNA here is from genome assembly GCA_963920805.1 of Primula vulgaris. NCBI lineage: Eukaryota > Viridiplantae > Streptophyta > Magnoliopsida > Ericales > Primulaceae > Primula > Primula vulgaris. The sequence continues at coordinate 25,960,381 of OY987215.1, forward strand.
CCAAGTACACTTCCATGCCTTCTACAAACATCCAGGCATAAAAGTTAAATGGAAGCATCTTTTACAATAAAACCATTATCAATTATGCAAAAACACAACTCATTATAAAACTAATGTGAAAATTCACAAATCATGCCTACTAAAAGAACAAAAAGTTAAAGGGCTAGCCTAGTGGCCAGAACTCAATAGAAAGTTGTGGGTTTGAATCTTCTGGGAGTAGTAGTTAAATCCTCAGATCCTCTTTTAAAAAAAAAATAACTCTTTTGAAAAGATTAGATAAAAATGAAAGAAATAAACATTCATTTATTGAAGGTTCCACAAACAGCCAGATGTATGAAATTAATGAGAATGATCTTCTGATATAAAGATCAATTATGCAAAAATGGGAATCAAATTCTCTTAAGTGAGGGGAATGGACTGGATTTCATCATTCATAAGCTAATTAACTGACATGTCACTATTATTAAATCTACGGTGAACGTTTCTTTAGATAGTTTACAGTTATGGTCTTGGTTTTTTATCTTTATATCTCCTTGGTCCTTTCTCCTCTTTTTTGGTCAGTATTTACGTTGCATAAGAATAAGGACAGATCTGTTGATTATGGAATGCGGTGAGAATTAGTTTTAATTTAATTAATGCTACATGCATTAGATACAATCTTTTGCTAAAGAGAGAATACTTGTGAGTTTTATGAAAAGAAAGAGAACTTGAAGAAAGCTTTTACAGTTAAAACTCAAGTGTGATTTCATTTAAGATTTTTTTCTTTTATTTTGCCTTCATCTCTATTTTGAGTTTAGCCTTTTGACAAGATTTAGTTGAAGTGAAAAAAATCATGAGTATTAAACATGCAACAAGAACGCGCATACACAATACATATAATATTGACAATTTTCTTTTGAAACAAAACCATTAATTCACAAACCATGCGAGTTTTTTCGTTGCAGTTTCTAAGCCTTTTTTCTTTCCATTTATTTTTCTTTTTAAAAGTTACCGTATTTGTATTTGATTGACCAATGGAAAAATGATATATGTGGTAAATAAAAACATAATCAATTCAAACAAGGCTCAAATAAGCCACTTTATTTGCTTAAAATCTACAAACACCTAGATATATGCCAATAATAAGAATCACCTTTCTAAATAAAACCATTATCAATTTCAAAACAAAGGACTAATCTTTTTCAAACAAATGTTATAATTCACAAACCCACAAAAAAAAAATCCAGATATATGTAATGTAACAGTGATACGGAGAAAGCAAAATCATATAAAAATACAGAACATTAATTGTTTTAAGTGTTGGGTCAGATCAAAGGGGGTAAATGAATTTATTATCTTTTGCATAACAAACTGAAAACAATAATCAAAATTTAATCAAATTGCAATTCTAGAAGTTAAAAGCTACAACCAAACAAGGCCTAAACATGCATGCCATATAGGCTTATACAAACACCTAGATGTATGCCAATAATAAGAATCACCTTTCTAAATAAAACCATTATCAATTTCATAACAAGTACTAATTTTTTTCAAACCAATGTTATAATTCAAAAACAACAATAAATAAACACCAAGTATAGGATAAGGAGAGTGCAAAATCATATAAAAATACAGAACATTAATTGTTTTTAAGTGTTGGGTCAGATCAAAGAGCATAAATAAATTATTATCTTTATACATAAAAGACTAAAATAATGATCAAAACTGAATCAAATTGCAATTCTAGAACAAAAAAAAAAGGTAAAAACATCCAGATATATGTAATAGTGATAAAACAGAAAATTAATTGGTTTATGTGTTGGGTCAGATCAAAGGGTATAATTATACATAAAAGACTAAAAATAATGAGCAAAACTTAATAAAATTGCAATTTTAGAACATAAGGTAAATACATTAGGCGATAATTAGTACCTCAAATGGGTGCGATCGATCTGCTTGTATATATATATTTAGAGAGAGAGAGAGAGAGAGAGAGTTGTCGTCGGCTATGGTATTTTTAATTAAATACATAGTGCCACATGTACTTGTTATGAGTCATCATCCAACCCAGCCATGTCTAATGACACACATATTGCCACATGGCAAACCCTAATTCATTGCATCACAAGTGTCACAATTCCATCCATACACCATTTGTACATCTAAACACTTGATTCCAATTTCACTTGATAGTCATGGTAAAGTAACGAAATTGTATACTAGTCTGCTCCCTACATTTACACCTTCTACCCACACCAAAAAAAAAAAAAAAAAAAAACACCGCCCTATTGATTACATATGTTTTTAAGGGTTGTGATGGTTTTTTTTTTAGATAATATTGGCCATTGAAAAAAAACTAAATAGATGGTTATGATTAAAATGTAAACATAGTGTCTTTTTTTATGCGTCGATATATCATTCCCCATATATATATAATATATTTATCGTGAAATATGACTCGATCCGTCGAACTACGTTATATCCCGTGTTCATTTTTTATACTATTAAGCTATTATTGCTGATTTTTATAACACGTTATCTGCACGAGTTTCTATTTAATTATTGATTTTGTTATGTTGGATCAGTATATACTTTTACACTAATGTTTTGTAAAAGTGTGTATAACCAACTCTACGATTTTTGTTTGTATATATTTATACATACTCGAATTTAGATACACCAAGTGTAAAGGACCATGTTTTGAACTTTATGGTTCTTTATAAACTTTGACTTCTCGTATTTACTAATCGAGATTATGTATAGTATGATTGTTATTTTTATTTTTAAATACGTAAATCTGGAATATCAATCTAGAATATTGAAACATTTATTCCGAAGTATAAATGTGAATAATGATTTTTAAATAATCATTTCTGAAAAATGATATTTAGTTCATTCCTGAATAATTAATACTAATCATTCATGAATAATGATATTTGGTTAATTCCTGAAGAATGAATACTAATCATTCCTGAAGAATGATATTTGGTTAATTCCTGAAGAATTAATACTAAACATATTTATTTAATTCTTGAAGAATTTACTATTTTCAATACATTAATCTTGGAGAATTAATGTAAACAATCCTAAATATTGATAAATTTATCCTAAAGTATAAATCTTGACAAATCCTGCAGATTGATGATTAATTAATTCATGAATAATTAATATTAAATTACACCCGAATAGTTATGAAATTTATAGTTCCCGAACAACTTAAAAGATAATTCCAGAAGAATTACAACTAGCTAAAATAGTTAACGATTATAGAGTATTGGAGATTCTTGAAGAATTATAGCTAACCGAAATAGTTAACGTTTAGTAATCCTGAAAAATTATGCCTACCAGAAGTAGTGAACAATAAATAATATTGTTAATTTCTGAAGAATTCCAACTACCAGAATTAGTCTCCCTCGTATTTTATTTGTGAATAATATATAAGACTACCTGAAATAGCCAAACCCTGAGTAGCATTTTTAATTTCTAAAACGGAATAAATTTTGTTAGTTAATTTATTTATATATTAATTATGTTTTACATCTCATTGTTTAGATATGGCGAATATTCAAAGATTCCAATTCGCTGCCCTGAACGTATTTGACAGTAATTACTTATCATGGGTTCTTGATGCCGAAATTCATTTGGCTTCTATGAATTTTGGGAACAGCATAATCGAAGAACAGAATCCGTCCCCATAGGACAAGGGAATGGCCATGATATTTCTCCGCCACCACCCCGATGAGGGTTTAAAAGCTGAATATCTCACGGTAAATAACACTATCGAGTTGTGGAATAATTTGAAAGAGCGCTACGAGCACCACAGGCTCGTGTTGCTTCCAGCTCGATATGACTAGATGCACCTGAGATTGCAAGATTTTAAAACGGTCAATGAATTCAACTCGGCTATGTTTAAAATTACCTCTAAATTGAAACAGTGTGTAGAAAATATCACTGAGTCTATATGCTTGAGAAATCATTCTCCACATTTCACGCCTCGAATATGCTCCAGTAGCAGCAATATCAAGAGCGGAGGTTTAAAAGGTACTCCAAGTTAATTGCTTGACTTTTTCTTGCACAAGAAAACAATGAACTATTGTTGAAAAACCACCAGTCTCGACTGACTGGTTACACACCATTTTTTGAAGTAAATGTTGTCAATGTGAAGGGTTTTCAATGAAGGAATAACCAAGGTTGAGCTCGTAAAAATAAGTGTTTTAATCGTAACAAATATGCTGGAAAGTTTCATGTTGGCAACCACCAAAAGTGCACCAAATGCCAGGCTAAGAAAATGAAGGCTGATGAGAAATTTCATGTGGCAACAAAACGAAATGGTCTTAGTAATTGCTACAGATGCGGAAAGGATGGACATTGGTCTCGTGCATGTCATACTCCAAATTATTTGGTTATTTTATATCAAAACTCTCTCAAAGAAAAAATGAATGATAAAAAAACAAATTTTGCTTCTTTTGAGAACATGGGCATAAAGGAAGAACTCCTCACTAATACTCAGCTAGATGTCGACGATTTCTTTGATGTCCCCGTAGAAGACTAAACTAGTATATTTCTGTTAAAAGTGTTTTTGTGTTGATGTTGTTTTCAAAAATAAACTAGCAAGTTGTTTCAGCTAGTCGTGTGTTTTCAGTTGGTCGTGTGTTTTCAGCTAGTCGCGTGCTATCTTGAATGTAATATAAGAATAATAATAATAATAATATGTCTTTTGTTTGTAAAAATCATGAATTTCCAATCTAGCAGTACGCATGATCAGGACTTATGTTTAGTGGACAGTGCGACAACTCATAGCATATTCTGAGTTAAAAAGTTTTTGGAGTTCATAGAACCTCTTATTGCCAATGTTAATACAATTAGCGGACCAACAAACATAATAGAAGGCTCCGGAAGAACATATGTAATACTATCTAAGGGTACAAAAATCCGCACTGAATGTGCGTTATACTCTCCTAAGTCAAATAAAAATTTGTTGAGTTTCAAAGATATTCGTAGTAATGGATATCATATTGAAACATGAAATAAGGGAGTTAGCAATTATCTCTATATAACAAGTTTAGGTGCAAGCCATAAATGTGTACTTGAAAGACTAATTACTTATTGTTTAGGGTTACAATACACAATAATAAGGTGTATTGAAACATACTCTATAATGCACCCGAAGTGCATCAAAATGAAACACCAGAAGTGCAATGAAACACAACACCTGAAGTGTATTGATACGCATCACCTGAAGTGTTATACAGAACAGCACCATAAGTGCATTAGAGAATCAATAATGAGTGAACCTATACCATGCCAGAAGCATGGAAAACATGTGGGTGACAAAGATAAGTTTTTCCGGAAAAGGAGAGAACTGAGACTAAGTAATCCTCCAACAGAGGAAATTCTCCCTACTAATTCTCTTGAAGAGAAAATACAAGAATAACCGGAAGATACCAATGAGCCGAATAAAAGTACCACTGGAGAGGTCCCACAAGTAATTTCGTCCCAACCCCCAAAACAAATTCCTCGTGAAGAGGTTATATCTCATGAAGAGATACAGGTAGCTGAAAACAATAATGAAATCTCAATATTTTATGGGGAGAGATAGGATCGTAGTAATGTGGTCGTCGATAAAAAATTTGCATATATTATGGCTCTAGAAATTGTTGGTAATGAGGATCCTCGAACAAGTTCCATCAAATAATGTCGACGTATAAGTGGAAAAGTGCTATTGAAGCTGAATTAAACTCATTACCAAAATGGGAAGTCTTTGGATCAGTAGTCCTGACACCAGAAGATGTCAAGCCCGTAGGGTATAAATGGGTATTTGTACGAAAACGTTACGAGCACAAGAAAGTCATAAGATATAAAGCATGACTTGTTGCTCAAGGTTTCTTCCAAACACGTGGGATTAATTACGAAGAATCACACTCTCCAGTAATGGATGGGAGTACTTTCCAATTCTTGATCGGTTTGACCGTCGCTGAACAAATAGAAATGCTTCTAATGGACGTAGTCACTGCATATTTATATGGGTCATTAGATAGTGACATTTATATAAAAATACCTAAAGGTTTTAAATTGCCTGAATCAAAAGATAGGATTTTACACTCGATTAAACTCTAAAGATCATTATACGGCTTGAAGCGGTCATGATGCATATGGTACAATCGGCTCAGTGATTACCTCTTAAAAGAGGGTTATGTAAATAGTCCGATATGTCCATGCATTTTTATCAAGAAATCGAATTACGGGTTCGCTATTATTGCAGTTTATGTTAATGATATAAATATAATTGGGACTCTTACAGAGATTTTAAAGGCTACTAATTACCTGAAAATGGAGTTTGAGATGAAAGATCTTGGGAAAACAAAGTACTGTCTTGGTTTACAAATCGAGCATACATCTATAGGTATATTTGTTCATTAGTCTAACTACACTGAAAAAGGTAATTCGTCTGTTTTATATGGACGACGTACACTCGCTAAGTTCTCTTATGGCTGTTCGCTCACTCGATATCAACAAAGATCCCTTTCATCCAAAGAACGAAGAAGAGGATTTACTAAGCCCTGAAGTCCCATACTTAAGTGCAATTGGTGCCCTTATGTACCTTGCAAATTTCACTAGACCAAACATTGCATTCTCTATAATCTACTTGCAAGATATAGTTCAGCACCAACTCGAAGGTATTGGAATGGTGTTAAACATATATTGCGATATTTACGATGGACCGCCGATTTAGGGTTGTTTTACTCAAACAATGGAAATGGAAAATTAGTTAAATATGCAGATGCTGGCTATCTGTCTGATCCACATAATGCTAAATCACAAACCGGATATGTATTTACATAGGAATAATTATGGTTTAGCCTACCAACGTTTCTGTGGTTAACGTTTTGCATACCAATCTAACAAGTTTAGCAATTACTCTACCAACGTTACATTTATTCGTTAAATTGTAGAATTTCGTTAACAGACTTAACAGACGTGAGCTCACGTGCGACCACGTGCGACATTTACGTGACTGTATAAGGGTAAAATGAGAATTTACCCTTATACATTTCTCTATCTTTCTAATTGGTCCAAAACATTTCGACCCACTCCCAATCAAACCATTCTCAATCAAACCACTCCCAATCAAACCATAATATATATATAGAGAGAGAGAGTTCAATTGACATTGTTTACAATACGTTGGAAACATCGTGAAGGTGATTAACTACCCGACTATGGTAAGTCACTTCGTAACTCTAACTTGAATTTATTGATTGCTATACATGAATTTTGGTTTACTATACTGAAATTTGGGTTTTACTTAAATTACATATGTTGTATTTTGCTATTAAAACACTAATTTTTTTAAACTACTATACTGAAATTTGGATTTTACTTAAATTACATATGTTGTATTTTGCTATTGAAGACTATATTTTTTTTTTTGCAGATGCAAATCCTACTTTGTTTACTATTGAGTTGCATCATGGCGGTTATTTTGATTGGAAAACTCCATGTGACTATGTAAATGGGTTAGTAAACTATATTGATTACTGTGATCCTGATGAATTATCCTTTTTAGGACTTGTTGGCATGGCCTCTAGTTTAGGGTATCTTAGTGTTAGAGAGCTATATTATAAGCCTGTTGGTGCTGCAATTGAGTTTGGATCAATAAGAAAAATTAGATATGACTCAAATGCTAGAAAACTGCAGCAAATTGTTGATGATAATAAAGTTGTTGTGGTGTATTGTGTGGCTGATGGTAGTGAATTTTTTGATTTTGAACTGAGCAGTGATGATGAATTAGTTGCTGAAAATGAATTAGTAGATGCTGAGGTTGATTTGAAAATGAATTTTGGAAGTGATGATGAAATTGGTAAGAATGATGATACTTTGGTTAATATAGAGATTTGTGTTGAAAATAGGGAACCTGTTACTATACCAAATGTTGAAAATAGGAAACCTGATACTAATGGTGCTAGTCCTAGTGGTGCTGGTCCTAGTGCTCCTACTACTAAGAAAATTAATAAAAAGAGTAATGGAAAAATTGAAAAGAATAAACTTAAAACTCCAAGTGATTTTGCTGATGATGTAGTAATGGATGATGGTTATGTATCTGCTCATTCTTATGACTTTGACAGTGTGTGTGAGAGTGATGATGAGGTTAACACTAATAAATTTCCACAGTTTGCAAATGCAGACTTGAAAAAGGATATAAAATTCAGAGTAGGCATGATTTTCTTAATGGTGATCTGTTTAGGCTAACTGTGCATGAGTATGGTATTCAAAAAAGGAAAAAATATACACTTTACAGTTAACTATAGGAAAAAAAATGTATGTTTACTGTGAGGGAAAATGTCCATTTATGATGTATTGTGCCAAAATAAGGGATGAAGAAATAGTGCAGATTAGGACTTTTATTGACCAACACACATGTAGTAGGGTCAATGTAAATAGGAATTGCAAACCCAAATATCTTGCTAGAAGATTTGTAGAGGATGTTAGAGACAACCCAAAGTGGAATGGTAAAAGATTTCAGGAGCATATCTCTAAAAGAAACACAGTGTAAGATTAGTCTGACTGCTGCTTATAAGGTTTTGTCCCTAGCTAAGGTTTCTATAATGGGTACTAGTGCTGATTAATATTTGCTACTTTGGGATAACATAGAGGAGGTTAGAAGAACTAACCCTGGTAGCATGCACATTTTTACTAAAAGTGAAGACAGTGATTGAAGTTAGTGTTTTCAGAGGGTTTTATATTTGTTGGGGTGCATTGAAGAGGGGGTTTATTGAGGGTTGCAGACCAGTAATTGGGGTTGATGGTTGTCACTTGAGTGGCCCACATAAGGGTATTTTACTAACTGCAATTGCTATAGACCCTAACAATTGCATGTACCCTTTTGCATATGCAATTGTTAGTCAAGAAAAAAAATCTACATGGAAAAGGTTTTTGAGGTTGCTTGCTAAAAATGTAGAGATTGACAAGCCAAGTGACTACACATTTATATCAGATAAACAAAAGGTATAAACTTGTGTATACATTTACATAATTAAACTATATTTGCAATGTGTATTTTCTTCTTATGTTGAACTATTACTTGTAGGGATTGATACTTGCTATGCAAGAGGTTCTACCTGAAGTTGAGCATAGGTTTTGTGTGAGGCATCTTTACAAAAATTTTAAAATGAACCACAAAGGCCTTGCTTTGAAGTTGTTGTTGTGGAAGTGTGCCATAGGAAGTACAAAAAGGCAGTTTGAGAGGGCTCTTGAAGAAATGAGAGTTCTTGATGTAGCTGCTCACACTTGGTTGGCAGCAAGACCAGGTGATAATTGGTCTACGTCTCATTTTTCTACTCATTGTAAGTCTGATATACTCTTAAACAATCTATGTGAGTCATTTAATGATTGCATTAGAGATGATAGAAGTAAATCAATCTTGGATATGCTTGAGGATATCAGAATTTATCTTATGAAATTGATTGGTAAAAAGAAAATGATCATGACAAATAGAACTCATATCCACATTTGTCCTAAGATACAAATGAAACTAGAAGAGCTTAAGCTCAAGTCACATGAGTGGCTTCCTAGGCATAATGGTAGTTGGTAATATGAGGTAGTTGGTATGTATACCACTTATGCAGTTTCCATACCCAAAAGAACTTGTGGCTGCAATGTATGGTAGTTGACAGGAATTCCATATGTACATGCAATTTCAGCCATTAACCAAAAAGAAGATGAGGTAGAGGATTATGTACACCCTTGCTATACAAGAGAAACATACCTAAGGTGTTATGCTAATGTTTTGAAACCAATTAATGGTCGAGAGGTATGGCCTAAGACAGATAAGCAGAAGGTGACACCCCCTCCAATGATAGTGCAACCTGGTAGACCAAAAAAATTTAGAAGAAGAGCGGATGATGAGCCTAGACCGCCATCTCACAAACTACCTAGAATAGGTCTGGTGATGAAGTGTAGAGAATGTGGTAAAGCAGGACACAACTCTAGAACATGTGGAAAACCACGAAAAGAGAGAGTTTGGGGTAAGCGTATTAGAAAACATAAGCAAAAGAAGGTTACTCAACTTGTTGATGAACCTAGTGAAGATGATGATTTTTGGAATGAAAATGGACCAACTCAGCTTACTAATAGACCAAATGAGCCTGCAAATGAGCTTGTTAATGAGACTATAAATGAATCTGTTAATGAGACTATAAATGAGCCTGTTAATGAAACTACAAATGAGCCTACTAATGAGAATGAAATGGTAACAAATGAGGCACCAAATGAGTCTGCAAATGAGCTTGTTAATGAGACTACAAATGATCCTACTAATGAGACTGAAATGGTAACAAATGAGCCAGATAATGAGCTTGCAAATGGATTCCAAGAAATGTTGGCCAAAATGAGAGAGGATAGATTTGAAAAAATGTTAGTTGATGAACATTATGGTGAGATAGCTACTCAGCCTGTTTTTGTTCAAGAAATGGAGGGTAATGATGGTCAAGTCTCAAGAGTGGTGTCAAGTCAACCATTGGGAGGTGGTCTCGGGAAAAAAAATAAAGGAAAAGAGAAATTAGTTGTAAGTACATAATGCTCTATATATTATGTATTTTTATATTAGTACACTTACATAATGTTCTACATTTTTTTTATTGACAGTTATATATGTTTTTTGGGTGGTTACTTTGTAGGTGTGAAGAAGCCAAAGGATTTTAAATTCTCCAAAAAAAGGTCTTGTTGTGGTAGACTTTATGGACTTAACAAATAGTAACACTAGTGGAGCACTACATTGTGGCCTTAGAGAGCAGCCAAGGCCAAGGTTTAAAAATGGAAAAATACAGAAAGATAAAAAATTATATACAAATTTGAATGCTTTCAAGGCTGATGCAGAATTTAAGAGGAAGAATGCAAGAAAGGACTGAGAATGTTATGTTTTTGTTGGCTTTTAAATGGCCATTTTAGTACAATCAAGTATTTTGGTGGCCTTAATGGCTTTTGTAGTAGAATTCAGTATTTTGTTGGCCTTATAATGGCCTTTGTAGTACAATTAAGTATTTTGTTATCTTATAATGACCTTTGTAGTACAATTAAGTATTTTGTTGTCTTATAATGACCTTTGTAATACAATTAAGTATTTTGTTGGTTTTTAAATATTGTTTAATATTAAATCTCTGTAATTCTGTATTTTTTTTAATTATATGTTGATGTGTGTATCTCTATAATTCTGTAAATGTGTATGTGCTGATGTGGGTATGTTGATATGTAGATGTATATGGTTGATGATTCTGCAATTTTTGGTGTTGAAATGGTTGATAATTATCTACACTTTTGGGTGTGAAAATAGTTGATAAAATGGTGTTAAATTGGTTGATAATTATCTACAATTTTGGCTGTTAAAATGGTTATGCAGGTGTGTTTGTGTGTTAGAAGTCAGGTTAGAAGTCATGTGTGTTTGGCTGTTAAAATGGTTATCTGCAATTTTGGCTGTTAAAATGGCTGCAATGTTTGTTTGGTAATGTAGTGTAATATGTGTGTGTTTGGTAATGTAGTGTAATATGTGTGTGTTTGTGTTTGTGTGTGTTTGGTAATGTGCACGTTTTTTTCAGAATTTTCACCAGAAATAAAGGCGACATACACATTTTTATCAGAATTTTCAATTTTACAATTATTATCAATCAAGTCCTCACATTATTAAAAATAGTTAAAATTAAACACCAAATCAATAACATAACAAGCATCATAAATAATCATTTCATAACACCATTACAATTTCATAACACCATTACAAATTAGGATAATTAACAATCAAACACTAATTGAGCTCTGAGTTATTATCATCATCACCATACATGCAAATAAAAACAACTAACAACATAAAAATACATAAAAAAATCAGCTTAAACATTGAAAAATTATACTTTTTTCCTTCAATCTTTGGAGATTTGATCTCTGTTTTTCCAATTATAAATGTCTGTAGCACCTTATCTTTCTCCTTAATCACCATCTCCATATTTTGAACTTGATTCTTCAAATTAACAATGGCAGCTTCATTCTCTTTAATCACCTTCTTCATCTCATTGCTTTTTTTCAAAAGACCAAGAATTATTTGCTTAGAACCTTCACAGATGGGAGGGTCAATCCATTCAAAGTACTTGCATCTGGTCTCGTTGTGACCTGCACAAGTTCTATACATTATGTTAGGATTCTTATCGGTCCAAAAGGTAAGTGCAATGGAGGGTTCTTTGCAATAACAGAAAAAATCCATGTTGAAGAGAGTGAATAGTAGAGAGAGATGGGGTGCTATGTTTTTTTTAGGTTTTGTGAATTGGGGAATATGATGGCCACAACTAAGTTATGTTAAGTCTAGTAATGAATGAAAGGAAAGGATTTGGCTTGGGCAAATTTGTCATTTTACAGTAAATGTCGCACGTGAGCTCACGTCTGTTAAGTCTGTTAACGAAATTATGCAATTTAACGAATAAATGTAACGCTGGTAGGGTAATTGCTATACTTGTTAGATTGGTATGCAAAATGTTAACCACAGAAACGTTAGTGGGCTAAACCATAATTATCCCATTTACATATGCTAGTACTGTAATCTCTTGGCGTTCTGTAAAACAGATATTAACCGCAACTTTCTCAAATCATTCGGAAAAACTTGCAATTCATGAAGCAAGTCGAGAATGTGTTAGAGTAAGATCAATAATACATTATGTACAAGAACAGTTAGGCTTGACTTCAACAAAAACCCAGCCAACGTTATTATATGAAGATAATAGCATGTGTATTAAGCAAATTCGAGGCGGATATATTAAAGGAGATCTAACTAAGAATATTTCTCAAAAATTATTTTACACTCATGATCTTCAAAATAATGGTGAAATAGATGTTTTCCAAATTCGATCAACGGACAACTTGACCGACTTATTTACCAAATCTCTTCATGTACTAACGTTTAATAAATTGGTACCCAATATTGGAATGAGAAACCAATAAGTTTTGAAATAATCACTTTGAGTTCTGATCATCAGGGGGAAACTTGGAATATGATTATCGAAAATGAAATCGAGTTGTGGTCATTAAGTGGGAGTGTTATGAGTCATCATACAAGCCATGATGTAATGACACACAAGGTTCTACATGGCCAACCCTAATTGGTTGCATGACAAGTGTCACAATTTCATAGGCCATTTGTGCATATAAATAGTGGATTAATCCAATTGCAGTTTAGAATCATCGAAAAGGAACGAAATTGTATGGTAGTCTGATCCCTAAATTTGTATCTTGTACTTTTCCACTTTCATATATAAAAGGTAATGATATTTCCCGTGGAATAGGGCTCAACCCCGAAGTGTTGAGATGCCGAACCACGTTATATCTCGTGTTCATTTTATATTTACGTTTTTAATACTTATACTATTGAGCTATGAATGCCGGTTTTTATAACAATACTTATATTCGAGCTAAGAGTTTATTTTTATAGGAATCTTAATTTCACTACCATTCTAATTCATTCTTTTTCTTTTTCCCAATATTGGTAGACTTTGTAAACAGAGGGTTTTATATATTTTTTTACCTTTGTTTATTCATTTTTTCCCGTTTTATACCTTTTTTTAACATGGTTTTTACTTATATTTTCATTTTCTACCTTTGTTTCTTAAATTTCCTTTTTTTTACCATTGTTTAAATATAATTTTCTTTTTTAGTCAAATTTCAACCACTAAAACTCGGGATCAAAAAGAAAAATAAAGTAAAAGCCAAGGTATAAAAAAGAAAATTTAATAAAGCAAGGTATAAAAAGGAAATAAAAGTAGAAATCATGGTACAAAATAAATAAATTAAGAAAGCAATGTACAAAACAGGAAAAAATGAAGAAACGAACGTACGAAAACTGAATAAGGCCTAACATGGGTTACATTGTAAGTCATTTATAGGAAAAAAAAACTACAAGTGACTTATTTTAAACAATTTTTTCTTATTGTTTTTTGCAGCTTATTTTGAGTAAGTTTTTTTCTCATTATAAAAATATTTTTTTTACCGTAAAAATTAATATCAAACGCACCCTTAGTCAATAATCATGGAAAATTCAAGTATCGCCAAACACTCAATAAACGAATAGGGGGAAAACAATTTCCAAATATTTTCCCGAGTAAATATTTTCCGTCCAAATAAATAGAGCCTAAGCGAAAGTTTATTCTTTATATTTTGAATAAAACATTTTTTTTTTTTTAATCTTCATAACCAATTTAAATTTATATAAAACATCAATTCCTTCAATTTATTTTGCATTCATTTTTTTTTTCTCTTTTGCTATTTAATACTATAAACATTGGAAATATTGAACCTACGAATAAGCGAGCTTGAGAGAGGGATTTTCTCTCTCATCTCTGGACCAGGAGAAAATGAAAAGGCAGGGAAGAGGAACGTGGCGTTATTACAGGGTTTTACATCTGTGGTCCTCCTAATTGTTACGTTGTCTAATTAAGTTCATGTATTTTGTGTTCTTGCAAATTAGGACGTTAGTTATATGTTTTCTCATTTTGGTTCCCGCTTTCGGGAAAGTTGTAATTGGATTCTTTATTTATTTTCTGTGGGGTTTTTCCCCCATTTTTTACAATAAAAAGTGGGTTTTCCCGACCAATTATACATAAAAAAAAACTTTAAACATTGAAAAGAATGATGAAAAAGTGTAGAAGGGGGAACATATGAGGAAACAAATTGGTTAATAAAAGGAAGAGTTGTGATATGTTAAATTTAAGCAAATTCACAAGAAAGATTTTAAGCAGGTATTCGAAAAGGCGAGCACATGTGAAAATTAGACGGAGCCTAGGCACCTATTAGATTATGCGTGATTAGACGGTTATGCGGCGATTAAGCGGAATAGGCGCTAGCTGCTATGCAAATTATTTTCGCTTAAAATTTACGCATTTTAGAACATTGACTAAAAATATCATTTTTCCTTTCAAGTTTTACATATAATCTGCAGAAACTTGTTAAGTCTCTTTGATTTAACTCCAACAAATCTCTGGATGACTGTGTGTCGAAATGTTGCCCTTTAAAAAATAAAACTACTAGCAGTAACTAGATTTTTTCATGAGGATAAGTATGCTTCATTTTAAGACTATAGCAACCACTTTAATCATCATCACATCCCCTTTTAATGTCTAGAGTCAGAAAAAAGCGAGGAGATTATCGAGATGTATAAGTTAAATCGATATGATTAAAACATTGCAAAAAATCATTCACATTATGGAATCAACTACAAAAGTATGCATAATAGATCTAATATATTGTGATTTTTTTTTCTTTAGGACTAGTCTGAGTTTTGTTCTGGAAAATCGAATTGAATCGAAGTGCAAACACAACTAATAAAGAACTCATCCATAATAACAAAACGCTCATATAAATCTTGAACACCTATTATGAAAACTAAGTACTAATTTTAATAATGGTGAATATTCTTGCTTAGTCCTCCTCGTAAGCTCGTAAAAACCTCGAAAAACCCAGGCTTATACGGTAGGTAGGTACGCATCTTATCTTTCTCCCTCCTCTCTCGGCGCCTTTTTCCCCTTCGCCTAAGCGCTCTCCCTCCTCTCACCATCCCTTTTCATAAATACGAACGCATCCTTCCCATCACTATTAGTCCGGTGACCCATTTCGCGAAATCACCACATGTTTGAGAATCCAGTGGAACTACTCTTCTCACAAGTTTCCGCGACTATCCAGCAAAATGGAAGATGGGTCCTGCCGGAGACTCCACCGGAATGAATTGTTTCTTCATCTGTTTCTTCATCCGACGGTTTAGAATGAATTGTTTCTTGACTATCCGACGGTGGAGATTCGAACTTTAGTTTTGAGCTAAATTGGTTAGCAATATCATCTAATGTACTCATGTTTTAGCTTTGGACAAACTCACTTAGAGCAATTGCAGCAGAATAGTTATAAGAGGCGTAAAAGCTATTTTACCAATCAAATCCAAATAATGAGATTACAACAGAATGTTTATGTCAATAGGTATATTGGATGAGTAGTGTAATACATACCTTTTAATGTGCTGGGGTATTAATTTAGACCATTCACGGCAGAACTTCTATATTCATCATCTATTTTACATCAAAAATCCTATATTTATATTTTACACACTGGCTATATTACATATTTATACAACAAATCATCTAACATACACATCCAGTTTACATGTTTCTCTCTCAGCAGGTCATCCAAAATAAATATCGGCTAAATAAAAAAAATTGCACCATTATTTAACATTTTAATTTGAATAACAAGCAAATAAATATAAATAAATAAATTAATTATTTTTACATGTAATTTAATGGGATAAAAATAAAATAAAATAAAATAAACTTACAAAAGGAAAAATAATCTAAGATACACATCCAATCATATTTTTTTTATCCAAATTCAAAAATAAATTATATGGCTAGAAAAATATAAACAAACTTAGATCTAGCGTTTATTTTATTTTGGGGAGCAAAAGAGATATTGAATGAGAGGAGAGAGAAAGTGAGAGTTATAGAAGTGTCTACCCTAATATGCGCTATAGATACCAATTTACTCTTCAAATAGTTGATATATTGTACAAAATTGGTAAAATAGATTTGACATATCTGAACTGCTGTATGAGGAACTTTTCCTAAAATTTGTAGGGGCTGTTTGGTAATCAAGTGTTGGCCTAAAAAGTGCTTTCTGGAAAAGTGTTTTCTGGAAAAGCGCTGTTGAAAAGTGACTTATATAAAAAGTACTTTAGAAAAAATTAGCGTCTGGTGAAAAAGTGCTTTTGATTTTTATAAGTTTTGTCTGCGTTTGATATGTATAAGTTCGAAATGATTTAATACCACAATAATTGATACAGTACGAATATAATATAATATACATATTTTATCTTTCTACAAACCCAAAAAAATAGTTTTAAATTACAACAAAATAAAAAAAAAACACAAATTATAAAAATCACAAAAATCACAAAAAAATACAAAAATCACAAAAAAAATTATAAAAATAGAGTTTACGGAGTGAGAGATAACAGTAGAGTTTTGTGATTTTTTGTGATTTTTTATGATTTTTTATATTTTGTGATTTTTTTCATTTTTTTTCATTTTTTTCATTTTGTGATTTTTTTCATTTTGTGATTTTTTTCATTTTTTTCATTTTTTATGATTTTTTATATTTTGTGATTTTTTTCATTTTTTATATTTTTTTATATTTTTTTTGTAATTTTTTTAAAATTTTGTGATTTTTTGTGATTTTGTGATTTTTTATAATTTTATTTGTGATTTTTTTTATTTTATTTGTGATTTTTTTTATTTTATTTTAACTTCTCGAGTAAGTGGTTTTCTCCAGAAGAATGAGAAACCAACTTTTACAAAATGGGCTTCCATTACCCCCTGCTTTTCGGGAAGCGGGTAATTTTATGTTACCAAACACACAAAAATATCTTAAATAGGGTTCTTGGGCTAGGAAGCACTTCTGGTCTGTCCGCCAAACACCCCCGTAAAATTCAGTATATATGTGCAATATAAAAGAGCTGTAGTATCATTCTATTATAATAAGACAACACAAGTCAAATGAGCCTGTCCAATGTAGCCATTTTTTTTCAAAATACTCATATGTTTTTTTTATTAATTACAATAATATCATACTCACATAAAAAAATATAAAATTAATAACTAATAACACTATTTATACTCACATTATTTTAAGTCTTATCATCTTATACTATTTTTTTTTGTATTATCCACATATTTATATTATAACTACATTTATTTTCTATATTTTGATTACACTGCGCGTCACACACGCAACGCATGAGCCACGATCACTTGTGTGTATATGTGGCGTCTACACTCTCTGTCCTCATTTGTTGTGTGCATACATACATGCATTAATCTATTCCTTCACCATGATGATTTCTTTTGTTTCTTATTTCACGGAATTTTTTTTCAATGTTAATAAATTTACTAGGACTTCGATTAAAATGGGTTTTACTTGGGTTTGATTATTGTTAAAAAAAATAGTAACAATAATTCATACTTCCATGCTAATAAATTTAGTTTCTAGAAGAATAAATATTTCTAAATAAATTTGAAGCAGCATAAATTTTAAAGAAGTTATCATTTAAACATTTCTAAATAAATATTTTTGCGAAGTTATCATTTACTTATAATTTTTAATAAAAAATTTCATATTTTTATGCAGAATATGTAATTTAGATGATCTGTTGGAGAGAGAAATATGTATAGTAGACGTGTATATTAAATGATCTGCTGTGATATCATGTGTTATAAATAATGTGTAAAATATAAATAAGATCTTTGATGATGTAAAATAATATTCAAATTTTTTAAAGTTCATAGTACACTCACATCCTATAGAATTCAATCTAACGGATGAAATTAACACAATCTAATGGTTTAGATTTATGTGTGGGTTTTGTAATATTATTTTTATATAATTTTAATATAAAAATAAGATATATTAAAATCAATGATCTTTTTTATTATTTTTAATTAATACTTAAATTTATGATAGTCTGACCTAGGGTTATATAATTTTATTTGAGTTTTTATTGTATTGTAAAATTGGTTTTTAATTACAAAAATATAATTTGTGTTTTATATATTAAAATTATAGTATAAAAATAAAATTATAAAACTCACGTTTAAACCATTGAATTATTTTAATTTCATCCGTTAAATTAAACTCTAAAAGATATGAGTGCAATATAAAATTTAGAGAATTTGAATCTCGTAAAATATATATCATTAGAGAAATGATATATGTACAGAATGAGCTGCACATCATATACACATAATAGGTATGTCAAATGCAATAATAGGTGATATGTAAGTAGAGTACAGCTTGACTTTTTTCTTATTTAATTAGTTATTCTGTACACTATTATGTGTATACCCTATTCTGTGTATATAGTATTAGTCATATCATTATAAAACATATGGTGTGAATACCCGTATTGAGATCCTCTGCAATTTGTCTAAGAACAGCAGAGGCATCAGTCCTCTCTTTTTGGTCCAATGTGTTTTTGTAATATTCTTTTTTAGTCTCTCATTTTCTTATAAGGGCAAGATAAAAGTTCAAATATCAATTTAAATTTTAAAGAAACATATTAGTCTCTCATGTTGTTTGTATATAACTTGCGTTATGTTTCAGTTTGTTTGAGTTTGAACAACCATGGTCTTATGGTATAATTTTAATATAATTTAAAGAACTTAAATAAAATTTATACATCCATTTTCGTTGTTTCGACTCTCCGTCAATAAAGTTTATTGTTGAGAAATTTGTGCTAACATTCAGACATCTATTCATGCAACTATCTCACTTTTAAAAAAATTATTTTAGGTTGATAATCTTGTCCATAAAGCAAACTGTATGTGGCATAAAATTGATTAATTAATGTCACTTGTATATTCTAACCATAATTCGAGGGACTTAAAAGGAATATTTTAAAAACATAAAGGATCAAAAAAATGGACAGATACCTCTGCTGTCTTTTAGACAATTGCAGAGGATTCAAATCCGTTTGTGTGTTATGTCATGTACATTAGTTTTATTACATTTTTTTCTTATATTTAAACTAATTAACATTACTTTTATATTTTTGGGTATCAGTTTAACTTTATACATTTTTTAGATTCTCTATCAAATTTATTATCATAACTAAATATTACTATATTTTAATATACTTATATCAATTTTTTTCAATCCAAATTAATTTACTAGAACAATCACGTTAAATAACTTACAAGTTTTCTCGTATTTAAAGTAAAAAGTACACTTTTACAACTTATAAGTGAACGTATTGGTTTATACAAATTATCAGTTTTTTTATTAATTTCTCTATCAAAACTATACAACTCATCTTTTTGTTATTTTATTAATTTATATGTAAAAAGTACAGATAAAGAAGAGAGAATAAAAGAAAAGTAAGAGAGAGAAATTATTATTTTAATTATAAGAGAATATATTGATCATTTATATTTGAGAGATATTTAAGTACATATAAATTTAAGTTAATGGATAAAAAAACTGATTCGTTTATAATTTTAAAACAATATTATCACAATGGAAATGCTTTCCACAAATATTGAGGTTGTTGGTTCGAGGAAGGTACAGTGGTTGGCAGTTACTTTTTGAATATTGGAGGATTTTAGATAGAAAATATGCTTTATGGTTTTTGTCCATTTAGGCGTTGAATTTCCACCTCAGTTCGTTTTTGGTTCATGACACATATTTTTGTTAATTATGAAAATTATGACTATATAGAATATCTATAATGGTCCCTCCCATTTCAGATTCCTGGTTCAAATTATTTCGTTGCTTCATAAGCTTTCAGACAGATCCATCTTTTTAAATGGATAGTGTCATTCTACATAATTGTGTGTCAAAACGTATTTACCCATTTTTTTGCTCTTGAATTAGTATATGATTAAGACACTGAAACAAATCACACATTATGGGAATCAACTAGTACAGAAGTATAGATCTTATACTTGGTGATAAATTTTCCTTAACGATTAGCCTGAGTTTGGCTTTCAAAAACGGAATTGAATCTAATTCGCAAACGCAACTAGTGAAAAATTCATTTCACATACACAATGCAACTGATCGACTCAAGCACAAGATGCGGAAAACTTATTAGAGCCGAAGCTTTAAAATGGTAAGCCACTGATTTCATACTCGTAATTTCCGAGATTCTAATACTACTAAATTACAAAGCTTCTTCATTTCAATTACAGATTTGGTAGAAGGGGAAATCTATCGGAATACAAGATTCATAAGCCATTACTAATTTAATTAGTACACAACAATCAATCCGGTAAAAAATTAACAAAAGCGCTTATTAATCTTGAACAACTACTATTAGGAATACCAACTAGTAATTTCTTTAATACGGGTGAATATTCTTGCTTAGTCCACCTCGTAAGCTTGTAAAAACCCCGAAAAACCCAGGCTTATACGGTAGGTACGTCCGCATCTTATCTTTCTTCCTCCTCTCTCGACTCTCCACGTAATGTTCCAAATACGCCGCCTTTTTCCCCTTTTTATTACCCTTTTCCTTCTTCGCCGGAGCGCTCACCCTCCTCTCACCCTCTCTCTTCATAAAAACAAACACGTCCCTTCCGTCGCTATTACTCCGGTGACCCATTTCCCGAAATCTCCACATGTTTGAGAATCCGGTGGAATTGCTCTTCTCGCAAGTTTCTGCTACTTTTCCGCCGAAATGGAAGATAGGTCCTGCTGGAGACTCCACAAGAAGGGTTTTTACCGCCGGAATATCGAAAGAGAATTCTTCTTCTGTTTCTTCATCGGACTGTTGAGATTGAATAGTTTCTTGATTATCCGACTGTGGAAATTCGATCTTTAGTTTCGAGCTAAATTGGTCAGTGATAGAATTTAATGTACTCATGTTTTTGTTTTGTACAAACTCACTCACTCACTTTTATAGTAAATGTGTATGGAGCAAATTGTGATGATACTGTACTAAATACTGAGATTGTTGGTTCGTGGAAGGTACAATGGTTGGTAGTTACTTTTTGAATAATATTGGAGGATTTTGGAATTGACTATTAATATATTGACTTCTTTGTTTATCATGGGTTTGGTATATTAGAAAACGATGGAAAATATACTTTATGATCTTTGTCCATTTAAGTGGTGAATTTCCACCTTAGTTCGTTTTGGTTTATTAGACATTTTCCGTTTTAGTTATTTGAGTGGAATACTGATGTATGCTAATACTGATTTTATTGACATGTGCACATAAACCATGAATATAAAAAGTGTGGCATAATCTTGACAGCTAATTTATGTTGCTTGTCTTTATTATGGTGGATAAACCAATAAGGTCCGGCCATGTGTGGTTTGTGAATGTAGCATCGGTATATATTATTTAATCCTAAATATAGAGATATTTAGATTAATATTTTTGTTATATATTCCTTGTTCCTAAATAAGTGTTCTTTATGAAATTTTGTACAACTATAAACATCAAATTTATTATATCTATATTGGCGGAATGAAAAATGTAAAAATTTCAACATATATTTCTAACTATGAACTATGTAAAAAACTTTTGAAAGAATTTTTTTCTGCAATCTACGTATATGAAAAATTTAACGATTAAAACTGCACGTATTTTATAGTGCACATTTATCTAGAAATGAGGTGAGTATTATTATTATATACACAATGTCGAAGTTTTTTTGTAGTACCAAATTTTATATGGCAAATGAAGACTAATTTTGATGTGTTTATTGCTTATTGGTCACCACCTAATAAATAGCTATGTTATAAGAAAAGCCAAGTCCTCGACTCAAAGGGTAGAATTATCTTTGAGAATATTAGTCATATTTCATATTTTTACAAGATTTTTTAAATAGAAGTCTTGGGTCGAAACTTTTTCAAGTTACAGTCACTCGGCCTAATAAAAAACAGTTTAAAATCTGTTTTTAAGGTTAAAAAATAATTTATAATCTATACGAGAAATATATTAAAATGTAAAAAAACAGGTTAAAAGTTTTTTTTTTATAATCTACACGAAAAATATATCGTGTAAAAAAATAACTTAAAATATATTTTTTTTAGTGTTTATTTGAATTATTAAGTAAAAAAAAATATAACAAAAAGTTATGAAAATAATATATTTTTTTTATCATTTGTAAGGTAAATTAAAATTAAAATTATTATGAGAATAGTGACCTATGAACAAAATTCTTATTAAAAGGTGATCTTACACCAATGAGGCCATTATCTTAGGACGAAAAGGATGGTACAATGATGGTTAAAATTGTGAAACATACAAATTATGGGTAACAAATGAGGATATCAAAATTCAAGCGTTAAATCTTGCAATAAGGCTTTTAAGTTTAAGTGTGCCATATATTTTGTTTTAAAGGATTGTGGTCGTCCACTAAATTATTCATCAAAGTTGGATCATCTTTATATGTTGCTTTAAAAAAAGGGGAAGTCTTACATGGGCCTAAGACATTAAATTATCATCCATATATAAAAACAAGGAGTATTTGTGAAGAATCACTCGTAACTAAATAAACTTTGCAATTTTTTTTTCATTTATTAGAATGTCTAATCCATATATTCATTTTGGAACATAAATTATTTAAGTATCTAGAAAAAGAAAATTGGTTAAATAGAAACTAACACTTTTGT
Organism: Primula vulgaris; assembly: GCA_963920805.1. NCBI lineage: Eukaryota > Viridiplantae > Streptophyta > Magnoliopsida > Ericales > Primulaceae > Primula > Primula vulgaris. The sequence continues at coordinate 25,983,550 of OY987215.1, forward strand.
ATGGATTCAAAAATAGGTAAATATGTCCATGATTGGAAATCACAACTTGAAGAGTATACAAATAAATGCTATGAATCGGTATTCGAAGGATGCTAACCTAATAATAATTTTAGGGATAATCAACTTAAATAGTGCCTAACATGAATAGAATATAATTAAACTTAGTATTCTGACCATTAAGCAAGGTTTGGATATACAAATTTAGTTCCTTTATTGGAATGAATACTTGATACAGATGAGTTCAAATTAATTATGTAAAAGAGGAAATTTGTCCTAGATATGAGATATGATAATCATTCAATGGTGTCCCTTTTAAAAGCATCAAGTGATATATATATATATATATAAGCTAATTAGGAGTGTATACCATATTTCATTGCAAAAATACAAAAGTATACCCAAGTCTCGGAATGGCCAATTTCTCTGCTGTGACTTTTTTCTTCATTATGTTAGGTAATACCTTTTGTCATTTAGGTACAATTATTATTTTGTATTGTTGTGAACAAATTCGTTTTTCGTTGCTCATTAGATTAAGAGAGACTTATAAATATATACATATCAATTAATGTAATTATAAAAAACTCAGATATATGTACTTCTTTACAATTAGAAACATATATTTATTTGCAATTAGCTACATATGTCATAAAAAAAAAAATATATATGAAAAAAAAAAATCAATAAAAAAATTGAAAAATTGAAAAATATTAAAAATATTAAAAAATTGAAAAATATATTAAAAAAAGTAAAAAAAATTGTACATAGCTAGTATCAAACACGATTATACATGATTGTACATGATTAGATCAGATTAAACAGGATTAGACATAAAAAATTGTGCAGGATTGGACATGATTAGAGAAGATATTAAAAATACAAGATTTGATAGGATCGGAATCACACATTTTTTGTATAAAAATGTACTCACTCAGTCCCTTTTTAAGTGTCCCCCTTATAAATTGCTACTTTTTAAGAATATTAACTTTTGATACATAAGTTACCAATATTGCCCTTATAAATATCATAATTAAAGTTAATGCGGGTAACTTATTTTCTAAAAATTATTATTGTTGTAGTCATAAATGGTAAATATATAAAAGGTAAAATAGTAAATTTGTTGCATTATAATTACCATATTGAAAACACGGACACTTATTTTGGGACAACCCAATATGGAATAGTGGACACTTAATTAAGGACGGAGGGAGTATTTTTTAAAATTTTGGTTTTTAATTTTTAAATATTTTTTTTTGGATTTTTTAATGACATATGTACCTATTTATAAATAAATTCACAAAATATGTACATTTTTGTAAAAGAGTCGTCAAGTTCAAAACAACCGGGATTTTTGTAAATAAGTTTCTAAATATATACTAAATTGTTAATTTTTCTTAAATTAACACTCAATATAATTATGTTGTTCTCTCATGCAGCAGTAATGACTGCGACTCATGTATATGGTGAAACGAGATGTCAAGCCGTATTGGACCGTAACGATTGTGAACTACCCAAATGTCGTCAAAATTGCATTCAAGAATACAATGGTTCCGGGGAATGCATTGGCCATGGGGACCCTGTTACAGTTAGATATGAGTGTGTTTGTTTTTACAATTGTCCACCGGCGTTATAAAGAATGATCCAATTTATTATACTAGATTAATTGAAGCTTGATGATTTGATCAGTCTATATTATTTCATACTAATATTATAGTATGATTTTAAAAACTTAATAAAATTGTTGCAGTGTTTCCTATATCAGGATTTCAGGTTAAGTTGTGTTGTGTAGAATTTTTGAATATGTGGCCATGTTTCATATCTATTTAATTGGTAAAAAGAAGAACATTGTTCACCACTGAGAGTTTGAGACACATTTCGGAGACGAAAAATCTAAATTTCTGCAACACGACTTGAACCTTATGAAAGTTATGAAATATACTCTAAAAAGCAAGAAATAGTCGAACGTTGTTCTTTGGTAAAAAAATGGCAAAACAAAACTCATATCTCAATGCCATAAACTACATGCGACACTCCAGGAGTTTATACTGATCGAAACACGTCAGATACAACCGAGTTTTAAAGATTTGCACCCATACATTATTGTTTGCTTTACGTAATCCAGATCATACATGTTAACATATATAATCAAAATAAATAGGGAAAATTATTGTTTACTGCACCATCCTATATGTGGTTAATGATATGCACACCCTCCTTTTACGGTTAGTGATTTGCACACCCAGCTATTATAAACCAACCAATCAACATACCATAGTTGACGTCTGTGAACTTTTTAACGGCTATGAACTTTTTAAATGGTAAATGACTATTTTACCCTTAAATTTGGTACCAAATCCAGTCACTCATAAGTCTCATTTCCCTCAATTTGCTTTTCTTCTTAAAACCAGTAGCCACACACACAACCACACAAACCCACATTTAAGAAAAATCAAATTACTCTCTCTCTTTCTTATTATTTTACCTATGTTCATAAATTCATGGAAACTCTCTGTTCATCTAGAAAAAAAAATATTTATGGGCACCTCGTGGACTGCCAAAAACCCTGGTCGTCGTTTTATAAAATGTCCGGTAAGAGACAACTCAAATTGCAGGCTTTTTCAATGGGTCGATCCCTCAATTTGTGAGCAAGCAAATAAAATTATCAATAGGCTACAAAATGACATTAAATACATGGAAGCTGAAATCACCCATTGCAAGAGAGAAATGAAGAAAATGGAGATGACATTGAATGAGATGAATGAGAAGAATGCTCTACTCCAGTTTATTTGTGAAAAGAATGCAATGAAGGAAAAAGAAATGGAGTAAAAGAATAAAAATGAAGTGGAGCAAAAGACTAAAAATAAAGCCTAAAAAAAAGCCCCCAAAAAGCAGAAGTGTTTTAAGTTATTTCAGCTTTTTTGTTTTATTTTTCTTGTTTTTGTTGTACTCATTATGTATGAAGTGGATGAAAATGTAAGATTGGAGGTCAATTAAAAAGTGTATTGTGGTGATTTTAAGCAATAAAAATTCTGGTTGTTTTATTTGTATTTGTATGTGTAATGTAATAAAAATGTAACATGGGACACAATTTTGACAGAAAAATTTTGATGACACAAAAATGTCCGATAACATGACACTAAAATTCTGAAAACATGACACAAAATTAAAATTTCTGATAACATGAGAAAAAAATATCCGATAACACTAAAAAAAAACTGATAGCATGACACTGAATATTCTGATAACAAGACAGACCAAAAAATGTCTGATAACACTAAAAATTCTGATAACATGACACTGACAGACCAAAAAAATCCGATAACATGACACTTCAAATTTTGCTAACACACACAAACACATCATTAAATCACACTTATTTTGACCACAACAAACACAAATAAGTCAATTTCAGTGTGTGAGTTGCATAAATAAGTCAATTTCAGTGTGTGTGTGTTTCAAAAACCAACCAAACTAAACCAAAAATAGCAACATAAATAAAAAATGGTTCAATATCAAAGTAAAGAGAATTAAGTACAAACACATATAACCATTCTCAGTACCTTCAGTACAATCAAAACTTGACACTTTTGTGTACACATCATACAAGGGCAGTAGAACATCAAAATTTCACAAGGTTAATAAGACATCATAATTGCACTAAAAAGCATAATTAACAGCAAATACCATCATTACACAGGCCATAAAAAGCCATCAAAAGACAAACATTTCACAATCTTAAAGCCATTAACAAGGCCATAAAAGTTGTACACCATTTTTTGTCTCCAAAATGTACTGAAAAAAAACTAAATTAAATACTAAATCTTCCACATCATTGGCTTCTTTCCTTGCTTTTTCTGATGTGCAGTATCAGCTTTGAGAGCCTCCACTATGGTGTAAAGTTTACCACCTACTAACATATTACCCTTAGCCAACCTAGAGCTTGAACTTGGTATGATTCCACAATTTTGTTTGCCATGTACAATTTGATCTTGTGGTTTTGTCAAATCTTTAAAAGACACAGTTGGTGGACCTTTTCTTGGTGAGTTTAAAATCCTCATGCTCTTCCTCACCTTTAACAAATAACTATAAAATAAGCATAAAATTGTAAAAATAACTATCATAACAAATAGTACAAGTGTATCATTTTTAAATAAAAATACAAAATAAAGTAACTCCACTTACAGGTTTTTTAGTAAATTTTTTTGCTGGACCACTGTAGTTGGGTGCATCACACTTCTTTGTTGTATTCAAGGGTTGATTTGACACAACTCTTGAAGATTCTCCAGTTTTTATCTTGTCTTTCATTCTCCGTATATGATCCACTCAATGGCAATGATTCCCAATATTCTTCATTCACACTTTCACCTATCTCCACCCACACTCTGTTATTTGCAGCTCTATCATTCTCAAATCTCTCATTTTCACCCATAAATATTTTATTTTTCACCCTCTCATTTTCAGCCCTCTCATTTTCATCTCTTTCATTTTTATCCCTAAGAATTTCATCTAGTACCCTGTCATTTTGAAGTCTCTCAGCTTCAGCTTCACTTTCACTAGTAATTTCATCAAAAAGGTGTTGTTCCACAACTTTACGCCTCATGTTTCTTAGTCCTTTTCCACATTTTCTAACAACCTTAGGTTTACCACAAGTTCTAGAGCTGTGTCCGATTTTACCACATTTAGTACATGTCATCACTATACCAAATTTTCCCACCCTTTGCAACTGACTTGCTGGTCTGGGCTCATCAATTTCTATCTTTCTTAATTTTTTTGGCCTACCTGCCTATATGGTAACTAATGGTGGAATAAGCCTACATTTTTTTGACTTAAGTCAGAGATCCCTCCCATTAATTGGCATCAAACAGTTAGAGTAAGTTTTCATGTACACTTTCCTTGTATAACATAAATGTACAAAACTCTCTACTTGTTTATCGGTATGGTTTATAGCAGTTATAGCATGTACACATGTAATCCCTGTTAATTTCCACACAGTACAAGAACATTCCATTTTAACCAAGTTAACCACATATTGCTTATTATGAAAGCCCTGACTCTCATAAGCATTCTCATCATTCCAGAAAGAAAACAATGAATGTGCCCTCTACTTATTTTGATTAAGTTTGCTTTGTATTTTTGGGCATAAATAAATTTCTGTTTTTTTCCTCATAGCCTCTTTCTTCCTCATTACGACATCCATAAGATATAGCCCCATCTCTTCTAACATGGTAAGAATTGGTTTACTCATAGCATATTTTATGCATGCATTAAAGGACTCACACAAATTGTTCAATAAAATATCTGATTTACAACTTGTAGAGAAGTGAGACCTGGACCAATTCTCACCTGACTTTGAAGCCAACCACTTATATGCTTCTACATCAAGTGCTTTCATTTCTTGTAGAGCTGATGTGAAGTAGTGCAAGGTGGGTGCTCTAGCACACTTCCATAACAGGTTTTTCAAAGGCAAGCCCTTGTGTTCCATCTTAAAATTGCTGTAAAGATGTCTCACATAAAACCTGTGCTCCACACCTGGTAGAACTTGTTCCATAGCCAATATCAAACCCTACAAGATAAAATATAGTAAGTAAACAAGCATGTAAGTAATAAATCAAGTAAGAAATTAACATAAACAATAAATACAAGTTTTTACTGTTGAAAATAATGATAAATTACCTTTTGTTTATCTGATATTATAGTCAGAAGCTCTTTCAATGCCCAAGTCTTTACTCAACAACTTCAAAAATCACTTCCATATTGAATACTTTTCTTGCCCAACAACTGCATAAGCAAAAGGATACATGAAGTTGTTGGCATTTATACCAACATCAGTCAACAAAAAACCCTTGTGTGGACCGGTCAGGTGGCAACCATCCACACCAATGATGGGCCTGCAACCCTATACAAAACCTCTCTTCAAAGCTCCCCCACACAAATACATACCCCTGAACATACTCAAGTTATTATCATATTTTTTCTTCAATAAAAATGTGTTTCCAGGGTTTGTTCTCTTTAACTGTTCAATGTAATCATATAACATCAAATAATGTTTCTCACTTGTACCTTGCATTTGCTTTTTGGCCATTGAGAAAGCAGTATATGCTTGTGCCCTACTAATCTTACATTGGGTTTTCTTCTTCACATAAATATGAAATACCTTAGGATCCCACTCAGGGTTGTCTCTTATGTCCTCCATAAACCTCTCAGCTAGGTACTTAGGCTTGCAATTTCTGTTTATTTGTGTTCGTGGACATGTGTGTTTGTCAAGTAATGTTCTGATTTGTACTGTCTCCTCGTTCCTCATCTTTGCACAATATATCCTAAACGGTCACTTATCTTGACAATAAATATACATTTCCAGCCTACAATTAACTGTCAATATGACATCTTTCCCTTTTTGAATAGCATACTCTTTCACATCTTTTCTAAATAGAGCACCACTAGGGAACTTCATGCCTATTTCCACTTAATTGTTCTTTTCAAATCTGAAACACTAAAATGTGAATACCTCACACCCTTATCTTCTTCATCAGACCCACAAACACTATCCAAATCAGCTGAAGATGATGATACATACCTCTCTTCCAAACATTCATCACCTCCAAAACTATCAACAACTTGTTTGCTTATAGCACTTCTAGTATTTTTATCCTTAAACTCCTTTTTTTTACCCTCACTAACCTTGGTGCCACCCTCACTTGCCTTGGTCCCACTACCAATACCCACACCAACAGCTTCTTGCGTTATGATAATATCAACTAATATTTCATCAGGTTTTCCTATGTCATCTTTTTTCCCTATATCATTGTCAGTCCCAAATTTTTCTTCTAATTTTTCTTCATGTCCCTCTAAAAATTCACCATCACTACTACTGTCATCAGATTTTTCATCATTGTCACATACACAATAAACCTCCGCTATGCGATCAGTATCAATATAACCATCTAAATATTTTACATCTATGTCAAATTTAAGAGGCAGGAATGCAGTCTCAAAGTCAACAAAGGTTGGTTTATAAAATATTTTTCTAACATTAAAACATCCTAAACTACTGCACATTCAGGCAATGGGTAAATAATTTAGTTCCTCACTATCACAATAATCAAAGTAATCGAGAGACCCTTTCACGTAACTAATCTTTCTACCCCTCTCAAATATACCACCATGATGCAAAGCAATTGTAAATAGATGAATTTCTGAAGCTGCAAGCAACATAAAGAAAAAGGGGTGGGGGTGGGGGGTGGGGGGGGGGGGGGGGGTTACTAAAAAAAACTTAAATATTAAACTAATAATTAAGTAAATTCCATGCATTTTAGAGTAAACTACCATTTAAGTAAAACCCCTACTAAAAACGTATTTTAAGTTGATTAAACTAGCAAAACTGTAAAAACCCTAATTTTTAAGGTAATATTCAAGTAAAAGCCCTAAATGGGTCTGAAATTTAAGATAATGAGTCTGAAATTTAGATAAATGCCAAACATAATCGATTATAAACTCTAAAAATGAAGTACGCTTGAAAGCCCTAATTTTTATTTAAAATATAACTTTCAATTGATTGGATGAACCCTAAACTGAAATGAACCCTAAATTCCAGCAAATATAAAGTCCACACAATTTTTTGTCCAATTAGGTCTTCACTTGCCTCAATTTTTATAATTAAACCCGGAATTATTAAAATTATAAAAAAAAAATTGTACAAACATAATTAAGGTTGCGTATATTTACTGTAGTTTGGTCTCTCATTCCTTGTGCAAACCTTCCAATGCATATCGACTTCAATCACTTCCGATTGGCTTTCGCAATTTTTTTTGCCTTCGATCCCAGTCACTCTCTCTCTATAACTTATGTATAATGAGGTTCTGGCGTTTTTGTTTTATATTTATGTTGTTTTTCTTTGAATAATATACGAATAAACATATAAATGAGAATAAGCAAATGAAACTAAGACATTTGTCTTTTTTACCCTTAAGACAGTGGTCACGTGATCGCACGTGACCACATTTCTGTTAAAAAATTCACAGACGTCAACTATGATATGTTGATTGGTTGGTTTATAATAACTGGGTGTGCAAATCACTAACCGTGAAGGGAGGGTGTGCATATCCTTAACCACATATAGGTTGGTGTAGTAAACAATAATTTTTCCAAATAAATAAGAAGTGTTGATTGTCGTGGGAAAAACAGAAGTACGGAACCATTTTAAAAGGATGCACTCGTATATTTAATCCATCAATCCAGGAAAAAATATAATTGAGTTATAGTGGGCATATGAGATCACATGTCACATGCTTGAAGTTCTCTTTCTTCGCGCTTGAAAAGTCATGTATATATAGCATATACTTGTAATCATGTATTTGTCATGTTAATCGCTTTCAGGTTTAATTGGTTTGATGTTGTTCTCGTATTTCTATTTCGGCAATCACACTCATCTCTTAAGTAATATTGTTCCCAGCTCTCTAACATGTACCGGTTCACATATTGATCCTGTTTGTGGTAAATGACTGTCAAAAATACATAATAGTTAAATCTGACCTGACAACACTCGGTTAAATTTTACAAGTTTTTTAGTTAAAAAACACAGGTTAGTTAATTTTTGTTATACAACCAGTTTGCTCGTTTGTTCAAACTTGGGTAATGACTGTCAAAAAGACAATAGTTAAATCTGACCTGTCAACACTCGGTTAAATTTTACAAGTTTTTTAATTAAAAAACGCAGGTTAGTTAATCGTTGTTATACATCCAGTTTGCTCATTTGTTCAAACTTGGGTAAAATGATTGGCAACTGATCTTAGGGAATTTGGTTTTAGTGTGTTTAAGCTATTTAATGACAAACCTTACATTTTCTGTATGCTCAAAACTAAAAAAAAAACCCTGAAAAGTTGAGTGAGGAACTTTAGATATTAAAATGTAAGTTCTTAACTATAATAAAACGTTCTTGATCTGGTTAATTTGACAATTGAGGTTTCTTTTTTCTCTTCACTTCAGAGCACTTCTCCCTAAGCTCAAAATATGAAATTCTTAGTTTTTACAGTATAATATAGCGATGATGGAAATTAAAATATGGCAAGAATTTGATTCAAAACCATCTGCTATATGGCTATATATAGCATATATGCAGCTTCTATGTTTGTAAAAATAGTCGCTTTTGGAAATTTTCCAATTTATCTCTTATCAAGTGTCTCTCATGATGCCTTTGTCTAGTTAGAGTTGCAATTTATTTCGGGTGCTTTCACTTTCATCTTCACATATACTGTCTGTTATCGTAACCATCCAAAACTATATGAAAGAATAATGAAGTTTATGTTAAAAGTTAAAACCCTATCATTTTTACTTTTTAACAAGTATAAACTTGGTCTTGAAGACTATGCTGTTTTATTTTTCTCAAGAGTTGCTTAAAAGGAGTTAGTCACTCGTTGAATTGTTCTGTGATGGAAAATCCGAGCTAAATGGCCAGAGCATTTACAATTAGAGACAACTAGAAACCCATCATGAAATTTCTCGAAAGATCCAATTAGCTGGTATCCAAATGTAAAAACATTCGTTACATAGTTAGACATTATAAAAAACAGGCAACATAACAAAATTAATCGCGTGATAGAATATATGCAAATGCAAACACAACTTTACATGGTGACTAGTTTCATGCAGCATCGTTATCGACAAATTTTTAGACCAAATTGTGGTACACTATAATCAGATGTGGGGGATAACAGACTAGCTGGGAAATCCTAGAAATCGCTTGAAATTTTGAGCTCTTTTGAAAAACTTGGTTATTCCGCGTGTCTCCATGATGCTTATGGAATTAGGTTGTTAGCGGAAGTAGATAGTTGTAAATATAAGCTAAATAAATCACTACGACCATTTACCGTATCCTCCAATGACAAAGTCATTCAGTTGACCTGCTCGCATCCTCTCACACCTTAACTACATCATGCATCGCCCCCATTAATATCGCAAATAAAAGAATCAATATTTTTTCCAGATGATCCCCCTTCTTGAATAGCACCACGACAAACATCTCGAATATTTATTGCTCTTTTTAACATTTCCTTTCTTTCCTCGTTCTGCGGATCCATAAATCTCTTCACAAGCTCACTAATCTCATCCCGACTCACTAAACGCTCTCTTCCTGATTCCCCGCCCTTAACTTTCCATCCAATTTTCCAATCTTCGGCCACGATTTTACTAATAGGACTCTGATCCATTACTAAAGGAAAACAAATCATCGGCACACCTGCACACAGTATAAGATTAGATTATTATGGTACTTATTTTGGCCTTCTTCTATAGCAGCTTTTAAGCTCACTTTTTTTCCTTTTTTATTTTCCTTAAATGTGATATAAACATATAATTGACCAGCTTAGAAGCTGAAGATTTCTGGAGTTCTGAGTCGGATGAACATAACTTTTCTATAAACCTTAATATCTCCTGTTTTTTTGCTTAAAGGTTTAAGGTTCTATATAGTGCACACCTACAAACAGTATAAACATACATATATATATATACTTAACCCCTGGTGAACCAAACAAGGCTGCAGTTTTGCAAGTAAAAAAAAAACTATCTTGGCATACCTGCAAAAGCACTTTCCATAGTCGAGTTCCATCCACAATGTGTCCAAAATCCACCAATAGATACATGACACAAGACCTTCATTTGGTCGCACCAAGGCACCACCATTCCAGTTTTTCCCAATAAGGCTTCTCTTTCAAGGGTTAACACTTTGTCACGTGATGCTAACAAAAACTTCACGCCACTATCGCACAATCCTAATACAATTTCGTCCATTTGGGAACTCGAAACAGATAGATAACTCCCGAGAGATATGTACAAAACGGAGCGCTTTGACTGAGAGTCTAGCCATTTGAGGTATTCAGAATTACTACTAGGACTTATTTTTTGGAAATCCGAATTGGGTATCAGAGGGCCGAGAGAGTAAATGGGAAAAGGAAATGTGGGCTTTAAAGCTTCGAAAACAGGAGCTTCGAGTTCCAAAATAGAAGTGAATAAGAGATATTTCGCTTTAATCACTTTAGAAATAACTGTGAAGAGTAATGGTCGTTGTTGATCATTATCCTGTAAAATGGAGGGGAGATCGGAAACTTTGATGGGTAATAATCCAGGGATGTCGTTCACAAAATCGTCACATCCATCTAACCATCAAAAGATGAGAAATAATTTTATTGGAAATAAGATTGGATCTGATGTAAATGCTAAACACGTACGCTTGAACAAGTAAACATTCTTCTTGGAAACCAATCAAACATGTTAATAGAAAGGCCACTTTGTGGTGCATATTAGCATTCAGAAAATTTGTCCGGGAAATACAAATTTGCATTTGAAAACAAGTTTCAATGTGATGTAAAAGCTAAACATAGAGCAAATTGTTAACAGATAGAGCAAATTGTTCTCTGTCGTGGTATCGGGTTCATTTTGTGCCTTAATTAATGAGATGGATTGATAAATAATGCGCCTCTAGTAGAGCACTGTATAGGAGAAATGTTAAATGGAAATATTCTTAATTTAGGGGTGCTCTTTTGCATTAAAACAACCTTCCTGACCGTATTGTCAAAGTCTATATGTCAAACTAGATCTATAAACGTCATCAACTCATGGTGCCACAATCACATTAATATGATCTAGGTTCTTGTTTTTTAGCATCTTTTAAGCTAATAATTTGATTTTTTTGAGTACCCGGGAAAAAAGTAGGTAAATGCAGCTTAAAGGTTTCATCTTCTTCAGGCTGAAATTTTGCAAAACCTCAACTTTTAAAGTGGTCAGCGAAATGCAATATAGTCTTTAAGCATAAGAAAAATGAAAATATAGCTAAAAAGCTGCAAAGTTACAAGGCCCTAACGTTCGCTTTGTAACTGTTTGGCTGATGTTGTGCAAATCCTTCAATTAGCACAAGAAACCTGGAAAATTACAAAAGCTAGTTGTATGTGTAATTCACATACCTGATAATTCGGATAGGCTTTCTCCATTTTCAACACGAAGATAAAAATGGTAGAAAATCGAAAAAACAGATACCGGCATAGGCCATAATAAAGCCACCGGAACATTCCTCCTTTCCCCAACATCCACAGCCCAAGATAAGAAAACATCTGCCAAAACAATAGCCGGTGGCACTGTTAAACGATCCAAGACTTGCTCAAATGGCTTCTCTATTTTAGTCATTATAGCTTTGATAAATTCGCCCATTTTGGAACCTCGGATCAGCTCCGAGGGCAACACGTTGGGGATTGTGGCGAAATGGATATTCTCCGGCTTCGGCTCAGATGCGATCAAGCCGAGCCATTCTTCGGTGACAACAAATGTAATTGCCATGAGTGGGGTCCGCAAAGATAGACGCCTACATAAGCTCATCATCGGATTGATGTGGCCCCTACCGGGGTAAGGCAAGACCACCACATGGCAAGTGGATTTCGGTTCAGCGTTTGCCTGAGTCATGATCTAGCTGGTTTAGCTTCGGGTCCTTAATGAAAAGGAACAAGAACAAATTGCAATCAGGTTATAGTTAATGACTAGTCTATAGCTAGAAGCAGCATACTCCATAACATTTTATTATTCTTTTCTGAAAAGTAGATCTTATCATTATTATATTTCATGAAATTGATGACTACTGGTCACTTTGGTCAGCGTGCAGTTATATTCTTTTATATGCAATTTTGTAATTGGTGTTTGTTTATGATAATACACATCTCTATGTCACTTTCAAGAAGAAAAAAACATTTATATGAGCTCATGAGTGACCTAAGTTGCCAGTTTGACGGTTATAAGCTTATCAATAACCAAACCAGCACGTGAGTTACCAGTGGGTAACATTTGAGGACGGTATCTAAAATCAGTAAAAAATTGTTTGTTCTTTTTACTATTTCGGCAAAAAAAAAATACTATTTAAATCTTCCCCCCATCCTCATAAGTAAAATTGTCATGAACTCGGACTCTTTCCCCGATCTGAACTTTCTTAGTTTTTTTTTTTTTTTTTTTTTTAAAACCAAAAATTTTGGATCTTTTAATTAACATTGTAATTATCAAATTCCAAGAAGAAAGCAGAATGAAGGATCCAACAAAAACAAAACACTTGCAAAATAAAACCAAAGAGTTTGCTCTTGAGCAAAGATGGACTGGGATAGTTCGTCACTGATCTCCGGGCAAAGTCTTGATGATATCGGAATCACCTGGATCAACAATGCTGAGGCATGACACACAGAAATACTTTCCGCAAGCAGTTCCCAAATCAACATTGTTTCCACTGTAGCGGTGAACCCCAACTTTAGCAAGCATTGCATAGTATTCAATTTCAGATTTTCTCAAGGGAGGACAGTTGTTCGAGATAATGATCAACTTCCCTTTGGAGTTCCTGAGAGTTTTCAAAACAGTTTTGTACCCTAGAGTGTACTTCCCACTCTTCATCACAAGAGCGAGTCTGTTGTTGATGCTCTCATGGGTCTTCTTCGTCTTCTTGCCGGCAACCATTGTTGAAGCTGGTGAACCTTCTTAGTTTTTACGCTGCATTGTAACGACATCGTAATCATCATTAACAACATCGAGCCAGGTGATCTGAACCTTCTTAGCTTAGAATTATCATTAACGATCGTAACCAAATCCGTAAAACGTCAAGTGATTTATAGAATAGTTTATTTCAGGAAACGGAACTACCTTAGACGATTTTCAAGTAGACGGGTCCTGTAAAAGGATTCCAAAATCATCAAATCCAATACACTAATAGCCCATTACCGAAACACGAGTACCATTGTATTTCTTGAATGGGAAAGCAAGTTTCACAGCAATACACCATAGATCTAGCGAGTAAATACGCTCACCTAGTCTATGAAGGACAACTAGATTTTCTATTTATCCAGACCAACTTTTTGTGTGGATGAGATTCAAACATTGTTATTTGGGTTTATGTACATCCATAGAAGACTGCTTTGACTTCCACGAGTTAAATCTGCGAGTAGCCTCATGATGTGTTACTTTTGTGTAGTTTGTAGGTCAATCTGTAAATACTTAATATTTATTGTGTCACTTTCTAAAGAAACTGTCGTTGTAAACAGGAGTGGAGCTAGGTGGAGGCTGACACGGGCTACACCCCCTATTTAAAAAAAACAAATTTTTACAGTTGGAAATTTTATTTATATTATGAAAACAACAATTTAGCCTCTCATATTGCCTCATTTAGTGATCCTAGCTCTGCCTCGTATTATAAACAAGTTTCAAGTTGGTTGTTATGTACACCTGGTTCGATGTAATCGGTTTGAGCAAATATAAGCTCAACCAATGCAGTTTTTTCTATTTTAAAAACATTGAGAAACACAATACTCAATTGTTTTGATCTGTAAAATTCTCTCTTCGTGTTTGATACTTTGATTCAATTTATCAGTTATGCATATTAATATGATACGCCAATACTAATACAGTTATTGCGGCCTTTTTTATGAAGAGGTGGGCTAAGCAGCAAAGCGAGATTGAACTCATATTTGCAGAGTAGTTAGTTAAAGGAGCCTAATGAGGTGAGATCATAAGCCATTCCTATTAAAATTCAGCTAGGAAGGTTTTTGAAGATCTTTATCCTATATAATATAAGTTCTGTCTTTTGGTAAACTGAAATTTCTTTAGCTGGTTAATTGTACTTGTTATGACTTATTTTATAGCACCTAATAATTTATTTTGTTGTCACTATTTTGATAAACAACGTTTAGTCATTTATTTTGTTATATATTCATCTTGTTACTAATAAATCTTTTATAAGTTACAATTTCAGTTGTAACTGACTTTTACAACTGAAAGATATTCACAGACAGGTCAAGATTTTCGTAGAATTGCAACTTGTTGATCAAGCAAAATATACTGAGAAGATACTCGAATATATGCAATTTCAGAAGATATTATATAAAAAATTGCGCAACAAAAATTTATTAAGAGAAATCAACCGATGAAGAAAACATTGAGAAATCAATCATGTTGAATAAACGAGGAAAGTTTATTTTTTAGTATATTGTGTTACCATCTTTTGTAAGGACAATATATAAGTGCATATAGAGCTATTTGCTAGATAAATAAACTGCCGCATAAGGCTATATTGAATAGTTGAGAAGAGTAGCTACTGATTTGTAAGACTCATATACTCATTGTAAACTTTTTCAATATTTTAATCTAAGGAAGAGCCCCGGAGAGTAGAATATGTCGAACTCCGTTATCAAACGTGATGTGTTCAATCACTTATTCAGTACGTTTGATTGCGTGTGTTTAAATTTTATACAATATTCAGTTTCAGTTACAATTGAAAACTGAAATCTCTGAAGTTCAATTATAACTGAAACGCGCGTTACTGCATCTTAAAGTTTAGTTATTTATGTACTCCCATGGTTTTTTATTCTTTTGTCGTTGGAAAGATTTATAAGAGTTTTATAGACTAACCCAATGGGAATTCTATATAAGCTTATTTGTTGAAGTAAAGGTTTCAAAGAAGTAAATTCATTTCTCTTCTTTTCTTTTTTCTTTTTTCCTTTCTAATAATAAACCTGTGTTAGTGGGGATTCCCCATGGTGGCATGCCATCAGTGGTTATATAGTGAAACAAAGAACTTTAGAATTTTCAATGAGTAAGTTGCCTACTCCACTTGTTCAATTGCACCCCTTTACTAAAGAAGGAAGGGGGAAACAGAAGTGAGAAAATAACATTTGAACTTTGAAGTTTTTATAGATTTCTTTGTTCTACTTTAATTGAGCCTCAAGTAAAGAATTTAAATGCTTGCAAGAGGAGGTTACAAGTGATTATCTATGACGATTGAGTTCAATAATTTTGAATGACAATTTTGTAAAGAAGATGTTCGTATTGCTAGCTATCTATGCTTGCTACTTGCTAGTCAATTACGTTCATAAATGATATATTTATGTACATATAGAAAAACCTTAACATATATACTGTTACTTCTCGAGAAGAGGTATACACAGTACTTAACAATCATATGAATACTATGTTGAGTTGTGGAGCCAAATGAGTTTTGGCCATGTTTTCTAATTATCCCACATCACTTGGAATTGTAATATGACCCATGTTGGGTTCTATTTATATGTCCCAATATCTTGTATTTTAATTACACCTACACAAACACCTCTACATTATAAAGAGAGAGTTCTATTTGCGAGAGAAACATAGCTTTGTGTTTAGCTAGATTACATTTGTAATCCTCTTAATAATATTAAGTGCCACGTGTAGCGGCCCAGAGACGTAGCCAATTTGGGTGAACTCCGTTATCAAAGTGTGTGTGCTCGGTTTAGTTTTCTGTCTTTCTTATTGTTCGCCTGTATCGACCCTAACAAGTGGTATCAGAGCTGAGGAAGATCGATGGCGAAAGAAGACAGAACCGCACACGGGATCGAGAAGTTCGACGGGAAGGACTTCGCATTCTAGAGAATGCAAATAGAGGACTACCTCTACGGGAAGAAGATGCATCAGCCTCTTCTCCTTGAGGAAAGGCCGACCACGACCACCGAGGAGGCGTGGAAACTCTTAGACCGACAAGTGTTGGGAGTGATCCGCCTAACACTATCTAGGAGTGTAGCACATAACGTCGCAAGAGAGACGACGACGATGGGGATGATGAAGATCCTCACCGACATGTATGAGAAACCATCCGCGAACAACAAGGTACATCTTATGCGTAAGTTGTTCAACCTACGCATGGCTGAGGGGACACCTGTCGCGAGTCACGTGAACAAGTTCATCGACACCGTAAATCAGTTGGATGCGGTGGAGATAACTTTTGAAGATGAAGTGAGAGCCCTTATACTGCTAGCCTCTTTACCGAACAGTTGGGAATTCATGCGAGCTGCTGTTAGCAACTCAATTGGAAAGGAGAAACTGACTTACAATGGCATCCGAGATCAAATACTCGCTGAAGAACTCAGGAGATTGGATATGGGTGAATGCTCAAATGATGGAGCAGCCTTGAACGTGGGTTCAAGAGACCGGGGTAAGGCCAGGGTATGGGACGTTAGAGGACGTTCACAATCCCGAGGTAGAAGAGGGCAAAGCCGAGGAGGCGGTTCTGACAGCGATCGAAGTAAGAAGAATCTTCGATGCTATAACTGCCAGGGTATGGGGCACTTCAGTCATGAGTGCAAGCAGCCGAAGAAGAGTACCGGCCGTGATCACGTGGCTAATGTTGCGAGCGACGAGGATTCGGGTGACTGTTTAATGCTTGCCGAACAGAGAGATATAGATTCATGGATTCTAGACTCTGGGGCATCATTTCACACGACCGCTCAGAAGGATTTATTCGAAAATTACCATGCGGGTAATTTCGGTAAAGTGTATCTAGCCGACGGAGAAGCGTTGGATGTTGTTGGAACTGGCGATGTGAAGATTCACATTCCAAATGGATCGGTATGGAAGCTGACGAAAGTGAGGCATGTCCCGAGATTGACCAAGAATCTGATCTCAGTAGGTCAACTCGATGCCGAAAGGCACTCCATTTCGTTTAGCTGTGGAGCTTGGAAAGTTTCACGAGGAGCTATGGTGATAGCCCGAGGGAGCAAGGTCGGTACACTGTACATGACGACCGATGAGGAGTGTACAGTGGTGGCAGCTGTGTCGCATGACTGCTCGGAACTGTGGCATCGACGGTTGGGTCACATGAGTGAGAAGGGGATGAAGGTGTTAGCAAAGGACAGCAAACTTCCAGGCTTGAAGTCTGTCAACCTCGACATGTGCGAAGGTTGCATCTTCGGGAAGCAGAAGAAAGTAAGCTTCCGAAAAGGTGGAAAAGCTCCCAAGAAGGAGAAGCTAGCACTGGTCCACTCAGACGTATGGGGACCATCTCCAGTAACTTCACTGGGAGGAGCTCGGTACTATGTGACCTTCATCGATGATTCGACGAGGAAAACATGGGTCTATTTCTTGAAACACAAGTCTAAGGTGTTTAAGAAATTTCAAGAATGGAAGGCCATGGTCGAACTGGAGACCGGAAATAAACTCAAGTGTTTGAGGTCCGACAACGGCGGGGAGTACATTGATGCGAAGTTCATAGAGTTCTGTGCTCAAAGAGGCATTCGAATGGAGAAGACCATCCGAAGAACGCCACAGCAAAATGGCGTGGCCGAGCGCATGAACCGAACAATCAATGAGCGTGCTAGGAGTATGAGACTGCAAAGTGGGTTGCCCAAAGCCTTGTGGGCACATGCAGTAAGCACGGCGGTTTACCTCATTAACCGCGGACCCTCAGTGCCATTAGAGAGGAGAATTCCTGAGGAAGTATGGATAGGAAAGCCTATCTCTTATGAACACTTGTGAGTGTTCGGTTGTCTGTCATATATCCATGTCGACATAAATGAACGTACCAAGCTTGACTCGAAATCCAAAGTGTGTTACTTTGTGGGGTACGGTGGAGCTGAGTTTGGATATCGCTTTTGGGATGGTCAAGCAAAGAGGATCATTCGCAGTAAAGATGTCATCTTCAACGAAAGCATTTTGTACAAAGATCGACAAAATGTGGAAGAACAAGCGCTCCCGTCCGAGGAAAGTGGTATGGTCGACATGAATGTGTTTCCAAGATTGGACTTGGAAAATGACACTGAAGATGAGCTAGTGGTGCTCGACAACCCACCAGCAGAGGCTGAAGAGGCCGAGGAGCTGCCCCAAACTCCCCGACCTGAATTGGGCCGAGGTCAGCGCGTGAGGAGACCTCCTGCCCGATACTCTCCTTCCCTGCATTACATATTGCTCAGTGATGCAGGAGAGACCGAAAGTAGAGAAGAAGCTCTGGAGCTGAAAGACTCGAGCAAGTGGGATCTCGCGATGAAGGATGAGATGAAGTCGCTCGAGAAGAATGTGACTTGGCAGTTAGCCGAACTGCCCAATGGGAAGAGGGCACTGAGCAATAAATGGGTGTTCCGACTGAAGGAGGAACAAGACGGCACGAAACAGTATAAGGCACGCCTAGTAGTCAAAGGGTTCCAGCAAAAGGCAGGAATTGACTACACCGAGATCTTTTCACCAGTCGTAAAGTTGACGACTATTCGGCTATTGTTGAGCATTGTTGTAAATGCGAGTCTTCATCTTGAGCAGTTAGATGTGAAAACTGCCTTTCTCCATGGAGATCTTGATGAAGAAATTTACATGCTCCAACCTGAAGGGTTTGCCGAAAAGGGAAAAGAGAAACTGGTCTGCAAACTGAGGAAGAGCTTGTACGGGCTAAAACAAGCACCACGGCAGTGGTATAAGAAGTTTGACAGTTTCATGGCGGATACCGGGTTCGAAAGAAGTGATAGTGATCACTGCTGTTTCGTGAAGAGATTTGCGAACTCTTCGTACGTCATACTACTGTTGTACGTAGATGACATGTTGCTCGCCGGGTCGAGCCTTGTTGAGATTAACAAGGTCAAGCAACAGTTGGCGAAACAGTTCGAGATGAAAGATTTGGGTGCCGCAAATCAGATCCTCGGTATGAGGATATCTCGTGGAAGGGATGGGTCCCTGTTTTTGTCGCAAGCCGAGTATGTGAAGAAAGTGTTGGCACGATTTAGCATGAGTGATGCCAAAGCTGTAGGCTCACCGCTAGCCGCACACTTTAGCTTGTCGAATGAACAATCACCCTTGGACGAGGAAGGAAAGGATCGTATGTCGAACATACCCTATGCTTCAGCAATTGGTAGCCTGATGTACTCTATGGTGTGTACAAGACCGGACATTGCCCATGCAGTGGGAGTTGTCAGTCGTTACATGAGTAACCCGGGCAAGCACCATTGGGAAGCTGTGAAGTGGATATTGAGATATCTCTCGGGTACCGTGAGTTTGGCATTATGTTTCCGGAAGACCTCGGAAGGCCTGCACGGCTATGTGGATGCTGACATGGCCGGTGATCTGGACAGCCGAAAGACCACAACGGGATGTGTTTGTACCTACGGTGGTACTGCTGTGAGTTGGACATCGAAGCTGCAAAAGATTGTTGCACTGTCGACCACAGAGGCTGAGTACGTCGCGATGACGGAAGCAAGCAAAGAGATGATTTGGTTGTAAGGTTTCTTAGAGGAGCTCGGTCAGAGGACCGACAAGGGAGTTCTGCACTGTGATAGTCAAAGTGCAGTTCAGCTAGCTAAGAACCCTGTATTCCATTCACGCACCAAGCACATACAGATTCGTTACCATTTTATCCGGGACGTTCTGGAAGATGGAATCTTCGCGCTAGAAAAGATTGAGGGCGCTAAGAACCCCGCCGATATGCTAACGAAGATGTTACAATCGACAAACTGAGGCTGTGTGCAACCTCAGTAGGACTCCGAGCTTGAGGCTCAGGGTCGCCGCTACACTGGAAGAATGGGTACTCGCCGATGACGGCAGAGTATCAATTACTATACAAGGATACCGATGGGAGCATTCTGCTCGGTGGAGCACAGTGAGTTCGGTGGTCGGGGATAATTGGAGTTCTTTTGAAGCACTCGACATTTGACTCCAAGTGGGAGATTGTTGAGTTGTGGAGCCAAATGAGGTTTGACCATGTTTTCTAATTATCCCACATCACTTGGAATTGTAATATGACCCATGTTGGGTTCTATTTATATGTCCCAATATCTTGTATTTTAATTACACCTACACAAACACCTCTACATTATAAAGAGAGAGTTCTATTTGCGAGAGAAACATAGCTTTGTGTTTAGCTAGATTACATTTGTAATCCTCTTAATAATATTAAGTGCCACGTGTAGCGGCCTGGAGACGTAGCCAATTTGGGTGAACTCCGTTATCAAAGTGTGTGTGCTCGGTTTAGTTTTCTGTCTTTCTTATTGTTCGCCTGTATCGACCCTAACATACTAGAGATTGGTTTTTAATTTTCTAGGCTTCTACTCTAGAATTTGGACTCCTACAACCTGCGAAATCGAAGTGTGAGAATAAAATGACAAGAAGTAACGTGTGAAGAATTCTACCACAAGACCTTGCTAACATCTCAACTAGTTACTTATTTAGATTTTAGATACATTTTAGGTAATTATCCCTAAACAAATTGAATAGGGCTCTAACAAATCATTAATTACATCATTTTTTGTTATGCATTTACAAACAACTAGAAGACCTTTTAGTTTCAAAACAACATACATGCACACATTTGAGCATGTAGATGTAATCTTAATTGATAGCTAAGTTAAGTGACACCAACAATTACATTAAAGAAAAACCAGCAAACTTAAAACTTATAATATACAAAGTCCTCACTCCACGAAAATAAGCATATTGCACTATACTCCCAACCTTGCAACATTTTTTTCTTCATTGACAACAACTTACTTAATAACCTTACAATTTCCAACCACATGATACATGTTATCATGAACATGTATCCCAATCACTCCCTCCCTACTCATTAAGTAACATAAACATAGTTAAACCAAAGAGTTGCACCAAAATATCGAAATTCCAACCTACAAATCTTAACACCCATATGTTTCATCACATTCCATTAAAGTCCCTATCTTTGAGTTCCCTTCCACTTACCCCCCTTGGATCACCTCTAAAATCAAATGTCACATGTGGCTTAACCTTAGCCCCATTCCCTAACTCTTTTCCATTTGGAAATCCCTTCCCAAACCCAATCTCAATATCCCCGAATCCCGTGTCGTTGAAATTACCATGATGCCCTTGCTTTGGCTCCCTCTTCTCCGGCCTAGGCAGCTTTGGTTCATGATGACTTTGCTTGGGGGAACGGTGGTTGTGCTTGTGCCGCTTGCTACAAAGCCTGCTAAGGAAGCATGCGATGGCGGAGACAACCACTATCACCGCCAAGACGATGAAAACTGCTCCAAACGAACCGTTTGAGTGGGAAGAAGGAGAAGGGTTCGATGAGGAGATTCCGGTGTTTGGGTAAACAAAACCAGGCTGTTGTTGTTCTTGGAAAGACATGGTTGTGATTTGTTTTTTGCTTAAAAATGGAAATGAGAAGAGAGAATATAAGGTTGATGGAGTTTGGGTTTAGTAGGAGGTGTTGAGAGGAATTAGCTTTGAGTGGGAATAAAGGAGATGTTTTTAGGCATGTCTTTCAAGAATCATGAGAGGAATTTAAAGGCATGAAAGAATGCTAACATGCGTATACCATTTGATGATGAAACACTATATAGAACTTTTTTGGGTGCTCTGGAAAAGTTAATGTTTGGTACTTATTTTAGGTCTTTATTACGGAAAACCCGAACTTTAATTTTTCGTTTAAGGATTTATAAGTACTCGAAGAGAAAAAAGAGTAGGTATTTAGACCTAATTTTAAAATAAATTTTAGCTGTGTTTTTTAACGAATGAAGTCTCACATTTTGTATTATTTTCCATTTAACCTCAACTAATTTTCTTGTCTAGTATTAAGTATTTATATGCAGGTAAGAGGGTCGATTTTTTTTTTAATTGCTTTGTGGCCAGAAAAGACTACAAACGTTAAAGCAGGATGCGCCCAAGATTTTTCTTGTCCTCAAATAAGATTTGTCTAAAAGTTGGAAGGAATATAACGCAGGGAATCACAGAATAAACTTGTTTAGTAAGTCATATTTTTGCTAAGTTGTAAGTTCCCTAAGTTGTACAATTACATACAATTTGTAGTTTAACGTCCACTAAGCTTGATATGTCGAGTACAGAATTGGCACTGTTATATTCAGAAAGATGAATCCATATATTTTCAAATACACATGCATCATAACTTGTTTAGTACTAGAATTGCAACTTTTGTTTGCATATTTAAATTAGTATAAAAGGAAATGACAAGTCACATATGTGGGACATCCACAAGCGTGACATCAAAACCGAAGCAGTAAATCCAACAATTCGCTGATTAAATTGTTATATAACATATATACTTTTGACTCAAAATTTACACAATATGCAAAAAGTAACTACCCCTATACCGTAAAATAAATTAAAATATGAGAGAATGTTTTTAGGAAACCAATAATGTAGCCACATAATGAAGTCCCATACAAAATTTGTGTAAATTTTAACATCATCATCTTAATTTGTGCATTTTCTTGTGGTTTTCCCTTCAAATTTTCTTCTTAACATGAAAAGGGGAGATTTTTCTTTAGAAAAGATATTCCTAATGTTTGCTTTGTATGAAGAGAAAGTGAAGGCTTTGGCTCCCTTTTGTCAATTCTAATACTATCAATCATTTAAACACCCGTCAAAGACCAGTCCACAATTTTAGAAGCTCTGCTTACTTTCTCGTTCTGCTTATAGTGCTTTAATTTGTTCAAAATCCAAACAAAGTTTTGTCACACTGAACAGAAATATGGGCGCGCATGTCTTACTATCAGAAAATGCTAAACGCACTGATACACATAAATTATGTAGAAATATGATGATTAAAGGGAAAAATAATGATGAAAGTGTTGCCTTCCGTGTACGAAATAACAATTAATAATAAATAAAGGACTAAACAATAATTAAATAAAACCAGTGTAGTCTTTATTAATTTCCAAATGAAATACAATAAACTGATTACAACATGTAGGTACTGAATTGTAAATAGAAACAAACGTAATCAGATTATTATTAATTAATAATCTGATGTACTGATTTGCAATTAAAAGAAACTGCCGGACTGGAAAGTATAGACTTAACAGCCGGACTGTTCTGTTATGAATTTAAATTACAGAACTGAATTGAAACTAATCTAATTACAGAATTAAATTACAGAATTGAAATTACAGAACAGAAACAGAACTTTAAACTAATTACAGAATAGTACAAACAGAATAGAAAAGCTACAGCTAAGGACAGAATATTAAAAAACTGAAATATAAATACTGAATTGAAAAACCAGAATGTAAAAGACTGAATTTAAGTGCGAAAAGTAGACGGACAGAATGTAAAATTAAACGGACGAGGCTACTGTTAACAGTATGCCCTTAACCGATATTCGCCCAACCACCTAGTCGAGCTTTTAGTGGGTGGTTCTCTCTGGGGAAAAAATTATATGCAGCTTTTAGAGAGAAGGAGATACTGATTTTGAATGTATGAAATGTGAAGGGATGGCTGCCTCTTTATAGAGGATTCTGAAACCGCAGAATTGAATGTGGTCATTTAATTCTGGGAGTTACATCTTTCTGGAACTCTAGGGACTGCAAATCCCAAATCCCGAGACCCGAGACATTCCCCAAAACCCAAATCCCAAATCCCAAATCCCAAATCCCGCGGCCCGAGTCCCGAGACCCGAACGAGCGTGCGCGTGCGTGGTACACACTAACCCACTCATGGGTATGTGGACTTAATTAGTTTACCAACTACATGGGATGGGTTTGTATATATAGAGTGAAAATCAACCTTGATTTTCCAATGTGGGATAACCCTCATGGTTTATTTCCACTCTCTACTCCATTTTCCAGATTTCGGTTTTTCCCTCTTTCGAGTACCAACATTCGAGTCCAATTATCATTCACACCATTCCTCCGAATTGGTCATGCGATATACCGTTGCGAAGCTCGTCGCACGAGCTACTCAAACGCATAGAGTATGGCCTCAGAAAAACTGAGGAGTCGTATTAGAAATTGACTCAAAGGTGGTCCCAGACCACTTGAAACAAATATGTTTAAACTACATATTTTCCCAACTTTTTCCAACAGAAAGAGTACATATTATTGATATTTAATTAAAGAAAACAAACACTATAAAACAGTTTTAGAAATTAGTTCGGATGCTACATCATGTTACTATGATAATTCCTTTTACTATTTGTTTTTAACTTTGATGCTTAATAATGCTACATTACATGCACCAAATTTTTAATAAGACTTGAGAATACGTTTTTTAGAAATTAAATACGTTTTTATGTACTAATCAATGATTCCCCCTTCATTAAACACTTCCCTTCCAATATTATTAAGAGGCGCTCCAACAACTGAAATATTTTATCAGAATATTTTGTGTGGATAATGATTCTAGTTGTTCACTAGAACAATATTATGAGCATATATGATAATGGGAGAGCGTTACCGTTTTGAAAATTTTACTCTAGAAAAACTGAAAAAGCATGTCTACATGTTGCTAGTTAGCATATTTATTTGGGCTTTTCAGAACAAAACTACAAGTGAAGAAGATAATATTATAGCTTTAACGTAGCTTTAAGAAACCAGAAACAGAAACATGACAACTGTGGATTCGAAATGGACATTCAAAAATTCTTGCATTACGATTCATTGCTTTAGCTTTAAATAGTATTTGGCTGATAAAAAAAATAAAAGTAACTTACAGAATAGCTATTATCTTTACTTTAGTTTCCTATTTAGAATTTGGCCAAGAAGCACTGACGTATAGACTATTCCAATTAAACTAACAGCATATACCAAAAAAGCTAATCAAACACCACACTAGCCGAAAGGAGAATATATAGTAGTTGAATTAGATTTTATTATAGACCAATATGATTGCAACTATATATATCATGAAGGACTCTGTGGGGGAATGTCCACCATTAGTCTACTATATATAATAAGTGTAGTTTATTCAATAAATTAATAAGATGCATTCATTCACCATTTCACCCAGCAGAAACGAAAACCGGAATGACACTAGAAAATAATGTTTGATTTATTGAGAGTGAAAAACTGTCATAAGCCTGTCGCTAATTTAAAAAGCTGTCACAAATTTGTCGCAAATTGACTAAACTGTCACAAATCCGTCACAAAAACCGTCGCAAATAAGCTTATAACAAAAAATACCGTCACTAATCCTGTCGCTATTTAGATATTTTTTTGTAGTGTGAAATATGAAGGATAATAAAATTTAGCATATAAAAATAAGTGGTGCCAAATAATAGTTTTTTTTAACGTATTTTAGTAAAAATATCTGGTCAGAAATTAAAAAATCATAATTTTCAGAATTATTCGAGATGCAGTCGTCCCCGATGGTCTGTAGTTAGTTTTTCCGCACCCTAGGGTAATGAAAGATAATGTACACTGATAAAATATTACTATCTATTCATTAAAATTAAATCATGTAATGTTAATTATGTCTGTCTCAGTTATACTCTTTCTATAGTAATGTTAAGTATGTAAATATGTAATCGTTCATTGCTAGAAAAGCAAATCCGTAGGCATATATAAAGCTATCTCAAACTTGCTAACCATTGTTTAAAATTGGACAATCTTTTTTCTAAAATCTAGGTTGTAGAGTTTCTCTACATGCACTCATTTGTGGTTCATTATTATTGGTCAAACTATGTTTACACAATTTTTTTTCTTGTTTTTATATTTCTATTTAGCACATTAATTAACCCGTGTTAGTTTATAAAGAAGTTAAATAAGATTTAATAAAAATACTTGTTGATCATCGCATAAAAGAAAGTACCAAAAACACAAACAAGAAACTAAAATTTGATATTTTAGTCAGTGATACAAAGTTTTGTTATAGTATTTTGATCAAGTATATAATATAGTAGATACAGTACTATACAAGTTCAATAATTCTTAAGGTTGTTAATTTGTTATAATCATCAAATGACGAAATTAAATTCAATTTATCTACATATAGTAGCTAAATCATCAAAATAAAAAGTACAAAACATGCACACTGACACATGTGTATGTATAAACTTTATTTTCTTTTTTTATGCAATTACTTTTTGTTTTCAAGTAGTTGGTCTTGCTAGTATTCATGTTTATTTTTCAAAAATTGATATAAAATGACGTTTACCAAAATTAGGTAACGGGTTTGAAAGCTAAAAAAGAAACAGAAATCAAGAGTAACTAATTACTATCATATATATATATATATATTATTATTATTATTTTTTAAAATTAATGGTGTGGAAAACCTACTCTCTTTTTTTATTGATTTTAAAATAAAAGTGGATGACCCAATAAAAGATTACAAGTGTTCAGAATAAGAAAACAAAGACTTAAACAGGATTATAGAAAAGTTTAAGGCTGTCGCAGCAGCAAAACAAGCTACAAGGACTAAAACGAAATTTGACCAAACTTCGAAAAAGAGTATTTCTAACAGAGATTTACTTCTCTGTACTTGAGAAAACAGACTTAAACAGATAGCCACTAAGTCCTTGTAGAATAGCTTTCGGCTCTAAATATAGGCTATTGTCCCCTTCCTCTAAAATAGAGAAAGCTTCTATGAATTGCCCTTTGTTGTTTCTGCTTAATAAATATGTAAAAAAAAAACACAAAATTTATATAAAAACAATGGTAAGCTACATGTAAATCATATATATGTATATAATTTAATATAAACAAGTATCATGAATAATTTGATCGTTTAGAGCATTTGGCTAAATTGAAAATAAAAACTATCGGGTATTAGAAATCTAAATGGTTACTTGAACCAATATATAACTTAATTAGTTGCCGATAAAGCCCTTAAGCAATTCTTATGTGCTTCAATGAAACATGGAGAGGTACATAATTTTTAAATTCAACTTCAACTATTAAGTACCGAAGAAACATTTGAACTAGTCAAGCAATACACATACACACCATGTATATATATAAATATATAAATTTAAAAATATACATAAATAGATATAGAGAGGACGGGATATCTTGTGTATATAATATAAAAAGTAAAAATCATATATATTTAATATATTTCGGATACCCGACGCGTACCCGACGATATTAAAAATCAAATTCGATTCCGATCCCGAAAGTGATCAGGTCGGAAGAATACTCGATAGAGTCGGGTCGGGTAGGGAAAGTTTCGGGTCAGGCTAGGGTCGGGCGGTGGGATCGGATCGGATTTCAGGAATTTTTCCCACCCCTTCATAAAACTGTAACCTAATTGAGATGTATATATTTGGACTCGGTCCGGTTTAGTCTTGTGTTTTTTCTTCTTCAAAAAGACATAAACAAACCGCCTTGGTATAGTTCGGTCATCTCGTTTTTTTATCCAACCCTACCATGTTAATTAGACCACGAAATTGTATATATTTAGCATTAATTTGAACATAATTTGACAAGTTTTGAGTCAATTATCACAAGTTAAATATTATTTTCTCAAACATGTAGTTTTTGATGTGATTTGCTATTGTTTACATACTTATAAGAAAAAAACTCGAACATACCACAAAAATGAGACACAAAACAGTTTAGCTGACCAAGTGGACCAAAACGAAAAAAGGAAATCAAGAAGAGTCAAAGTTAGGAATCCCAAATAATCAAGAATAGGGTCCGGTATGTTCGAGCAAAACTGAAATACATTAAAATCATGAAGCACAAATTTACAGGGACGGAACCAGAACAATAACTTTGAGTTTGCCAAAAAAAATGTTAGTCCAAACTTTCTCTAGCTTTCCGGGTTGTTTGCCCAGCTAAAGAGTCGGCTCTGCCAAAAATATAGCCTAATTTTATTTGATAAACTAGATAAAAAAACCACCAAAAATTTTTAGTTAATAAACAGAACCGAAAGAGTCAAACTTCTATTTAATACTTTAATTTTTAGAATATCCAGTAAATAGAGTTACAAAATTGTATTTTTTTCTCTATTTGCTTGAATGTTAAGAGTTTAAAAAAATGTTTATGAAATTTTATAATTTGTTCTTGCCAAATTTCATATTTTAACAAAATTAATTTTATTTGGATTTATAACTTTATCGTTTTCTGTAAATTGAAATATGTATGATTTTATTACATATATAATTTTTGTAATAAATACAAAAATACTTAATCTTAGTTTTGAGAAGTTTTTTGTAACAAGAATTTGACTATTTTTTTTAACAATAATTTGACTGATTTAGGAAAAGATGCTTAGATAATAATTTAAAATTATTAATTTTTTTATAGTGATCTATACGTAATGTAGTAGTATGTAATTATAAAAATAAAATATAATTTTGAAAGAGGCTATCAAAAAAAAAATTTAAGCGGTTGCTAAAATGATCTATTTATAAATTACTCGAGAAAACATTACAAAATATTCAAATCATTGTAATTTGTGGAATTATCATGACAACCCCTTATCGTATATACCCCCGCCCATGGGTGGAACACCCATGTGACCAGGGGTTGCCACGGCAACCCCATAATTAATTTTTATTTTTTATTTTTATTATTGTTTTTAAAAATAATTTATATATAAGGTATTCTGGCAAAAACTTAAATTTTTTTTTTGACAACCTCTTTCAAAAATATATATTGTTAGTGCAATAACATACCATGGTTTTTTATGTGATGATAATATATAAGTACTAATTAAAAACTAACATATAAGCAAGTGATAATAAAAAACATTTTACACCAAGTTACCATGTTGACACGTAACACAAATCTTGAGAAAATTGTAAAAAAATAAAATAATTATAACAACAGATAGTAATGAGTGCAAATAAAATTTATAAAATAACTTTTGGTGGTTTGTATTTTAGTTAAGTGAAGTGACTACAATGAAATTGTATAATAGATATTTGATTATACGTATATATCTAGTATTTAATATAAGTTTGGTTTTTTCAGGTTTTATATTTTTTTTTACGTTCGTCTCTTAATATTTTTACTCTTGATTCTTAATTTTAACTTTTTGTATCGTTTTGGTTTCTATTTTAGTCAATTTTGAAACGCTGAAACTTTCGAGACGTGACTGCATGTGACATTACTGTGTTGGATTTTTTTGAAAGTTTGATTTTTTTTCCGTAATTGTCAAAATTGAGCGAAAAGGAATTTTTTTTAGAAATCAAATACATTCTAATTAAACAATCAAGGTTAAAAAATAAAGAAAAGATGGTAAAAACATTAAAAAAATCCGGCTTCTCGGTGTTTATAATTTCAAAAATATTACGTGCTTTTATTAATTATTTTGACAATCTGATACACTTGGTTCTGGTTCCGTCCTCCCCCACCACTACAAATTCATGAACCTGTTTTTTCTTCTTCTTCATAAGGATAGCTAGCTACCCGTTACTGTTTTTCTATCACTAACTTTTACTTGTTTTTGGTTTGATATTTATACATAGGTCAAAGTTTGCAAACATCTTTGATCCAAGGCCAAGAACAACATAGTATTTCTTCTTTTTTTGGCAGCATTGAGGTGGCAATTCACTCTTTAGGTAGCCACAAAGCATTCTACAAATATATGGGCGACTCGGTTTCTTATTGTTCGTTGTCAGAATTAACGGGGCCATTAAAAGAGAAGTAGTAGGGAGCAGAGGTATAAAACTTGATGACTTTAGCTCAAGTTCTTAGTTAAAAAAGACCAAAAATTGTTTATAGGATATATATAGGTCATTTTCACCTCACTTTGGTTGTTATAGGCTTACCCTTGACCGTATATATATATATATATATACATATATATATATATACATATATATATATATGGGGAAATATATATGAACATCATGAAAAACACCCAACTAGACATTTTTTCGTAAAAACGCTCCAAATCAAGATTTGGTTAATGCAAATCTCAATGGTTTCACGACGGGAACACAAATATGCGTCTTGCTTTTTTTTCCGAGATGTATAATGACATGTTTTCGAAATTATGGTAAAATTTAAAAATTCAAAACATGTCATTATACATCTCGGAAAAAAAAACAATACGCATATTTGTGTTTCCGTCGTGAAACCATTGAGATTTGCATTAACCAAATCTTGATTTGGAGCGTTTTTACGAAAAAGTGTCTAGTTGGGTGTTTTTCATGATGTTCATATAACATTTCCCTATATATATATAACTTTTAGTTTTACAGTTCTTGTTTCATTTATGTACAAATTTAATAGTTAAGAGCATGATCATAAAAAAATGTCAAATAATAAAGAAAAGTAATAAAATGCTGTTGTTGTTTTCTTGGTATTATAAAGTGTTGCTTTTCACTAACTAAAATAATGGTATAATTTTCTAATTAAAACATGAAGAAATGATAGCACAATATTGCTTTTCGGATGCGTAGATGCTGTTATTTTAACGGGATAGGGAGATATTAGAACTAGTGACGAATGTTACTGCACCTTTCTTGACAATCGTTTAAGCAACCTTTGAGTTCGGGTGAATCTGCATCAAAATAACACCGTACCCGTCAGGATCAAATAGTTGGGTAGAGAAAAGTAAATAATGATCATCAATAACCAGAAGAAAATGTAACGATACCATCAAAAGTTTTTTTGCTATATTGATGGTAAAGTGAATGGTGATATATTTAGTAACATTATATCAGTAAAATATATTGATAAATTGTTGTTAAATTTAGAGACACTTGTTTTATCATCGGTATAGCAACAAAGCTTATGACAGTATCACTTGTACGTACCAATAATTAATTTAAAAATAGCACAAGTTTAGGTTTTTAATAATTAAGTATTAAATTATGTATAAAACAATAAAGATCTAGGGGCGGAAGGTCTTAAAATGATTTGAATTTTCCTATAGTTTTTATTAGAATAATTTGTATATATAGCATTTTGGTAACTCCTTAGCTTTTATTTTCGGCAACATCCAAATTACATATAGTTTATGATATTACATACTACTACATTTCGATTTGCGATACTAGAAGAATATGAATAAATATACATTATAAAAAGTCTACAAGTAAAGAAAACAAATACAGAAAATTAGAAAAGTAGGAGGAAAAAAATCCAAAAGTGGTTGTATAGCTAGTAACTTGAGTTAGAATAGCAACCAAGTATAAACGTCACTTCTTGTGCCACGTACATGTTGGAAAAATCGTAGAAAAACATGTTTTTAAACATGGTTGTTCCAAGTGGTCAAGAACCATCTTTGAGTCAATTTTCGATGCGACTACTCAGTTTTTCTGAGGCCATACTCAAAGTGTTTGAGTAGCTCGTACGACGAGTTTCGCAACGGTATATCGCATGACCTATTCGGAGGAAGGGTGTGAATGATAATTGGACTCGAAGGTTGGTACTCGAAAGAGGGAAAAAACCGAAATCTGGAAAATGGAAAAAGAGAGTGGGATTAACCCATGAGGGTTATCCCACATTGTAAAATCAAGGTTGATTTTTACACTATATATACAAGTCTATCCCATGTAGTTGGTAAACTAATAAAGTTCACATACCCATGAGTGGGTTAGTGTGTACCACACACGCGCTCGCTCGCTCGGATCTCGGGACACGAGACACGAGACACGGGATTTGGGGAATGTCTTGGGTCTCGGGTCTTGTACTAAACTGAAAAATGACTTTTGCATATTTGCAAGAGCAGTCCCTAGAAACTCCAGCAGCAAAGGAGGCGGATTCTGGGATATAACTCCCAGAATTAAATGACCAATTAATTCTGCGGTTTCAGAATTCCTCTATATGAGGCAGCCTTTCCCTCACATTCCAAACACGAAAATATATCTCTCTTCTCTCTAAAACCAGCAGCATATATTTTTTCATAGCATATTAGAAACCAGAGAGAACCACCCACCAACAGCTCGACCTTGACTCGTCGCCAGTTTCCGGCGAGTCATCCGAGACGTTGTACCTTGGGATCGAAGCGCCAACGCAACCAGAAACATCAAGGTGGTTGGGCGAATATCGGTTAAGGGCATACTGTTAAACAGTAGCCTCGTCTTTTCAATGCTGTCCATTTTTTTTAATTCTGTCCATTTTCAATTCTGTTATTTAATTTCCGCAATTTACTTTTCTGTATTTTTTAATTCAGTATTTTAATTTGCTGTACTTTGCAGTAGCTTTTCTACTCTGTTTGTACATTTATGTAATTTCTTTAAATTTCTGTTTTTTGCTGTAATTACTATTCTGTAATTTAATTCAGTAATTAGAATAGTTTCAATTCAGTCATGTACATTCAATTTCAATCAGAACAGTCCGGCTGTTAAGTTCATACTTTCAAGTCCGGCAATTTCTATTTATTGTAATTCAGTACATCAGATTATTAATTGATAATAATATGATAACGTTTGCTTTAATTACGTTTCAGTACCTATATGTTGTAATCATTAATTTATGTACCAATTCGAAATTAATAAAGATTACACTGGTTTTGTTTATTTCTTTTTAGTCCTTTTATTATTGTTAAATTGTTATTTCGTACACGGAAACCAACAATCTTAACCGATATCCTGTTGTTTCTTTCGTGTATTAATTAATACAATTATTTAGTTTAAAAGGAATAATGCTTTTTTGTTTTCAATTCTAAATTATATTAGAAATTGAATTACAAAGAAAATATTCCAAACAGTTTTAATTTTTATTTTTTGAATCTTGTTGATACCAACCGTATTGGTATTCAATAAGAATCGTTTAATCCTTTTAATATCAACCGTATTGATATTCAAAAGGATAAAAATTTTAATTTTATTGTTTGTTTAATAATTCTTTTACAAACCCAAATATCAGTTTTGGTGTTTGTTTATAGAATTTATTGTACACGTATCTCATACGTTTTGTGTTGTCGTTTCAGATGACAAACACGTCGCCTATTCAGTTGCCTATCGAAAGTGAGCATGACCCAGTGGTTGGTGGAGATGTCCATAACACTGGGGGCGATGCGATTTTGGGGGCTACTGCCGATGACGTAGCTGCAGCAGCTGAGGCCGCCGCAGCTGCGGCCACGGCGGATGCTATGGCCAAAGCTGAGGCTACGGCCGAAGCAGCGGCCACGGCCAAGGCCGCAGCTAAGGTTGCGACAAGAGCCAAGGCTGCGACAAGAGCCAAGGCTGTGCCTACTTTGCCGACTTCTCATCTGGAGAAACCGGAAAAATTCAGGGGAGACAACTTTAAACGTTGGCAGCAAAAGATGCTGTTTTATCTTACGACCCTGAATCTGACCAGGTTTCTAAAGAAGACTGCTCCCGTCCTAAGCGAGGACGATCTGGACGAGCAGTCGTTCTCTGCGGTTGAGGCATGGAGACATGCCGACTACCTATGCAAGAACTATATCCTGTGTGCTCTAGATGACACGCTGTTCAGTGTTTTCGAGCCCAAAGCTACTGCAAAGGAGCTATGGAAAACTCTCGAGAATAAGTACAAAGTGAATAACGCTGGCACAAAGAGATTTGTTGTCACGGACTTTCATGAGTACCGTATGACTGACAGCAGGGGTGTCATGGAGCAAGTTGAGGAGCTCCAACTCATTTACCATCGCCTTGAGGCTGAGGGGCTAGTGATTAATGAGCCTTTCCAGGTGGCACTCATGATTGAGAAATTGCCACCATCATGGAAAGACTTTCAAAACTATCTGAAGCATAAGCGAAAGGAAATGAAGCTTGAGGGCCTCATTGAGAAGCTCAATATCGAGGTGAGCAACCGTCGCTCTGTGAGGAGAGTCGGTGGTGCTAACATCCCGATGGCAAAGGCTAATGTGGTTGAAAGCTCCAACGTCAAACGGAAACGTTTTGACAACGGAGGCAGTGCTGTTGTCGCAAAGAAATTTGCGGGAACCTGCTTTGTGTGTAACAGGACCGGCCATCGTGGCGCAGACTGTTATGACAATAAAGGCGTTGTTAGGCCCAAGCCCCCCCCCCCCCCCCCGAGGAATTTCAAGGGCAAGGGGAAGAGGAAAGCTCCAGCTCAGGCACATCTGGCCGAGGGAGGACGAGATGATGACCACTTTACTGCTGTGGTCTCTAAGATGAATCTCGTGGGGAGCAACCCCAAAGAGTGGTGGTTGGATACCGGCTCCACGAGCCACATCTGCTCAACAAGGTGGATGTTTAAGACCTACGAGGTGGTAGAGGGAGAAAGATGCTTCATGGGAAATTCTTCTACTTCCAAGGTGGAAGGAAAAAGAATGGCGGTGATGAAGATGACCTCGGAAAAAGAGCTGATGTTGACTAATGTGCTCCATATTCCAGATATCCGTAAGAATCTGGTATCCGGATCAGTGATGGTGAAGAACGGGTTCAAGCTAGTGTTAGAATCTGATAAAATTGTAATCACCAAGAATGGTGTCTATGTAGGCCGTGACTATATGACCAACGACATGTTTAAGTTAAACGTAGGGACATCTGCTCCCAATAAAGGTGCTAAAGCTGAGGCTAGCACTAGTGATGTAATGACTGTTGCCCAAGAGGCCAATAAAATTTCTAATTTTGATTATTTATTTGAGTCATTTCATTTGTGGCATGGTAGATTAGGTCACGTGAATTATAATTCTTTAAAGAAATTAATATCACTAAAACTAATACCAAATTTCGTTTTTAATAAGCAACACAAATGTGAGATTTGTGTAGAGGCAAAATTAACGAAATCATCGTTTCAACATGTTGAACGAGAAAGTGAACCTCTCGGTCTAATACACATGGATGTATGCGACTTAAAGTTTATACAAACGCGAGGAGTGAAAAAGTACTTTATCACCTTTACAGATGATTGTACTAGATACTGTTATGTTTACTTAATGAGAAGTAAAGACGAAGCAGTAGAGAAATTCGCTCTTTATAAGACCGAAGTTGAAAATCACCTCAATGGAAAAATTAAAACATTGAGAAGTGATAGAGGCGGTGAATTTGAATCACCGTTTGAGCAGATATGCGCTGAAAGTGGCATTATACATCAAACCACAGCCCCATACACTCCCGAGCAAAATGGGGTTGCTGAGCTTAAAAATAGAACGCTAAAGGAAATGATGAATGATATGCTAATCAGTTCTGGGTTACCCCAGAACATGTTGGGGGAAGCGATACTTTCCGCAAACTATGTTTTAAACAAGTTACCACATAAGAAGCGAGATAAGACTCCATATGAATTATGGAAAGGTCATCAACCCAGTTATAAGAACCTGCGGGTTTGGGGTTGTCTCGCAAAGGTCTTAGTTCCCACTCCTAAGAGGATGAGAATTGGTCCTAAAACGGTAGACTGTGTGTTCATCGGATATGCACATAATAATAGTGCATATCGGTTTCTCGTACACAAGTCGGATAATCCCGATGTGCACGTAGATACGTATATGGAAAGCCGATAGGCCTCTTTCTTTGAAGATATATTTCCCCGTAAATTACCTACATCTGTACCAACTCAAGAGTTGAACAGTGAAGGAAATGTGGGGGCAAGTGAACCGACAGAGGAAAAGGAAGAGGAAGAGGCTCGACGCAGCAAAAGGGCAAGGAAGGAAACTTCCTTTGGACCTGATTACCTAACCTTCATGATTGAAGGCGAACCGGTGACATATAAACAAGCTATGTCAACACCGGATTCCCAATATTGGGAAGAAGCCATTGAAAATGAGATTGAATCAATCATGCAAAACCACACTTGGGAACTAGTGGATCTTCCGAGAGGATGTAAGCCCCTAGGTCACAAGTGGATCTTCAAGAGGAAGTTAAGGGTTGACGGCACAATTGAGAAATACAAGGCGAGACTTGTAGTAAAAGGCTTCAGGCAAACTGAAGGTGTCGATTATTTCAACACGTATGCTCCTGTCTCCAGGAAAACATCAATCCGAATCGTCATTGCTCTCGCAGGTTTGTTTGATATGGAAATACATCAAATGGATGTAAAGACGGCATTTCTAAATGGAGAACTGGAAGAAGAGATTTACATGGAACAACCGGAAGGGTTTGTAGTTCCTGGTAAAGAGCACCAAGTGTGCAAACTTGTAAAGTCTCTGTATGGACTCAAACAAGCGCCAAAGCAATGACATGAGAAGTTTGATAGAATTATGCTATCAAACGGTTTTCACATTAATGAGTGTGATAAATGTGTCTACTCTAAAGGAAGTGGAAGAGACTGTGTCGTAGTCTATCTCTATGTGGATGACACGATTATAATTGGGAGTAATGATAGAATCAGCTCCACAAAGAAAATGTTGTCACAACACTTCGATATGAAGGATCTGGGTATAGCTGATGTAATACTTGGTATGAAGATTACCAAAACATCAGAAGGATATGCCTTGTTCCAAGGTCACTATGTTAAACAAGTATTAGACAAGTTTGACAAGGGCAGTAAGGCAATGTCTAGAACCCCAATAGAGTTCAATTGTAACCTGAAAAAGAATTTCGGTAAGAGTGTGAATCAATTGGAGTTCTTTTGAGTCATAGGCAGTCTCATGTATATAATGAATTGCACTAGACCAGACATAGCAAACTCAGTGAGTAGACTGAGCAGGTACACCAGCAATCCGAATGAGGAACACTGGAAGGCCATAATGAAACTTCTCAGATATATGAGGTTTTCAGCCGATTACGGGCTGCACTATACCAGATATCCAGCGGTACTGGAAGGGTACTCAGATGCCAACTAGATATCAGACTCCAATAGCACAAGGTTCACGAGTGGATATGTGTTTATAATGGGAGGAGCTGCTATGTCTTGGAGATCCTCCAAACAAACGTGTATTGCAAGGTCTTCTATGGAATCAGAATTCATAGCGTTAGACTTAGCAACCGAAGACGCAGACTGGCTGAGAAG
This sequence comes from Primula vulgaris, assembly GCA_963920805.1. Taxonomy (NCBI): domain Eukaryota; kingdom Viridiplantae; phylum Streptophyta; class Magnoliopsida; order Ericales; family Primulaceae; genus Primula; species Primula vulgaris. The sequence continues at coordinate 26,020,833 of OY987215.1, forward strand.
TCTATTGGAAGGAATTCCAATGTGGCCAAAACCTGTTCCCGCAATAAGCATGCATTGTGATAGTCAATCAGCTATTGCGCGGGCTCATGATCATATGTATAATGGAAAGTCTCGACATATACGTCGGAGACATATATCCGTAAGAGAATTGTTATCCAACGGTGTGGTATCCTTAGATTTTGTGAGATCAAAGGAAAACATAGCGGATCCATTAACAAAAGGCTTGACTCAAGCAGGAGTCGAGACGTCATCGAACGGAATGGGATTAAAACCCATTAAATTGGTGGCCCCCTCATAAGCAACCCAACCTAAACGGAATATTTCCTCATAGGTTCAAAGGGAAACTGAACTGTGAGGGCAACCGAACAAAGCACTGGGGAACCTGGAGTTCCCAGCCCATTTATGCAATGACAGAGTGATAGACCTGTACCATTGTAAAGGTGAGCTTGAGGCTCTTAATGATCCAAGTAACTCGACGGTCGAGTGAAGTGAGTCAGGACACTTTTGACTTGGAACACCTATAACGAGTGTGTAAGGCCGGTACCATGTGATGAGCTTGGGCTAATTCACTAGAGCACTCAGTTGAAGTTGCCAAGGCAGTCCAGGCCAAATATGGACAACAACTAAAGGGCCTAGTACGTGGGTAGAGAGGGCACTGTGCGGGTGCCATTCTGTGATACACAAAGCTTGATGGTTCAAAGCTTTACAGCTACCTAATAGCAGTATTCTGGGTGGTACTCCGCTACGGCAGGTTCAAAGCGCGCGCTAACTGACCTTAGGCAGTGAACTTTTGTGGTTATCTTGATTTGCATTTAGGACATGGGCTTTCGAGCCAATTGCATTCATGTGGGGGATTGTTGGAAAAATTATAGGAAAACATGTTTTTAAACATGGTTGTTCCAAGTGGTCAGGGACCATCTTTGAGTCAATTTTCGATGCGACTACTCAGTTTTTCTGAGACCATACTCAAAGTGTTTGAGTAGCTCGTACGACGAGATTCGCAACGGTATATCGCATGACCTATTCGGAGGAAGGGTGTGAATGATAATTGGACTCGAATGTTGTTACTCGAAAGAGGGAAAAAACCAAAATCTGAAAAATGGAAAAGAGAGTGGGATTAACCCATGAGGGTTATCCCACATTGTAAAATCAAGGTTGATTTTTACACTATATATACAAGTCTATCCCATGTAGTTGGTAAACTAATAAAGTCCACATACCCATGAGTGGGTTAGTGTGTACCACACACGTGCACGCTCGCTCGGGTCTCGGGCCTCGGGACTCGGGCCTCGGGTGACGGGCCGCGGGATTTGGGATTTGGGGAATGTCTTGGGTCTTGGGTCTTGTACTAAACTGAAAAGGGACTTTTGCATATTTGCAAGAGCAGTCCCTAGAGTTCTAGAAAGTTTGAAACTCCAGCAGTAATGGAGGCGGATTCTGAGGATGTAACTCCCATAATTAAATGATCAATTAATTCTGCGGTTTCAGAATTCCTCTATATGAGGCAGCCTTCCCCTCACATTCCAAACACCAAAATATATCTCTCTTCTCTCTAAAACCAGCAACATATATTTTTTCATAGCATATTAGAAACCAGAGAGAACTAACCACCAACAGCTCGACCTTGACTCGTCGCCAGTTTCCGACGAGTCATCCGAGACGTTGTACCTTGGGATCGAAGCGCCAACGCAACCAGAAACATCAAGGTGATTGGGCGAATATCGGTTAAAGGCATACTGTTAAACAGCAGCCTCGTCTTTTCAATTCTGTCAATTTTTTTAATTCTGTCAATTTTCAATTCTGTTATTTAATTTCCGCAATTTACTTTTCTGTATTTTCTAATTCAGTATTTTAATTTGCTGTACTTAGTTGTACCTTTTCTATTCTGTTTGTATCTTTCTGTAATTTCTTTAAAGTTCTGTTTTTTGCTGTAATTACTATTATGTAATTTAATTCAGTAATTAGAATAGTTTCAATTCAGTCATGTACTTTCAATTTCAATCAGAACAGTCCGGCTGTTAAGTTCATACTTTCCAGTCTGGCAGTTTCTATTTATTGCAATTCAGTACATCAGATTATTAATTGATAATAATCTGATAACGTTTGCTTTAATTACGTTTCAGTTCCTACATGTTGTAATAATTAATTTATGTACCAATTCGAAATTAATAAATATTACACTGGTTTTGTTTATTTATTTTTAGTCCTTTTATTATTGTTAAATTGTTATTTCGTACACGGAAACCAACAGTACATATATTACTGTAACACAAATTCCTATGGTTATATCCTTTTCGGTCTATCTTATTCAAAACTGTAATATCTAAATTAGTAAAATCATTATTATAAATATTACCAACATACTCAAAATTAATGAGATTAAATATTTTACATTTCCTATGACAATTTTATATTTTGTAAATACTAATTTTTCATTTTAGTTAAAAAAAACACAAATTACCGTAATTTTATTATAAATGATGAAATTATTACACGAAGATAGAAGGAAAGAGAGCAACAAGATGCGCCGCTAGCCCTTTTATAATTCTTATGAGAATAAAATATGTAACAATTGTAATTAAATTACTTTATTTATTCGATATTTTGTTAGTTTAAGTATTTAATATAAGTTTAGCCTTTTATGTTCTCTATATAAAATTGTATTTTTAAGGTGGTTTTTTATCTAGTTTAAAAATTATTTTAGTGTATATTTTTTGGTAAATACGACTATTTAATTAGCCAAAAAATGTCAACCAGCTAGGTGATAATCTGTTTTTTATATGGATAAAATTTTTTGCAAAGTGGTGATTTTTGTGTTTTACGGTTGAACTTTTATAGTCCCCAGTCCCCACTATGTGGAAATTTTGGGCCCACAATTTTTCTTTTTGGCAATCCCGGCAAAGAATTATGAATTAGTTCCTCCCTTATAAACTTCACCCTTCCCTTAATATATAAAAGATAAGAAAAACAATGAAAATGGTGTTCATGTTATGTAACAATCCTGGATTCCCACTTTGTTGGGATTTTAGATTAGAACAAAATACTGTAGATATACATAATCATCAGATGTGAGCCTAGATGTGAGCCTGACAAAGGCGCTAAGTGAGATTAATAAAACAGTTTTCACTCCAAATTATAAATCACATCAGAACATAAATGTAATCATACATTTTATTGTAAATTTGGATTATCAAAAGAATGTGGATCGAAAAAATCAATTGTCGTAGCCAATAATTAATATAAGGGAAAAGCTAACTAATGCTCGGTTAAGAAGTATTTTTTGCAATCTTATACTATGTAAATCTACATTAAAATATATTATTTAAGAAAGCAATTGTATGAGTAATTTTCTTTGATTATTTCCAATTTTCCATATTTCATTGTGCAATATATTGGGGAATTCATTTTCTTGAATATAATGTTACCCCGTATTCACTGTAAACAAATGTATGTATACTGTAAAATTATTCTACAATATTGTTTTCAAAGTTTATTATTAAGTTTTTTGTCCAAACTGTAATTACTTTTTAACATACTGACCAAGGGATCTTAGTTATCACTCTTTTATTGTCTTTGACATGCATACTCATTTTTTTCCCCATGTATGCATAGTTATCTTATTTGACAAAATAGAGATATAAAAGTAAAAAAGGAACAGTATTTTTGAAATATAAAAAAAGGGATCATATCCCGTTTTAATAAAAATTATTAGAATCAATATTTTTCATTGTAATTAATATTTAAGTTTAGCATAGTCACAACAATGGTTTGTATATTTTTATTTGAGTTGCATTATATATTGAAAAAAAGTTAATTTTCCATTTAATTGTAATCACGCCTTTGATTACATAGCATGGGTAACGTAAAGAATACTACAACTCAAAAGGATTTGATGATCTAGAAATGAAATATGGAAACAAAATGAAAGAAACTAGGGAAAATTACCAAAACATACAACTATTTTAAACTAATTACTAAAAAATTACACCACAACACTTTATTCTCAAAACATACAACTAATTAAAATTACAAATAATAAATCATTTCTATTTTTTTTTCTCTCTCTCTCTGCTCTCTCTTTTAAAAACAAGAGAAATCTTTTTTTGGATGGTAAAAAACAAAATATGGTAAAAAAATAAAAAACTACAAAATATGCCCAAAAATATGGTAAAAAACAAAAAAATTACAAAATTACAAAAAAAAAATGAAAAAAGTTCTAAAAAGTCGAAAATTCACAAAAACCCAAAATATGCTGAAAAAACTTTTAAAAAAGTCGGTAACCGAAAAAACCCAAAAAATATCCAAAATCACAAAAAAATGAAAAGAGTTCAAAAAAGTCGAGAAACCGAAAAAACCCAAAAAAGGCTGGAAAAACCTTTTAACAAGTCGGGAACGCGAAAAAGCCGAAAAAATGGTTAAAAAAAGTATTGTGTATGTCTGTATTGCGTATTTCCGTATTAAAAAACATGTATAAATTGTGTGTTGTGTATGCATGTATTAAATAATATGTATAAATAATGTATTCTGTATGCCCGTATTAAAAAAACATGTATAAATTATGTATTGTGTATGCCTGTATAAATTATGTAGGCTGAAAAAACTTTTAAAAAAGTCGGTAACCGAAAAAACCCAAAAAATTGGTAAAAAAACCCAAAAAATATCCAAAATCACAAAAAAATGAAAAAAGTTCAAAAAAGTCGGGAACCCGAAGAAGCCCAAAAAATGGTTAAAAAAAGTATTGTGTATGTCTGTATTGTGTATTTCCGTATTAAAAACATGTATAAATTGTGTGTTGTGTATGCATGTATTAAATAACATGTATAAATAATGTATTGTGTATGCCCGTATTAAAAAACATGTATAAATTATGTATTGTGTATGTCTGTATTAAAGAGTATGTATAAATAGTGTATTGTGTATGCCCGTATTAAAAAAAACATGTATAAACTGTGTGTTGTGTATGTTTGTATTAAATAGCATGTATAAATAATGTTTTGTGCATGCATGTATTAAAAAATATATATAAACTGTGTATTGTGTATGCCTGTATTAAAGAGCATGTATAAAATATGTATTGTTTATGCATGTATTAAAGAACATGTATAAATAGTGTATTGTGTATGTCCGTATTAAAAAACATGTATAAACTGTGTATTGTGTATATCTGTATTAAAAAGCATGCATAAATAATGTATTGTGTATGCCCGTATTAAAAAAACATGTATAAAAATTGTGTATTGTGTATGCCTGTATTGAAGAGCATGTATAAAATATGTATTATGTATGACTGTATTAAAGAGCATGTATAAATAGTGTATTGTGTATGCATGTATTAAAAAACATGTATAAATTATGTGTTGTGTATGCATGTATTAAATAAAATGTATAAATAATGTATTGTGTATGCCCGTATTAAAAAACATGTATAAACTATGTATTGTGTATGCCTGTATTAAAGAGCATGTATAAAAAGTGTATTGTGTATGCATAATAAGAAAAACATAAAAAATGGACAGTGTCAAAGGATACAGAATGTATTGTGTATGACTGTATTAAAGAACGTGTATAAATAATATATTGTGTATAAATGTATTAAAAAGCGTGTATAAAATATGTATTGTGTATACCCGTATTAAAATATATGTATAAACCGTGTACTGTGTATGTCTGTATTAAAGAGCATGTATAAATAATGTATTGTGTATGCCCGTATTAAAAAAATGTGTATAAATAATGATTTTTTTCTTTCTTTATCTTTCTTTAAAAATAGTTCAATCTTCTTCTCCGATCAGTTCACAAGTCTCTATCCGACTTCAATCTTCTTCTCCGATCAATTCACAGGTCTCGGTATTGTCTTCTCCGGTCAGTTTATCCGTCAATTTTCGGTTATTTTGATCATCATCTTCAACAATTCACTGGGCAATATGTGTCAATTTTCTCGTAAATAGTCATAAGTTCATCCGTCAATTTTCGAGGTATTTTTTTATTTTTTAAAAATTATTGTAATTAAATTTATATACTTAATAATAATTTGGCCGCATTTGGCTAAAAGTGATGTGTTGTTGACATATTCTATTCTTCGATATGAAATGTTTTTTTGATACGGGCATACACAATACACTATTTATACATAAAATTTAATACAAACATACACAATACATAATTTATACATGTTTTTTAATACGGGCATACACAATACATTATTTATACATGTTATTTAATACATGCATACACAACACACAATTTATACATGTTTTTAATACGGAAATACGCAATACAGCATACACAATACTTTTTTTGACCATTTTTTGGGTTTTTTCGGGTTCCCGACTTTTTTGAAATTTTTTCATTTTTTGTGATTTTGGATATTTTTACCAATTTTTTGGGTTTTTTCGGTTACCGACTTTTTTAAAAGTTTTTTTAGCATACACAATACATAATTTATACAGGCATACACAATACATAATTTATACATATTTTTTTTAATACGGGCATACACAATACATTATTTATACATGTTATTTAATACATGCATACACAACACACAATTTATACATGTTTTTTAATACGGAAATACGCAATACAGACATACACAATATTTTTTTTAACCATTTTTTCGGCCTTTTCGGGTTCACGACTTGTTAAAAGGTTTTTCCAGCCTTTTTTGGCTTTTTTCGGTTTCTCGACTTTTTTGAACTTTTTTCACATTTTTGTGATTTTGGATATTTTTTGGGTTTTTTCGGTTACCGACTTTTTTAAAAGTTTTTTCAGCATATTTTGGGTTTTTTTGAATTTTCGACTTTTTAGAACCTTTTTTCATTTTTTTTTGTAATTTTGTAATTTTCTTGTTTTTTTTTGTTTTTTACCATATATTTGGGCTTTTTTCGGGTTCTCGACTTTTCTGAACTTTATTTTTATATATTTTTATGAATTTGGATTTTTCTTTGTTTTTTTTTTATTTTTTGCCACTTTGGTGGAGTTTTTTCGGCTTCCCGACTTTTTAAAGGTTTTTTCAGCACTTTTTTGGTTTTTTCGGATTCTCAATTTTTGTGAACTTTTTTCATTCTTTTTGTGATTTTGGATTTTTCTTTGTTTTTTTTTTGTTTTTTTAACCATTTTTTGGGCTTTTTCGGGTTCCCAACTTTTTAAAAGGTTTTTCCAGCCTTTTTTGGGTTTTTTCGGATTCTCGACTTTTTTGAACTTTTTTCATTTTTTTGTGAATTTGGATTTTTATTGGTTTTTTTATTTTTTAACATTTTTTTGGATTTTTTCGGGTTCCCGACTTTTTTAAAGGTTTTTCCAGCATTTTTTGGGTTTTTTCGGGTTTTCGACTTGGTTGAACTTTTTTTATTTTTTGTTGTAATTTTATTTTTTTCGGTTTAGAAATCATTTTAACATTAAATGAGATATTATTTTCTGGGAAAAAAATGATGATTTAGAAAGAGAGAGGAGAGAGAAATTTTTTGGTAGGTGGGGAGCAATATGTTTTTTTTTCTATTTTGAGTCAACTGTATGTTTTGGTAATAATTTGTTTGAGTTGTATGTTTTGATAATATTTCATAACACATTGTATGTTTTGGGAATTGACCCAAGAAAATATTCATGCATTTATTTCCTTAATTCCTCACAGAATAAAACTCTCTCTCATGTTCACCTCCCTTAACTTCATAATAATATTATTAATGTCCTTCTCACTCATCAACTCATAAAAGTATATTAATCAAATATAGCGAATGAATCTTTACTTCCTTACAAGTATATATTAAAAATTTTAACAAAAAAATTAGATGTAGTAGAATATATCTCAGCATGACATTAGCGATACATGAACATATAAAAATGATATTATTGGTAAGATCATACCAATCATGAAATATACGCCCTAAATCGCCTCCACCATCTATATAATGGGCTCATAATTGAAGAAAGAGATCATCTGAACGGCTGAACCCATACAAACTCATACATACACCTAATTATCGGATACTATTAACCCTTCTTCCATTTAATACACTTTTATACTTATTATCTAAACCATAGAGGTTTAACCTTCTCACATCTCCATCCGACGACGAAGGTTAAACGGTTGTCAAATCATCAAGTCCCCCTTGATCTTATCTGTTTATGCACAACTCATGAAAAGTTAGTAAGAAGTCCGGGCCAATCCCTAGAAAGGAGCTTTTTCATTGGCTCACATCATGTGAGTGAATTTCACGCACTAGACCTAAAATTTAAGGTCTATCAAATAGCGCCGTCAGCGAAAAAGATCCAAAGTTAAAAGCTTGGATTCACTCTGCTAAGAAGTTAAGCATGACCGATTCAAAGAAATTGAATCATCGACTTACTAATCTTATTTCAGATGGCCAGAAAGATACCAATTCAAACAGAAAAAACCCAGCCCAAAGAGCACGTCACGCCCATCACGGGGATGAAGGCTTCTAGTGCAAAAACCACCCCTCAAGTATTCTACGCTCCTTCCGAGGGGTTGACCGCCTCTTCCTCAAAGACCAAGTCCCTCAGGCACATCGAGCACGAACAGTACGAGGAGCTCAAAGTGGCTGCACGCCAATGAGCAATCGATTCCGCGGAGGCTTCCTCTAGAAGTCATAGTGCTCCTGCGATAACCAAACGCAAAAGGAAGTCCACATTCTTCCCCAAGCACACCATCGAGGAGGTGGAATCTTTTGGCAGACACATCAAAGACTTGAGGTTCATCTTGGAAAGAAAGAGAGGAAACCCCAAACTACGGTCCATGATCATGCGAGAGAGGACATCTACAACCTCAATTAAGACTTTGACAAGGTTGATGAGGTACTCGACGACGTGTACCAGAAGCCCCTTCCCTGTCAAAATAGAAGTGTGAAGGATCGACTGGAAAGGGAAGCATCCCCCAAGGACGAAGAACCAAGGAAGAGATACTATATCTCATCCGCAAGTGATGACAAAAGAGCACCTTACCATCATCGCAAGAACCGCAAAGATGAGGATAGAGATGGGGTCCACTAAGAGGAAAGATGGACCCCAAAGAGCATATGAACCAAGCGGTCTTAGAAATACCGTAAGGAGACACCCTCTCCATGGAGAAGAAGAGTCCTTGAAGAGACACCCTCTCCCCGAGAAAGCAGAACTATCATCAACTATACTGAAAAGATCAGAGGGAGACAGAGGTACATGACTCGAAGGGGTTTAGACATAAGAGACTATATGAGAACGAGTCCCTTTGCCCTCCTGTTACACAAGATCAGAGATGTGTACCGACTGAGAGGCTACATAAGATCTGTCCTCAACACCTATGATGAGACCTCCTGTCCTATTGCTCACCTGGATCACTTCCGAGGATTCATGGCCAAATTGTCCGAGGATCGAGATTGGCTTGCTAAGGTGTTCCCCACAACTCTTGGGGAAGCCGGCACGGATTGGATCCGGACCCTGTTAAAATCGGTCCCTAAAAGTTGTTTATTTTTCTTCTAAAAAACACCAGGTCGAGTTTGCCCACAACAGTTTTATAAGTTTAGTTTATTTTTTATTGAGCAGTTGATTTCACAAATTCTACCAGCTTGTATTGGCTTAGTAATGACTAATGGGACTAACAAATATTTTTATTAGTTTCCAAAACATCAAATCTATATACTTCATATGGATATACAGAAACAAACACACACATATATACTGCCAAATCCCCAATTCAAATTAACCAAAGTTAAATCTATCAAATTATAAAATCAATTTAATTACAATCTGTACGTAATATGAAGTTTATGATTGTAACCTACGACACCTGTGACGACATCAACTTTGACCTCGCCGGAATTGCTCCACATCACTGTCTTCATCTTCGCCGGATTCGGCCATACATCAATGTATTCGTCGGAAACCAAATAGGCGACGGATCTCCGCTGCAATCTCTGGCGGAGGTTGTATATTGCTGCGATTAAGGGTTTGTTAATTAGCGGTCAGATCTATGGTTTACGTGGCAGTGACGGAGGTGATGATTGGAGATCGGAGGTTATAATTTAGGTTTTCGGTGAGATTGGGGGGAAAAGAGGAGAGAGAGAGAGTGAGACTACTATAAAAATGAATCAAGTTAAAAAATAGAAAATTAAACAATATTTATACTATTAAAAAATGTAAGATATGAGGAATACAACTTATTACTAAGTATCTTGTGAGAATATATATAAGTGTAAAAGTGATACTTATTCGAAATTATATCTTGTTTTTATATTATTGTCAAGACCACCCCTTTTATTTATTATAAATCTAGTTATTCGATTAAACTGAAAACATGAATAAGATTTTAGTAAAACACTAGAATTTTGTACTTTTTATACTGTTAAGAGTTGAAACAAATTCTATTAGAAAACTGAAGGTGATAACACTGTTTACAAAAATATAATTTCACAAAACTGATTATATTTATTTTTTTGAAAGGTAAAACCGATTATATACTATATCCTATACATTTTCAGATATATTATTATTTTCGGAATTATTTTCAGATATATTTTCAGTTATGTTCCAATATATTTTCAGATATATTATTTTCGGAATTTTATCAGTGTAATCTTTTATTGTATAAAAACTATTACCAGGAGTGTGATATTTCACAATTGTAGTTTGTTGGAATGAAAATAATGCATAAGTTGGACACGTCGTACTTATAAAAGATTACACATGTCATTTTTATTTTCCACTGTATATATTTGTGGAATTCTTGGCAGTTTTTCCACCAGCTTCATTTTATATATCTTATTAAAATTAAGGAAAAAAAAATAACAATACTGTTTCATAGTTGTAATTTATTGGCACTTGGCATATAAATAATGGGATAATTTCTACACGCCAGTTTAATTATATAAAAAAATTGCACGTCATTTCATTTTCCACTATATAAACTATGGTATATCTCCTCGTTTTTTTAATCAATGTCGTTTTTTTTATATCTTATTAAAATTAACAATACTCGTATACGTATACTTGTATTTTGTTGGAATTGACAATAAATGGATAAGTTTAACACGCCATGCTTATCGAAATAAAAGATTACACATGTCATTTCCATTTTCCACTGTATATAATATGGAATTTTCTTAGCCTCATTTTCTATATATATTTTTTTAAATCAGGGGAAAAAGTTGTTTAGTACTCTATTATAGTCTATATATAGGTATACTTCCATTCGATTTGGTCTTTCGTAAAACTGAAACCCAATATTTACTTAGCTTCTTTCGATTCGGTCTTTTGATTTTTGTGATAGGAGAACGAACTCAAAGACGTGCGTTTACTCTCATTTAGGTCTTCTTTTTTGTTTTCAATCCGGTATAAGTTTAACGCTCTAGTTCGGTTAAAGCTCCTTAAATATATTTTCATAAACGTAACTATTACAAATATTTAAATATAGATTGTGCATCTTCATCCCTTCCTACTCCAATTTTAACTCTTTTATAGAAATAAGTTTGATTTAAAAGTTTCAATGATATTAACACCAAGTAATATAGAATTATGATTACGTTGTCATGTTAATTACTATTAGTATTAGCAATATATAATTATGATTATGTTGTCATGTTTATTACTATTATTATTATAGTGTTTTTTTTTGGATATTGGTTCTGTTAATTAGTTCGGTGATATCCGCCTCGGTCCGGTTGGGTCATACATAAAACTAGGGGTGGGATCGGGTAGGGACTCGACCCGAAATGCATCAACCCGAATCCCGACCCAAAAAGAATCGGAAATCATGTTTTACTCCCGATCCCGATATTTCGGATACCGGACCATCCAGGTACCAGATAGTTCGGGTACCCGACGGATCGGGATGGGGTAATCCCGACATGTTTTTATTCTAGATCGAAAAGCTAAAAAGTTTGAATAATCAACTACAAATTGCTTAATAAATATGTAAAAAAAAAAGCGAAAATTTATATAAAAACAATGGTAAGATACATGTAAATCATATATAAGTATATAATTTAATATAAACAAGTATTATGAATAATTTGACCGTTTAGAGCATTTGGCTAAATTGAAAATAAAAACTATCGGCTATTAGAAACCTAAATGGTTAGTTGACCCAATATATAACTTAATTAGTTGCCGATAAAGCCCTTAAGCAATTCTTATGTGCTTCAACGAAACATGGAGAGGTACATAATTTTTAAATTCAACTTCAACTATTAACAACAGAAGAAACACGAATCCAAATTTGAACTAGTCAAGCAATACACATACACACCATGTATATATATAAATATATAAATATAAAAATATACATAATTAGATATAGAGAGGACATGATATCTTGTGTATATAATATAAAAAGTAAAAATCATATATATTTAATATATTTCGGATACCCAATGCGTACCCGACGATATTAAAAATCAAATTTGATTCTGATCCGAAAAGTGATCAGGTCGGAAGAATACTCGATAGAGTTGGGTCGGGTAGGGAAAGTTTCGGGTAAGGCTAGGGTCGGGCGGCGGGATCGGACCGGATTTTGGGAATTTTTCCCACCCCTTCATAAAACTGTAACCGAATTGAGATGTATATTTTGGACTCGGTCCGGTTTGGTCTTGTGTTTTTACTTCTTCAAAAAGACATAAACGAACCGTCTTGGTATAGTTCGGTCATCTCGTTTTTTTTATCCAGCCCTACCATGTTAATTAGACCACGAAATTGTATATATTTAGCATTAATTTGAACATAATTTGACAAGTTTTGAGTCAATTATCACAAGTTAAAATATTATTTTGTCAAACATGTAGTTTTGGATGTGATTTGTTATTGTTTACATACTTATAAGAGAAAACTCCAACATACCACAAAAATGAGACTTAAAACAGTTTAGCTGACCAACTGGACCAAAACAAAGAAAGGAAATCAAGAAGAGTCAAAGTTAGGAATCCCAATTAACCAAGAATAGGGTCAGGTACGTCGGAGCAAAAATGCAACACATTAAAATCATGAAGCACAAATTCATAGAGACGGAGTCAGAACAATAACTTTAAGTTTACCAAAAAAAGTGTTAGTCCAAACTTTCTTTAGCTTTCCGGGTTCTTTGCCTAGCTAAAGAGTCAGCTCTGCAAAAAATATAGGCTAATTTGTTGGTTTTGGTATTATTTCGAATACGATAAAAGAAAGGACAATAAAATAAAGAAGACAGGAACGCAATGGAAATAACAATTTATTTCTCACAATTGGAATATGAATTACAATTCCTGACTCGTACAAAATTAAATTAAACTGCTGGACTGGTTTCGCAAATAACCAAACTGCCGGACTGTTTTGGAAATAAAACAAACTGCCGGACTGTTTTTCAACAAATAAAAAACTGCCGGACTGTTTTGTAAATGAAACAAACTGCCGGACTGTTTTAACAAATAAGAAACTGCCGGACTGTTTTAAACAAACTGCCGGACTGTTTTAACAAATAAAAAACCGTCGGACTGGTTTTAAACAAACTGTCGGACTGGTTTTAACAAATAAAAAACTGCCGGACTGTTTTGTAAATAAAACAAACTGCCGGACTGTTTTAACAAATAAGAAACTGCCGGACTGTTTTAAACAAACTGCCGGACTGTTTTAACAAATAAGAAACTGCCGGACTGGTTTTAAACAAACTGCCGGACTGGTTTTAACAAATAAAAAACTGCCGGACTGTTTTGTAAATAAAACAAACTGCCGGACTGTTTTTTAACAAATAAAAAGCTGCCGGACTGGTTTTTAACAAATAAAAAACTGCCGGACTGTTTTTGTAAATGCTGGAAATTACAGAACTGAAAAGTAAATTACAGAATTGAAAGACTGAAAGTAAACAGTACTGAAAAGTAAATACAGGAAAGAAACAGTACAGAAAAGTAAATTACAGAAAAGAAATGGTACTGAAATGAAATGTACAGAATGTAAAGGACTGAAAAATAAATAACAGAAAAAATAAGAGGCAACTGCTGAGCAGTTTCCCTTAAACAATATTTCCCGAACCACCTTTAAAGGTTTCTGGTTTCGGGACTTTGTTCCCAAGGTACAACTTATATCTCAGAGTGGCTCGTATGGAAACCGGCACCGAACCACAGGTCGAGCTGTTGGTGGTGCGGTTCTCTCTCACTAAGTGTATGCTTATGCTGTGAGTTGTGTGTTTGATGGTGTGTCCAAATGAGAGGGGGATGGCTGCCTTTTATAGGCTCTAATGAAACCGCAGCCATAAATGTTGGCATTTAATTCTGGGAGTTACACCCTCAGAATCCGCTCAATCAATTCTGAAACCGCAGCATTTAATCTCATTCATTGCTGGAGCGTTTCTGATTGCTGGAAACTCTAGGGACTGCTTTGTATTTTATACAAAACTCGCTATTCGGGTTTGGACCCAAGACCCGAGACCCGAGACATTCCCCAAATCCCAAATCCCAAGCCCAAGCCCAATACACACTAATACTCTTAGGTGTATGTGGACATGTTAGTTTAATAACTACATGGGTTGGTATGGTATATATATTGTAAAATTAACTCTTAATCTTCCAATATGGGATTATACTAAATGGTTTTCCTTTACCATTTCGGTTTTTCCAGATTTGAGCTTTCGAGGCACCAACTTTGAAGCCACTTTGTATTCACACCCATTCTCCGAATAGGTCATGTGATATACCGTTACGAAGCTCGTCACACGGGCTACTCAACCACGTTGAGTTCGGTATAAACAACTCAGCGCTGTTACATGAAATAATGACTCGAAGTTGGTCCAGTGACCATTCGGAAACACCCATGTTTTCACATGTTTTTCCAACAATCCCCCACATGAATGCAATTGGCTGAAAATAAAATGCTCCTAAATGCATACGAGAGAACCGCAAGAGTTCACTGCATAAGGACAGGTAGCGCGCGCCTTGAACCTGCCGTAGTGACGTAAAATCTGATATGCTACTATTGGGTAGCCTTTAAGCCTTGAACCCTTTAGCGTTTGTGCATACCAGGGTAATGCGCACACAGTGTCCTCTCTACACCACTTACTAAGCCCTTTGGTTGTTGTCCATATTTGGCCGTGGACTGCCTTGGCAAAATTCAACCGAGCGCTCTAGTGATTTAGCCCATGGCTCATCACATAGTATCGGCCATACACACTCGTCATAGGTGATTTCAAGTCAAGGGTGTCCTGACTCACCCCTCTCGAACTTCGAGATACTTGTTTTCATTAAGAGCCTCATGTTCACCCTTAAGATGGTCTAGGTCTATCACTCTTTCATCATAGAAATGGGCTGGGAACTTAAGTTCCCGAGTGCTTTGTTCGGTCACCCCCACAGTTCGGTTTTCCCGTTGAACCCGAGGCTGGAGAATCCAGTTCGGGTTGGGTTGCCTCTGAGGAGGTTTCCAGTTTGATGGGCTTCAACCCCATTCCCCTCGATGAAACTTCAACTCCTACCTGAGTCAAGCCTTTTGTAAATGGATCCGCTATATTGTTTTTATATCTCACAAAATCTAATGACACCACACCGTTAGCTAACAATTCTCTTACGGATTTATGTCTCCGACGAATATGTCGGGACTTTCCATTATACATATGATCCTGCGCCCGTCCAATAGACGACTGACTATCGCATTGCATGCTTATTGCTGGGACAGGTTTCGGCCACATTGGAATTTCTTCCAGAAAGCTTCTCAGCCAATCAGCCTCTTCTGTTGCTAGATCCAACGCTATGAACTCGGATTTCATAGTTGATCTAGCTATGCACGTCTGCTTGGATGATCTCCATGAGACAGCTGCTCCTCCCATCACGAACACATATCCGCTAGTGGATCGTGTACTGTTGGAATCCGAGATCCAGTTTGCATCAGAATACCCTTCCAGTACAGCTGGATATCTTGTATAATGCAACCCTCGGTCTGCTGTGTATCTCATGTATCTGAGAAGTCTCATGATGGCCTTTCAGTGTTCCTCATTGGGATTACTGGTGTACCTACTCAGTCTACTCACTGAGTTGGCTATGTCTGGTCTAGTACAGTTCATGACGTACATCAGACTGCCTATTATTCGAGAATATTCCAATTGTCTCACACTCTCCCCAAAATTCTTTTCCAGGGTGGTTGAGATCTCAATCGGAGTTCTGGATGTAGCTCTACTATCTTTATCAAATTTGTCAAGCATCTGCCTGACATAGTGAGTTTGAGATAGCGCATATCCGTCTGATGTCTTGGTAATTTTCATACCAAGTATAACATCAGCGACACCCAAGTCTTTCATCTCGAATTTTTGTGACAACATTTTCTTAGTGGAGTTGATGTTATCAATACTCCCTATTATTATCATGTCATCTACGTAGAGGCAGACTACCACGTAGTCCTTTTCATTTCCTTTTACGTAGACGCATTTGTCACATTCGTTTATCCGAAAACCGTTTGATAGCATCACTCTATCAAATTTTTCGTGCCATTGTTTAGGTGCTTGTTTAAGTCCATACAAGGACTTCACAAGTTTACACACCTTGTGCGCTTTACCTGGAACCACAAACCCTTCCGGTTGTTCCATGTAAATTTCCTCTTCCAGCTCACCATTCAAAAATGCCGTTTTAACATCCATTTGATGTATTTCCAGATCGAACAATGCTGCGAGAGCAATGACTATCCGGATTGACGTCTTCCTGGAGACAGGAGCATAGGTGTCGAAATAGTCGACACCTTCGGTTTGTCTAAAACCTTTCACTACAAGCCTTGCCTTGTATTTCTCGATTGTTCCATCGAGCTTTCTCTTCCTCTTGAAGATCCACTTGTGTCCTAGTGGCTTACACCCGGGTGGTAGATCCACTAGTTCCCAAGTGTGATTTTGTAATATCGATTCAACCTCATTGTTGATCGCTTCCTCCCAATATTGGGTTTCCGGGGATGACATTGCTTCTTTGAATGTCGCCGGTTCGCCTTCTATCATGAAGGTTACAAAATCTGGACCGAAAGACGTTTCCTTTCTAGCCCTTTTACTACGTCGAGGCTCTTCTTCTTCTTCCTCCAACGGTTCACTTGCCCCCACATTTTCCTCACTGTGTGACTCCTCAGTCTCTACAGTTATGGAAGACTTGAGGGGAAAGATCTCCTCGAAGAAAGAAGCTTCTCGAGCTTCGATGATAGTATCTACATGCACATCGGGATTATCCGACTTGTGCACTAGAAAACGATAAGCACTACTGTTTTGTGCATATCCTATGAACACACAGTCTACCGTCTTTGGCCCTATTCTCGTTCTTTTCGGAAGCGAGACAAGGACCTTCGCGAGACAACCCCAAACCCTTAAGAATTTATAGCTCGGCCTATGGCCTTTCCATAGTTCATAAGGTGGTTTATCACGCTTCTTATGCGGTAGCTTGTTCAATACATAGTTGGCGGAAAGCAGCGCTTCCCCCCACATGTTCTGGGGTAACCCAGAACTTATTAACATAGCATTCATCATTTCCTTGAGCGTTCTATTCTTACGCTCAGCAACCCCATTCTGCTCCGGAGAGTATGGGGCTGTCGTTTGATGTATAATGCCATTTTCTGCGCATATCTGCGCAAACGGTGCTTCGTATTCACCGCCTCTATCACTCCTCAACATTTTAATCTTTTTATTGAGTTGATTTTCTACTTCGGTCTTATAAAGAGCGAATTTCTCTACCGCTTCGTCTTTACTTCTCATTAAGTAGACATAGCAGTATCTAGTACAATCATCTATAAACGTGATGAAATACTTTTCCCCTCCTCGCGTTTGTATAAACTTTAAGTCGCATGCATCCGTGTGTATTAGACCGAGAGGTTCAGTACTTCGTTCAATATGTTGATACGAAGACTTGGTTAATTTTGCTTCAACACAAACCTCACATTTATGTTGTTTATCAAATACAAAATTAGGTAGTAGATTCAGTGATATTAATTTCTTCATAGAATTAGAATTCACATGACCTAATCTACCATGCCATAAATTAAATGAATCACAAGAATAAGCAAACGAAGTTTTATTGGCCACTTGGGCAACATTCACGATTACATTATTCTTGGTACTGGCCTCAGCCTTAGTACCCTCAATAGCTAACTCGGCTTTAGGAGCCGGAGTACCAACATTTAATTTAAACATGCCGTTGGTCATATAGCCACGGCCTACATACATTCCGTTCAAAGTGATTACAATTTTTGCAGATTCAAATACAAGTTTAAATCCTTTGTTCACCATCACGGACCCGGAAACCAGATTCTTGCGAATTTCCGGCACATGGAGCACGCCATTCAGTGTGAGCTCCTTTCCCGATGTCATCTTCAGCAGCACGGTTCCTTTTCCTTCCACCCTGGAAATAGCCGAGTTCCCCATGAAGCAGCTCTCATTGTCCACGGCCGTATAGGTCTTGAACATCCACTTGCTGGCACAGATGTGACTAGTGGCGCCTGTGTCCAGCCACCATTCCTTTGGGTTGCTCCCCACCAGGTTCACTTCAGAAACCACAGCACTCAGGTGCATGTAGTCTTGTCCAACATCATCTCCTCCCTCAGCCACATTAGCCTGAGCAGGTGCCCTCTTCCTCCCTTTCCCTTGGAACTTCCTCTTTGGGGGGGGGGGGGGTTTGGGCTTGTCGGTGCGCATCTTATAATCTGCGGCACGATGGCCCGGTTTGTTGCACACAAAGCAGTCTCCCATGAATTTCTTCTTCAGAGAGGCACCGACCCCGCTGTCAAAGCGTTTCCGCTTAGACACAGCGTCCTCAACCACATGGGTCTTGGCAACCGCGTTGCCTGCTCCGCCACCGCCTTTCCTTCCGGATCGGCGGTTGCTTTGCTCAACATTGAGCCTCTCAATGAGTCCCTCCAAGGTCATAGCCTTTCGCTTGTGTTTCAGGTAGTTTTGAAACACTTTCCAAGAAGGTGGCAGTTTCTCAATCATTAATGTCACTTGGAAAGGTTCGTTGATAACTAACCCTTCAACCTCAAGCCTATGGTATATGAGTTGGAGTTCCTCAACCTGCTCGATGACACTCTTCCCATCAGTCATCATGTACTCATGAAAGTCCGTGAGGACAAATTTCTTTGCGCCAGCGTTATTCACTTTGTACTTTCGTTCGAGAGACTCCCAAAGCTCCTTTGCAGAAGCCTTGGGCTCGAATACACTGAAGAGAGTGTCATCCAGAGCACACAGGATGTAGTTCCGGCATAGGTAGTCGCCGTGTTTCCACGCTTCCACCGCCGAAACCGTCTGCACGTCCTCATCGTCCTCGCTTAGGACGGGTGCAGACTCCTTAAGAAAACGGGTCAGATTAAGGGCAGTTAAATAAAACAGCATCTTTTGCTGCCAACGTTTGAAGTTGTTGCCCCTAAACTTTTCCGGTCTCTCCAGTTGAGAGGTTGGCAACATTGGCATCGCCGGCGTTGCCGGAGCCTTGCCCTTTGTCCTGGCCGCTGCTACAAGCGCTGCTTTGGCCGCAGCCTTAGCAGCAGCATGTGCTGCGGCCGCAGCCGCAGCCATAGCATCAGCCTTTGCCGCAGCGGCGTCGGCCGCAGCCTTTGCCGCAGCAGCTTCGGCCTCAGCCTGTGCCTGAGCCTGGGGCCCCCCACTCGCAGCGCTCGCAATGTTATGGCTACTGCCAATCACAACTGCGCCCTGCACGAATCCCGAAGGATCGATGGGTGTTTGATCCTCATTAGTCATCTGAAATGACAAATTTAAAACCGTTTAGTTTCTCGCAAGAAAACTAAAATTCTTAATCGCAAATACTAATTATAACTTAATTAGATTGCTTCAAAAGAATAAAACAATAAAAAGATATTCTAGCGTGAAAATCAAATCACTTTTGATTTCACTAAGAATTCTTTATTATATTCTAGAATTAAAAGATTAAAACCAATTCGGATTTTATTCTATTTGCAAATTTCAATTTCTAGTAAACTAGCAATGATTTTGCAAGAATAAAACCGAGACGTCAACAACAATAAAATAAAAACAAAAGTCCTTTTCTATTCGAAAATAGTAAAACCAAATAATACTATTGTTTAAGATTGTTGGTTTTGGTACTATTTCGAATACGATAAAAGAAAGGACAATAAAATAAAGAAGACAGGAACGCAATGGAAATAACAATTTATTTCTCACAATTGGAATATGAATTACAATTCCTGACTCGTACAGAATTAAATTAAACTGCTGGACTGGTTTCGCAAATAACCAAACTGCCGGATTGTTTTGGAAATAAAACAAACTGCCGGACTGTTTTTCAACAAATAAAAAACTGCCGGACTGTTTTGTAAATGAAACAAACTGCCGGACTGTTTTAACAAATAAGAAACTGCCGGACTGTTTTAAACAAACTGCCGGACTGTTTTAACAAATAAAAAACTGCCGGACTGGTTTTAAACAAACTGCCGGACTGGTTTTAACAAATAAAAAACTGCCGGACTGTTTTTTAACAAATAAAAAACTGCCGGACTGGTTTTTAACAAATAAAAAACTGCCGGACTGTTTTTGTAAATGCTGGAAATTACAGAACTGAAAAGTAAATTACAGAATTGAAAGACTGAAAGTAAACAGTACTGAAAAGTAAATACAGGAAAGAAACAGTACAGAAAAGTAAATTACAGAAAAGAAATGGTACTGAAATGAAATGTACAGAATGTAAAGGACTGAAAAATAAATAACAGAAAAAATAAGAGGCAACTGCTGAGCAGTTTCCCTTAAACAATATTTCCCGAACCACCTTTAAAGGTTTCTGGTTTCGGGACTTTGTTCCCAAGGTACAACTTATATCTCAGAGTGGCTCGTATGGAAACCGGCACCGAACCACAGGTCGAACTGTTGGTGGTGCGGTTCTCTCTCACTAAGTGTATGCTTATGCTGTGAGTTGTGTGTTCGATGGTGTGTCCAAATGAGAGGGGGATGGCTGCCTTTTATAGGCTCTAATGAAACCGCAGCCATAAATGTTGGCCTTTAATTCTGGGAGTTACACCCCCAGAATCCGCTCAATCAATTCTGAAACCGCAGCATTTAATCTCATTCATTGCTGGAGCGTTTCTGATTGCTGGAAACTCTAGGGACTGCTTTGTATTTTATACAAAACTCGCTATTCGGGTTTGGACCCAAGACCCGAGACCCGAGACATTCCCCAAATCCCAAATCCCAAGCCCAAGCCCAATACACACTAATACTCTTAGGTGTATGTGGACATGTTAGTTTAATAACTACATGGGTTGGTATGGTATATATATTGTAAAATTAACTCTTAATCTTCCAATATGGGATTATACTAAATGGTTTTCCTTTACCATTTCGGTTTTTCCAGATTTGAGCTTTCGAGGCACCAACTTTGAAGCCACTTTGTATTCACACCCATTCTCCGAATAGGTCATGTGATATACCGTTACGAAGCTCGTCACACGGGCTACTCAACCACGTTGAGTTCGGTATAAACAACTCAGCGCTGTTACACGAAATAATGACTCCAAGTTGGTCCAGTGACCATTCGGAAACACCCATGTTTTCACATGTTTTTCCAACATAATTTTATTTCATAAACTAGATAAAAAAACCACATAAAAAATTTATTTAATAAAGAGAACCGGAAGAGTCAAAATTATATTTAATACTTTAATTTTTAGAATATCCAGTAAATAGAGTTACAAAATTGTATTTTTTTCTTTATTTGCTTGAATATTAAGAGTTTAAAAAAATGTTTATGAAATTTTATAATTTGTTCTTGCCAAATTTCATATTTTAACAAAATTAATTTTATTTGGATTTATAACTTTATCGTTTTCTGTAAATTGAAATATGTATGATTTTATCACATATATAATTTTTGTAATAAATACAAAAATACTTAATCTTAGTTTTGAGAAATTTTTTGTAACAATAATTTGACTGATATAGAAATAGATGCTTAGATAATAATTTAAAATTATTAATTTTTGTATAGTGATCTATACGTAATGTAGTAGTATGCAATTTCAAAAACAAAATATAATTTTGAAAGGTGTTGACAAAAAAAAAATTTAAGCAGTTGCTGAAATGATCTATTTATAAATTACTCGGAAAAACATTATAAAATAATAAAATTATTGTAATTTGTGGGATTGTCGTCACAACCCCTTGTCGTATATACCCCTGTCCATGGGCGGAACACCCATGTGACCAGGGGTTGCCACGGCAACCCCAGAATTTTAAAAAATAATTTTTTTATTAGTGTTTTTAAAAATAATTTATATATAAGGTATTCTGGTAAGCACTTAACTTTTTTTTGACAACGTCTCTCTAAAATATATATTGTTAGTGTAATAACATATTATGATTTTTTATGTGATGATAATGTATAACTACTACTTAAAAACTAACATATAAGCAAGTGATAATAAAAGACACTTTACACCAACTTACCATCATGACAAGTAATACAAATCTTAAGAAAATTGTAAAAAATAATAATAATTATAACAATAAATAGTGTTGAGTGCAAATAAAATTTATAAAATAACTTTTGATGGTTTGTATTTTAGTTAAGTGAAGTGAGTACAATGAAATTGTGTAATAGATATTTGATTGTTCGTATATATCTAGTATTTAATATAAGTTTGGTTTTTCCAGGTTTAATATTTTTTTACGTTCGTCTCTTAATATTTTTACTATTGATTATTAAATTTAACTTTTGGTATCATTTTGTTTTCTATTTTAGTCAATTTTGAAACGCTGAAACTTTCGAGACGTAACTGCATGTGACATTACTGTTGTGGGTTTTTTTGGAAGTTTGATTTTTTTTCCCGTAATTGTCAAAACTGAGCTAAAAGGAAAAAAAAATTAGAAATCAAATACATTCTAATTAAACAACCAAGGTTAGAAAATGAAGAAAAGATGGTAAAAAAGATAAAAAAAAGCCGTCTTCTCCATGTTTATAATTTGAAAAATATTATGTTCTTTTATTAATTATTTTGACAAGCTAATACATTTTGTTCTGGTTCCCTTCTGCCCCCGCCACTACAAATTCATGACGAACTTCTCAAAGGCAGAGTGACTTAATCAGTCAACCTAACTGATCAGACATGAACATAATCTTATTTCAAAATAAGATGAATGAGTTTGTTTTGTTTGTAACTATAGATATCCAAATATTATTTAGATACATATAAACAGAGCCAATTTGTTTTTAAAGAAAAGAGAACTGACAATTTTGTGCTTACAATAGCCAAAATTCAACGTTAGTTGTAAGCGCGTCATTAATCTTTTCATATTATCCTTTTTTTTCTTTTTCTTTTCGGATTATTATGCTCATCTGTCTCCGTTGAATAGTAGCTTTAACATAAAAAGGTAGCTCTCTATTGTTAATTAGCTTAATTGAACGTGTGAAAACGATTATTAAAATTAGGATAATATTATTTATTCATTGTTTAAATATTTAATTTAGTGAAAGTCCGTCGTAGTAACTAAGAGGAATTGAGCCGCTGGCCTTACAACCGAGACGCTAGCGCCCCCTTGGTCATTGTAATTAATTTAATTACCTATTTTAAATCACACAAAAATGAATGTTCGCGCATAAACCTTCTTTCTTTATATTCTAAAAACCGGATATCTTACATGTTATTTAATGCATCTACCCTCATGCTCCTATATCCCTCTTGACGTGGAAAACACGTGTTTAGAGGGCAGTCACATGTACTATTAACTTTTACCATTTTTGTACACAACCTTTTAATTTTTCCAATCAGAGTAGCATTCTACTAGTTTTCGTCTAATTAAGGTTTCGTCATCTACATCGACGAATTGCAGTAATTATTTCTAACATTTGAAGATATATTTTACATAGATGTTAACGAATTTACACTCACTAAATAGATGAGAGCATGTGACAACAATTTTGTCATTTTGTTAAATATCGACCTGCTATAATAGCTAGTCGGGGAATTTATTTTACAAAAATTAAGTTGTGCAAAAATGAAAAAAAACATTAGTATTAGGTACCAATCTGCATTAAGTTGTAGAAACTGTTTGCATAGTCAATCTGCATTCTAAACTACATGTAAACTATATACATTTCCTTTTCTAACGGAAATGTAGAGCTCTGTTAGCATTTCCTTGATGCTGCTGCTTTTTATGGCATTGACATGGTAGCTTGTTACCATATCTCATGAAATTGATATTTTGTTACAACTACAAGAGAAATCATAGAATTGAATTACATTTTACTCTCATACGCTATGAGCTGTGTCATTTATTCAGTTTCATATTCATAAATTTATCGATCCCGGAATACATAAGATTTTTGACGCAGTGCAGGTTACTCATCCATAGTTCTAATAGAATGTGTACAATGTTTGTATTTACCACAAATGTTACATCCTATATATACTAAAATGTTGATGTTGTTACTTGCATGTGGATGTTCTGCCAATATAATGTGTAAGATTTAGTGTTTTTGTGACCTTTAATATTTATTATGCAGATTAAACAACCATGAATTTCAATACACACGGGTTTTCAGTTTGAACTAGGACATGCTGAAAATAATTATGCTTCCGGTAGTCTCGTCTCCTGGTGGGGTGACAGATCTGGCAAAGTCTATGGCGGTGTGAGACTTCTATCTTTGCAAATTTTTACTTTTCTCTGGGGAACTATGAACTATCTAGTTTAAATTTTACTCCAAGTGTGAGCATTCATACATTTAATTTGCACAAATTTGGATTGAAAGAAGGAGTATTGTTTTAAGCCTGGTCTAGTCCAATCCTTTTTAGCCTGGTCTCTTAGCATCAATCTTAGGACAGTTATTTAGTGAATTGGATATTTTTCTACGTTGGTTATCAAACTTTTGTTCCAAAAACTTAACTATCATGTTGATTGAAATTTCAATGCAGCTGCAAAATGTTTACCCTATTTGGCGATGATGAAGATTTTCTGAAGATGGCGAGTTTTGAATTATTTGCTTCGCCAAATTCGGTTGACAATTGTGAGCACGTCAGGAGCTTGTTAATTCGATGTGTTGAAGCGGGAAATACTGATACTCGGTATATACTCGTTCAGGTAATAATAAGTGTATAATAGTCAGTAGAAAGCAAAATTTACATAGTACATATTAGACATTGATACTTTTGCTTTTTTAATCCTTTTCAGATTTGTTGAATATGATTCAAGTATCAGTTTCACCAGAGAACACCTTCGTCTTTTAATGAGAAACGGAACGTGAAGCAATACAAGGACAGGAGAGAAACACAAGAACAAGATTACAAACGGAACGTCGCAAGGAGTACCGGCTATCTGGACTAGAGAGAGAATCCTTAACTTGGGCTTAAGAGTGTTTTTTAATTGGGTTGAACTGGTTGCCCATAAAAATAATAATAACTTTTTTTTGCCCATGACGCAAAACTTACTCGACTTGGGCCGCCCCTGTATACCGCATATTTTTTTTGTATAAGTTTGGCATGTGATGTCATCACCATTTTACACTATACATAATTCGCCTCATGTTTTTCCTCACTCTTAATTCTTTTTTATCTTACTATTACAATTAGGGTTTCTATTTTCCGCATCTTCATTCTCGAGGTTAGGACTCAAACTACCCCCTTATTATTTTTCCAAATTTAACAGTATATACTTTTGATATGTCTTGTAAAATCTCTTCAAACTTGAGATTAAAAATTAAAAATAATACTGTTCTTTTTAGGGTAAACAAGTTGATCTTTATTAAGGTATTTTTTAATAATAAAACTTTGATCTTGTTAAGTAAACAAGTTTTGATCATTTTTCTTAAACAATCTTTGATCCTCATTTTGGCAAACAAGCTTTAATCTTTTTTCGGTAAACAAGCTTTAATATACTGTATATTTTGGTGTGAACAAGGTTTCATCATTTTTTGGTAAATAAGATTTGATCATTTTTGGGCAAACAAGGTTTGATCATTTTTTGGTAAATAAGATTTGATCATTTGGTAAATAAGGTTTGATCATTGTTGGAACATATCTAATGGCTATGTTTTCGTGTTTGGGTTGATACAACTGGGAACTGTTAAAATAACGTGAATTAGTTATCTACACATATTTACATTTATATATAACTATGAATTAGTCAGTTAGATTTCTATAGCGATTTGAAAGTTATGTTTTAGAAGTGACCTAAATTTGTTTCATTTAATTGTTCATCTTCATCACTTCCGATTATTATATTATTGATTTGAGGTTTCTGATACTATTTATCGAATGGGTTCAATGTTTTTACCTGTGTAATTAAAAAGTGTGGAAAATGAATTGGAGTCAGAATTGGCCATTTGCTAATTTTCCGGCTAGGCCCAATTAATTTTTTTTCACTTTTTACTTTACCTAATTTTGGTTTAGAATATTCATTACATTATCTTTTAGATTTGTTAATTTATAAGTTTAGAAATCTAACCATAAGTTGAGTTCTGAGTATGGTTGTAAAATTCACCTGACATATCATTGTATGAACGTTTGTATGATTAGCTCTGTTGAATGTATTATGTATTGAGCACCTATATATATAATAAAAATGTTTCATTATTGTTATATTACAGATGCTTGTTATATTTGGAGTGATGGGATGACTTCTGTCTTAAGACCAACTTATTGAAATATAGTAATTACTAAATTAATTATATAGTCTTTTAACATATGCTCAGCGAGGGTGACTTACAAACTTTAATTTCTCTTGGTAATAGTATTGTATTTATTTTATACCACCTTTTCCATTATTAATAATATTTTCATTTTTTTTTCGGTTTTCTCTACGTCTAGCAAGGGTATCCCTTTGGTTTTAGGTTTCATATTGCACTCATTTCTTATCTATTGTTATTGTTTTAATATGTTTAATATGTTTAACTAACTGTACCTAAAGCTAGAGAGGTTTATTTTATTCATAAAATGACTTGTTTGTTTACTCTTAATTTAAAAACAAATGTTGTCTGTTGATGGAAGTTGTATTGTCTTACTCGTTATCCGAATGATGTTTGTATTGACTTAAGTGACAGTTCTATCTAAAGATGAAAGTTGATGGCGTTGAACAGGCAGAAGACAAAGACGAAGAAGATGAAACTAATTTCCAGCAACATGTTCATTTTTGTAAACGAATAAGTGATTTACCAAATACACGGTACATTTCTCTTTCCTGTAATAATTTTTTGGTTAATGTGTAATGTGTATAGGAGGTTGTTAATTGTTAATCTTCACATACTAACCAGTAAAACCTTATTTCATGTTTTTACTAGTTATCACACCTGAGTTTTGAAAGGGTCCTTTACAATTTACATCATATTTCTTTTTGGTGATGCGAGTGATTACCAAACGGAGTTGTCAGTTTTTTTCTTTTCAATCAATCCCTTAAACTTTTTAATAATGCATTCACCTGCGGTTCAACTTGAGATTACTATTCTGGTACATTTTTTTGTAAACTTCCATTCAAGTGGTGTCTTTTGGTTTCCTCGTTCCTTTACATAAAAAAAATTATATTGCTACTCAAAAACTTTACCCAAAACTTTACCCGCTGATTTGGCGGATCATGTGTATCAATCAGTTTTGTTTTGATATTGAAAACATATTTTTATTTAAAACATAATGATTCACATGATCTGTCACGTTAGCGGACAAGGTTTTTGGGTGATTATGACAATACTATTTACATAAATATGTATTCTTTAACATTCACTTTATTATTTTTTTACTCTCTTCTTTTTTCTTACCGTGTGCTTGTTATCGTGGGCATGAGGATGCTTTATGATTACGTGATCATTATTTTTTTAGCTTTCTTACTTGACAACTCTGTACTCCCAAGTTGAATTAATTCAAATGCTTGATTTGAAAGATTTTTCAAGTACCATGACTACATAATGACTTAATAATCTAGCAATATTTATTTTTAAAATTCCTCATTATGTGTCTTTGCATGACAATTGCAATTATGAACTTGGAGATTAATTTTCAAAAATCCCAAAACTTGTGTTATCCACGTAGAGTTCGCTCAATATATCTATTGATAACTACTATAATAATTAATATGTAAGCAGTTATATATAATTACTTAAAAACAAAAGGGCACGACTACACACAAACAGAGAGCGGTGTTTTAAAAATAACGCTTTAAATAGCTAAAATATCGATAAAACTCTTTGCTAAAATAAAATGTCTAAGCTTTTTCGTTTTTTGGCTGGTAAAGCACAATTAGTGCGCTTTTATCACGCTTTTGGCGCTTTTATCATAATTTTTGCGCTTTTTCAGGATTTGTACTATATTTTTTTTTTATTTGTCCAAAAAACTATGAAAACGACACTAATTTAGGGATAGCAATTTCACAAAAAAAACATAATTACTTACAAATTCTACCAGCTGTGCTAGTGATACTTAATCGCTCATTTTGACGAACTTCAACATTTTAAAAATTTAAGTACTAAAAGACCTAAATCCGTATTTTTTTTTCTATTTATGAAATATTTCAAACTTTCTTATATTGAAAATCGTTAAATTATATTTTAAAAATATATATTAAACATCTATATTTTTTAGATATTTCTAACATTTATATTTTTGTATTATAATAAGTTTACGTTTTACTCTTTAAAACTACGCTTTTATCGCTTTAAGCGTATCTCTCGTAATAACACTTTGATCAATTTGACGCTTTTTAAAACACTGACAAAGAGTGAGAAGAGGAGGATAGATACATAGAAACATAGAAGGTTGTTTATATATTTTCCCACTTAAACATTGATTTGTTTTAACTTGATTTTGCGATTTCTGAATAGTTTGCACTACCGTGTAGCCTTGTTGCCGGCATATGGATTTCACGAGTATTTGATTCTAATTACGGATCAGAGTAGTGACCGGACACTTATATGTGAATCCGACTTTATATACATTTCAATCGTTTGTTGTGTTGTCGGTCAAGGGTATGTAGTCAAAATGTTTTTGTATGTTTTTTGATGCAGGGTTTCTTTGAGATTCTCACCCTGGTTGCGTAACAAGTGTTTGTTGACGTTGGAAGGTCAGCACAAAGGTTCGCTAATGCTATTCACCATCTTAGCATGTATAGATGGGCGTGTCATTAGCAGGGGCCATTGATGGTTGTTTAATTGCCGCTGCAGCCGTGCATGTAAGCATTCTAAAAATAAATTTGAAAAATAATATAAAAATCGAGACATAGACAAGTATGTTTGCACTTCTTTCCCGAAAAAAGTCCATAGTATTCTCAAAAACTATCTGTTCTAAATCCTAAACTAATAAAATCAAACTAAGCCTTCAAGGAGTGAAAAAAAATTCAGCCATTCACGTCTAAACCTACTTCACAGTTCACACAAGCACAAACTTGAAAACACTAACTTCAGTAAAAATATATTTTACTGACACACGTGATGTAGGAGGAAGCTAAAGATGGAGACGGCATATCGATCGGCCGGGACATCAATATTTTGAAGGAAGAACTTGATATACTGAAAAAAACCCTAATAATTAACTCCAGGATAGCACAAAGAAGCTTAGGCTAGCTAGCTTGTAATTATAAAGTTAATATCAGAAAAAAAAGGTTCATGGTTCTGAAGGTACGTCCATGATGTCAACATATGATCATGATGATGAAGGAGTTTAAGTACTTCGTCTGTTTGGATTCTGATTCTTATTAGGTTTTGTGTTTCTTTGATAAACTAGGAAAATAACAAAACGTACAAGTCTACATTCTTGTATCTGGAAATGTCTTACAACTTGTTTGTTGTAACCCTTAAGCCCAACTTCTTTGTTTTGTGTATAAGCTGCATTTCATGGTGATTGGTCAGCTTAAAAATATTGAATATTTCTTTTGGCTAGGAGAGAATCGAGAGTGAAAAACTTTACATGGAATTAGCTCAATTAATATTCAGACTCAAGTATACCTTAGTTGCG
The DNA here is from genome assembly GCA_963920805.1 of Primula vulgaris. NCBI lineage: Eukaryota > Viridiplantae > Streptophyta > Magnoliopsida > Ericales > Primulaceae > Primula > Primula vulgaris. The sequence goes on from OY987215.1 coordinate 26,050,683, forward strand.
GATTTTCTTGCAAAGATGGGAGCTCATGGAATAGATTTGATTTGTTTTGATGAGAGAGCCTTCAGAACTGATATTCACGCAATGATTGAATAAACTTGAAAAAGAGGGCTGCACTTACATCCGATAATGGATATAGTTTGTTTTTGGTTTTTGTTTTCATGAACATGTAATTTTCATTTCTTCCTAGTTTCTGTTTGAAAAAAAAGACTCAAGTATACCTTCATGTTTGTTCAACAGTTACAAGCCAAACAAGCATTCTATTTGAGTTTATTTTAAAATAACTTAGCAAATATATATATCTCATACTGTTTATTCTTTCAAACTTTCCAGCTCCTAATTCGAATTACGAAGCAAGAGGGAGCGAAGAACATGAACAACAATAAGCGCTTGTTTGAACCATCACTTACTCAACCCGTGGCTGAAAATATGGAAATAACAATAGCTCAAGGCTCAACCATCACTTACTCAACCATCATTACCCATCGATAAGACCCCTGAGAAGTCAGTGATGACACCTCAAGGCTCGCTGATGTCACCGCCCCATAAAGATCATGACAATATAAAGGCTCAAACAAGTCTGAATAAAATCATGATCAGAATGGCTCACAGCCGTTGGATCAATCTGATGACAACAATGGAGACGTGCAGAATGTCTTACAGCCGTTAGATCATGTTCCTGTCAGATTTCGTCGGTTGATGACGATGGTTATGCACATGAAGGCTAATGTTATACTCTGCACATCAAAGTTGTGAAAAATGTTGATGAAATTTTTAGTTTTTTTTCAGTTTTGCCCTAAAAAGATATAATCTTTGTTTGTGATAAACTTGTGTAACAGTGTTCTTTTTTTGGAACTTCTTATTCACGTGTTCTTACTTTGTTACTGACTTTTCAGATCCTCATATTAATTAAAAAGAAGACAATATAGTAATATATATCCATGATTTTATGCTTTCTTTGTTGTATATTTAACTTGTTATGTTTTTCTTTGTTGTAGTGGTGAGTGCAAATAAATTTATAAAATAATTTTGGTGGTTTGTATTTTAGTTAAGTGAAGTGAGTACAATGAAATTGTGTAATAAATATTTGATTGTTCGTGTATATCTAGTATTTAATATAAGTTTGGTTTTTTCAGGTTTTATATTTTTTTACGTTCGTCTCTTAATATTTTTACTCTTGATTCTTAATTTTAACTTTTTGTATCGTTTTGGTTTCTATTTTAGTCAATTTTGAAACGCTGAAACTTTCAAAACGTGACAGCACGTGACATTACTGTTGTAGGTTTTTTGAAAGTTTGATTTTTTTCCCGATATTGTCAACATTGAGCGAAAAGGAAAAAAAATTAGAAATCAAATACATTCTAATTAAACAACCAAGGTTAAAAAATGAAGAAAAGATGGAAAAAAGGTAAAAAATCCGGTTTCTCCATGTTTATAATTTAAAAAATATCATGTGTTTTTACTAATTATTTTAACAAGCCCATACATTTGGTTCTGGTTTCGTCCTACCCCCACCACTACAAATTCATGATGAACGTCTCAAAGGCAGAGTGACTTAATCAGTCAACTTAACTGATCAGACATGAGTTTGTCACTGATCAGGCAGAGTGACTTAATCAGTCAACTTAATCAGTGACTTAATCTTATTTCAAAATAAGATGAATGAGTTTGTTTTGTTTGTACCTATAGATATCCGATATTATTACTTGTAAATATTATTCATATACATATAAACAGAGCCAATTTGTTTTTAAAGAAAAGAGAACTGACAATTTTGTGCTTACAATCGCCAAAATTCAACGTTAGTTGTAAGCGCCTCATTACTCTATTCAACGTTAGTTGAATAGTAGCTTTAACATAAAAAGGTAGCTCTCTATTGTTAATTAGCTTAATTGAACTTGTAAAAACGATTATTAAAATTGGGACAATATTATTTATTCATTGTTTAAATATTTAATTTAGTAAAAGTCCGTCGTAGTAACTAAGAGGAATTGAGCGGCTGGCCTTACAACCGAGACGCTAGCGCCCTCTTGGTCATTGTAATTAATTTAATTAGCTATTTTAAATCACACAAAAATGAATGTTCGCGTATAAACCTTCTTTCTTTATATTCTAAAAACCGGGTATCTTACATGCTATTTAATGCATCTACCCTCATGCTCCTATATGCCTCTTGACGTGGAAAACACCTGTTTAGAGGGAAGTCACATGTACTATTAACTTTTACCATTTTTGTACACAACCTTTTAATTTTTCCAATCAGAGTAGCATTCTACTAGTTTTCGTCTAATTAAGGGTTCGTCATCTACATCGACGAATTGCAGTAATTATTTCTAACATTTGAAGATATATTTTACATAGATGTTAACGAATTTACACTCACTAAATAGATGAGAGCATGTGACAACAATTTTGTAATTTTGTTAAATATCGGCATGCTATAATAGCTAGTCGGGGAATTTATTTTAGAAAAATTAAGTTGTGCTAAAATGGAAAAAGACAGTAGTATAAGGTACTAAAAAACCAATGTATCACCGACACGCATGAATGTGTCCGATACGACACGAACACAGAGAAACAAGATTTTTTATATAAATTTAGGACAAGACACAGTTAGGATAATTTAAATAGTATATAAATAGATTTATACATATTTAATTTCTAAAACAAGAACAATTACAAACATAAATCTTACAAATAAATATTTTGTTAATTTTAGAGATAAAATTATAAAATTTGAAACTACAAGGACTTTTAGTACTACAATTTGTGTTTCTCGTGTGTTTGAAGTGTGTCAAAATTTTCTGAAAGTATCCGAGGCGTGTCCATGCAATTGTCTGCATGGCCAGTAAGTTAAGTAGTCAACGACGTGGAAATTCAAGTGTCTGACATGTGGAATTCAGCTAGAGGCATATTTCTTTAAGCGAATAAGTGAATTACCAAAGACGTACAAGAGAATTTATTAAACGTGATTGGTGAAATGTTAATCTTCTTATCATAACCAATAAAACCCTATACATTATTCTTATCATACCTGAGTTTGGAAGGGTTCCCTTCAGTCCTTCACTTGACATTTCTTTTTGTTGAGTATTTACCAGAAATAGTTGTTAGATGGTGTTTCCGATTTCGATCTTCAATCTTTCCAACAGTGCTTTAAATTGCCATGCAGTAATAGCTGAATATAATTACCCAGATGAGGAGACATGCACACGATATCAGTTGGGGTGGACTTGAGGAGAAATGCCCTTACAAATTCCCAGTGGTAAAAAAAAGGGCAAGAATTAGATTCTTGTGAAGGGTTGGGATCCGTTCCTGGTGCAGGGGTGAAATAGGTAACGAACTCAGCTATAACACCTTCATCAAACTTCCAAAACTATTACTATTTTGGGTTTATTTTCTGTGAACATGTAAATTTATTTGTACATATGTTTGTGTGTGTGTGTGTGTGTGTTTGTGTACTTTATACATGATGTTCAGTTGTTCACTGTGTTCCTTCTTATTCTGTTTCTTTTTTCTTTCTTGTGCTTATTATCATAGTTATCAGGATGGTTAGAGACACAGATTTCATTACTTGTTCAAAAGTTAGTTTTCTTAAAGCATAAACCCAAATCTATATTTCATGAATCCCAATATATATGATATAGAGACAAATATGACCAATTGATTATGTTGGCATTTCCCATTTGATTTTGTAGTTGGTCATAAATAAAATTCTGAGCATTTAAATAAAGGATATATCAAAAGCTTTTGCCTGTGTTCTATCAAAAGCTTTTGGAATATATTAAATGTGATTGCTAGTTACATTTGGATGTTCGACATATGTGGTGCGTAAGATTTAGAAATTCTGTGACCTTCGAAATTTTTAATGCAGATTAGGCATGACAATTAGATCACATACAAATGGCCGATTGGGTTTTTTCAGGAAGTTAAATTTTAGCTTTACATTATATGAGGCTCTTTTGACTGTATTCCTGATCCCATTTTCCTGTACTTTCAAGAGAGAGGGAGAGAGATCTAAGTCGGCTGTCATCGCCATCTCTCCAATTCGACTGCGTGTAAGTTATTCTTTCCAAAATAAATTTTATTTGATTAATTTCTATGGCTAAATTGTAGGGACATGCCAATCGAATACATTTGTCTATTGGTTATGACTTTCATCCCCTTCTCACTCATGTGACCCAACCGTCAATGCCACAGTTCCGAGCAGTTTTGCGACACAGCTGCCGCAATTGTACGCTCCTCATCGGTCGTCATGTATAGTGTACCGACCTTACTCACTCGGGCTATCACCATAGCTCCTCGTAAAACTTTCCAAGCTCCACAGTTGAACGAAATGGAGTGTCTTTCGGCATCGAGTTAACCTACTGAGATCAGATTCTTGGTCAACCTCGAAACATGCATCACTTTCGTTAGCTTCCATACCGACCCGTTTGGAATGCGAATTTTCACATCGCCCATTCCAACAACATCCAACGCTTCTCCGTCGGCTAGATACATTTTACCGAAATTACCCGCAGTGTAATTTTCGAATAAATTCTTCTGAGGGGTTGTGTGAAATGATGCCACAGAGTCTAGAATCCACGATTCTATATTTCTCTGTTCGGCAAGCAATAAACAGTCACCCGAATCCTCGTCGCTCGCAACATTAACCACGTGATCACGGTCGGTACCCTTCTTCCGCTGCTTGCACTCATGACTGAAGTGCCCCATACCCTGGCAGTTATAGCATCGAAGATTCTTCTTACTTCGATCGTTATCTTTGCCACCTCGGCTTTGCCCTCTTCTACCTAGGGATTACGATCGTCCTCTAACGTCCCATACCCTAGCCTTACCCCGGTCTCTTGAACCCACGTTCAAGGCTGCTCCATCATTTGAGCATTCACCCATGTCTAATCTCCTGAGTTCCTCATCGAGTATTTGATCTCGGATGCCGTTGTAAGTCAGTTTCTCCTTTCCAATTGAGTTGCTAACAGCAGCTCGTATGAATTCCCAACTGTTCGGTAAAGATGCTAGCAGTATAAGGGCTCTCATTTCGTCTTCAAAAGTTATCTCCACCGCATCCAACTGATTTACGGTGTCGATGAACTTGTTCACGTGATTTGCGACAGGTGTGTCCTCAGCCATGCGTAGGTTGAACAACTTACGCATGAGATGTAACTTGTTGTTCGCGGATGGTTTCTCATACATGTTGGTGAGGACCTTCATCATCCCC